>JAXGGA010000126.1:0-327086 GCA_038373865.1 Uloborus plumipes
CAAGGTTGTCGCGTTTTTGAAGTTTTACAATAATGTAGTCATTTAGCAGATTTTCTGAAGTTATCTTCAAGTTAAAGACGAAATTTAGCAGAAAGCCGCCACATTTCTGCATATATATATATATTTTTTTTTTTTTTTTTTTTGAAGAATTTTTGTAAAGCACATAATTTAGAAAAGCACATAATTACTTAATCACATAATCATCTTCCCGCGAAAATGTAGAATTTTGAGTCGAATAAGTGTTATATTTGAGATTTGGATCTGCTTTTAATTTTCAAAAACTA
Organism: Uloborus plumipes; assembly: GCA_038373865.1. Classification (NCBI taxonomy): domain Eukaryota; kingdom Metazoa; phylum Arthropoda; class Arachnida; order Araneae; family Uloboridae; genus Uloborus; species Uloborus plumipes. The sequence continues at coordinate 285 of JAXGGA010000126.1, forward strand.
CAGATAAATTGCAAATTCTTGCAAAATTTAAAGATACCCGTAGAAAAACTGTTTTACTCAGCTCTACTGATGGAATTTCGAATCGCGACAACCCTATGATTGGTTCACTTTTGTTTTGATCTCCATATGATATCGTGTCAAGAATATTTTTAGCTCAATTTTTAAGTATAACTTATTTGGAAACTCGATGAGCTTGAGTCAATTCATCAATGAAGTCAGGAGTGCCTAACTTGTGGGAAGGGAAGGGAGGGGGGAGGTTCATGGCGCCATCAAAACTTTTAGGGGGAGGGGTGTTTGTAGAAGTAATTTTCTTGTTTTCTGTGATGGGGAGGTCTTTCAATCTTAAGGGGTCTTCGTGATATGTGGATGATGCGCCATTGCTCTTAGGAGAGGGAGGGGGAATCTTTGAAGTGATCATTTTTAGCTAATAGCCGAGTCGTGATGTATGAAGAAAAAACAAAATCAAAACAGCTGATATCGGAGCAAACTGCTTCCGTATGCAAACTGTTTGTGTAATAACTTTTAAAAGAAATCGGCTCTTATATATAACTGCACTAAACTATTCATACTTCCATAAATATTCATTCAACGAATAAAACGACGCTATAAAATCTAGTTACAATAAAATAAACTGAATATTCCACTTAAATTCTGAAAAAAAAGGCCATTAGTGAGCTCAGTATTGATCATTCAATGGCCATCCCTGAAATGTTTGTTTCTTAATGTGGCTCATTTTCTTATTGCCCCACAAATGGCAGAATCGTCAATTATGCGTGAAAATGGCGGCCTAATCCTCCTACTTTGCGTGATGTGCCGCCATTTGTTTTCAGCTTAAAAGCATGTGCACGAATTATCATTTTCGCGAAACGATGCTGATGTGAAGGTTTTTATTCTTCATTTTGGGACGTTTCAAATAAATATTTACGTGACAAATTCAATGTTAAGCGACGATGCATCAAACCGTAATTCGATTTTGGGATTTCGGTGGTGTATATTAACGCTTAGATGTTTTATGAACTTTTATATGTGAGTAAGAGTACTCAAATCTATCGCTAATGGATAAATCGATATTGAATGAAAATCTGTGTAAGACCTATGTAAAGCAAGCAGATTCCTCGAAAAAGTAATAATTTGCCCAGCGCGTGACAGATCATACATTTCAGTAAAAGTTAATGACGAAAACTTTTGTTTAAGAACTCACAGAAACCTTTGTGAATTTTTTAAGCAACAAAATTTTGTTCATCACACACTTCAAAATTATTATGTTAAGTGAATCATATGAGGTGTCACGTTCAGGACAAACGACCGTTTTCCGTAGAATGGTCCTAAGCTTGGTTCATTTTATTGTGAGGATTGTCCAGCTTTTTAAATCGACATTTTTTTTATGAAGCTAGTTGCCTAGCTTTTTGAAAAGGTAAAAAAAAAAATATGAATCTTGTTGCTAAAGTTCGCGAAATTATTTAAAGAAGCTAGTTGATCAACTTCTTGGAAAACGAAAATGTGAGCCGAGTATTTTCATAACGTAGTTAAGTAAGTTTCATAACAAATGTCATTTCATTAATACTTGCCAAATAATGATACAGTATGCCAAATAAAGATACAGTAAAAGCAAACAGAGCAAGGTTTTTCAAACAGATTTTATTTCTCACTAATGATGCTTCATTTGTTGCTTTCCAAAACTCAAACCTTTTTCCGTATTAGGATTCTATGGAAGATGGAAAGATTTCGTTGGGAAACCGAAACACGTGCACTGAATCCCAACGTTGTTAACTTACGTTCATTGGCGATTGCATTTTCAGTACATTTTCAGGAATAAGACGCATACTAGAAATTCTATTAGAAAGTTTCTAGCGTAGGAAATGCTAGACTATGACTACCACAAGTAAAATTATCGTAATTCCGAAGAAGAAAAAATGGTTAATGTGCTAAATTTAGAAATCGGGTTTCAGAAATAGTAAGAAATGGTACAGTAGATCTCGAAGGAGGAAATGCATCATGATACCAGAAAAAAAGGTATTACTTCATTTTATATGGATATTTAGGCCGGATATGTAGAAATCCGGTATCGGTTTGTCAGACTTAATTGAGAAGTAAAACTAAACCATGTGAGGAAAAGTTATGTTTTTGGATTGTTGAAAATCAAATGGAAACATTTTTGTTTTTAAATTTGGAGGAATTTTACAATTGGTAAACATTCTATTCAGAATAATTGGCAGGAGAAAATTGATAATTATTATTCTCAGTATGTTCTAAACTACCAATTATTTAATGCAATAATTACGTTTTTGTAATTGCTTTTGGCAGCATCTCCATAAGATGTTTTTTTATAGCAAAATTTTTTCGTTTTAACGAAACCGATAGATGACCTGTAAAAAATGTCTAAGGAGTGACTCAAAATGTATGACGGAAAGCCGCAGTAGACTCCCAATTCCAATTGAAAACTCCATTTTTATGAAATAAGGGCGATTCTCTGTTAACTCGTCATTTTTCATACGAAATCTGTCCGGGCATGGTTTTTTGAAATGTTCGTATAATTATAATACTATTGCTCAGAAAATGAATCTATTACTTTGGTTTGAAAAAGGGCCAATTGAAGTTTGTGTTTTTCTGATAAATTATGATAGGGGGTAAGTCCCTTGCCTAGTATAACTAGGCAGGGGACTGTGCCAGGTGACTGTGTTCGTCTTTGTTGCGTAATATCTGCAAAACTATTGGAACATAATTAGTTACGAGATTACCTATAAATTTAGGCACAAATCGTTGACATAATAACTAATTTTTCATAATTAAACTAATTGACACTAAAATAAAATCACTTTCCAGAGGAATGTTTTCGCAACGACCCTGATGCATACTTTCATCACAAATGTGGCTCTCAAACTAAACAAAGTATCGTTTCAACACCGTTCTCAGCAATTTCAGCAACTTCACACTGACTACTTTAAACTTCATGACAAAAAACATTTGCAAGAGTAACAGATTTTTTCTTTTGGAGCTTTGAATTTGTGGTAGGGGACTGTTTGAAAAATCTCCGGACAGAATTTACATGACAATTTTAAGTTTTAGCAATACGTAAATAGACCTAATTTCATAAAAAAGATATAGTTGCATTGTTCTATTTTTAGATATTAATTGCCAAATTTATGTAGTGTTAATAGGTGTTTTGAAATATAGCCTTGAAGTGTTAAGCTATTGGATTGGGACAGCCAGGACCCTGTGTTTTGGTGCTTAGATGATTTCTAGAAAAAAAAAATTAAATAGTTACCGCTCCAAATGCAATTGGGCCACAAAGTATTAATGCTTTACTTGCATTAAGAGCAATAATTACTTTATTACACTTTGTTATTTTTAAAATACTCGGTCCGGACAGCGAATTACCAGTTTACAGAGAATCGCCCATAACATGAAACAATTCTATTTTGAGGAATATTCAGCTTTTATTTTTGTGAAATAAATCAATCCATTGAGTAAATGAATCATTTCTCCATTGAACATAATTTTTTAACTCTAAAAGTGAGGGGGCAAGGTCGCTTCACTTTTGGAAGTGAGGGGCCCTTGCCCCCCCCCTCCCCCCTGCATGAGCCGCGTGTTTTCAGAAACATATATCAGATGCTTTTTACTCCGTTAATTTCAAAGAGCACCCTTTTCCGAAATTTAATTCGAACATGCAGACTTTCCCATTTTAAAGATGTCTGCCGAACGAAATCGGAACTTTCGCTACTTTCCAAACCTCTCATGTAAAACATTTGAAACTCGTTCATTGTCTTCTTGTCTTCTTCCTGGACTGTTTTTCTGTCGCAACGCCGGATGCCCTCTGTTATGACGTTCGTTACTTTCCACCGACAATGGCACGCGATTGTCATGTTTTAGGTCACCTTTCTGAAGGTAGCTCGGCTCGAAATGAAACATTGAATTTGTAAGTTAAGTGGCAGTGTCGAAGGTGAGCCTATTCAATAAGATATTTTATTTATATGTTTATTTTAGAGTTTACTGCTTCTAGAATCTTGAATGAAGCTACAATTGAAGGGCTTGGGAGATGAAGAGTTTATGAAACAAAACCCTAATTTAGAGTAATTTAGGCTCAAAATTTTTTACTGCTGCAGCTTTTTCGTTTTCTGCGTCGTTAAGTGAGCGTCTCAAATTAGTCTTATTTATTTATTTATCACAAAAAAATTGCAAACTTCTCGTGTTCCAGAAAGTACGAGTATGCGACACCTATTTTTGAATGTACCAATTTTATTTCCTTATCCGTATCCATTGTTTACGCGTTTCCAGATTGTATTTTCAAAATATTAAACATAGCCCCTTCATTCACCAAAGCCTCCAATTCTTAGAAGGACCCGAGTATTACTTTTGAGAACTCTGGGCACGAACTGCATTTGGTTAATTTCACTGAAAGTGGGAGAGATCGCTGTGCAGAGGGACAAATTAAAATGAGTATGCTATTATATATTTCAGTTAACGGTGTTTAGCAATACCGTGGAAACTAGCCACTGCCACATACCTTTACCTTCTAGGGAAGCTGCAGCTCTTTTAATTTTTGTTATCAATGTTGTCTAATTTATTCAAGCTGAAACTTTCTTAATTGCATGCATGTAATATCACTTGTTTCATTAGGAAATGTTGTGTTACTTTTGACTCTTGATTTAAAATACCGCTTTGGGCCGCAACTGGCCAGTGTTTTATTGCATCTCCAACATTCCTCACAGTAAATTCAATATTTTAGAAAAAAGTATTGTAGAACACAAAGATTTAAATTTAAATAAGTAATGAACATTGGTATTAATGAGGTTTTATTTAAACTGCATTTCTAGTGACTTTTTACCTGAATCTAAGGAATGGTGCCCCCTGTTCTCCGTTTTTGGGGTTGGGGGAGGGGTAGCACAGTGGGACAACTGCATAGCATTTCGTAAATCAGTTTAACCCTTGAACAGTTTTTTTTCCAGAATTCGGTCCAAAAAATGTCATCTTTCTTTTAACGAAATTTTTGTTTATTTTACATTTGCGAGCCAATCAGAATAGAACAAAACACTATACTAAACAGCATATTAAGTTGACACTAACGTCACGACGCGCGGAGCCAATAAGAACGAACAAGCAGTTAGCTATCTCCTCTAATTCGCCAAGTAGGCTGTGACGTTTTATCTAGCTCGTTTTTCATTGGCGGGCGTCACGCTGACGTCACGACGTCAGTGTCAAGAAACTTTGCAGTGTAGTACAGAATGCAAACTATCTTTCACTGGACACCTATCACTATCTATACGAACGAGTTGCTACTCAAAATAGAAAAGCCCCGGATGAAACAGTGACAGCGAAATAGAAATCAGATTGCACGTACGGAGTACCGTTAAAACATGGGTCTCATTTACGACGAATAAAACTAAATTATTTAGAAATTATCTTTTTTAAAACGCTAGAAATATCTGAATAAATATTTGTCTCTTATTCTCATTGTTGAAGCGTTTCCTCCGCTTTGCCTTAGAACTCTACACCTTTGAAATTTCCCCTTGCTATCCTCTTTCAAAACCATCGCTGGAGTTTCATTTTACCCTTATTTGCGGAAGATACTGAATTTCTAAAACCAAGTAGACGTTTGTTTAATTTCCGAAATAAGACACGGCAGCAAGTTTAGAGGATGCAATCTAAGAATTTAATCTTATTTTGCTTAATGGCTTGTAAGAGTTAATGAACACGTTCTGTGTGTCTTCAGATTTTCAATGAGAAATTGCTTTCTCCAACTACAAATAATTTCGTTGCTGTTATTTAAGAAGCTTAACTTTAAATAATAAGCATTTACCTTTTTGAGCCAACTAGAGACTTCATTAATTTCTTCTTAAATAAGGCACATATTTGCATGGAAAATTGTACACGAAGTTGCGAAGGAATTAATGGAAGAAAATGAAACTATGCAAGAAACTTGTACTGAATAAAGGGTTTTTCCTTACTGCACTACATGTGTACGTACACGGTTTTCTTTCCAAAGCTGTGCCTTTTCTATGTTGAATTTAACGAATGAAAACATGTCGTCCTTTCATATCAGAAGCTTATGTCACTGATTGTTAATTGAACTTCGTTGTTGTAGTATTTTAAATTATTGAATTATCTTATTGGATCTCTCCAGATTAACTGTCTCTGTTTAAGTATAGTAGTTTTTGCCATAGTAGTATGATTAAATTGTGTCCAATTTGCATTTTAGGAGTTAATTTCATTGCCTAGAGGCAATGGTCAGTCTAAAGTTGAAAGACGTTGCTTTTGCACTTCAAACTGTCTGGAAACTTTTAAAAATCGTCTCGGTTGATTTAGTGTTTCTTCCTATAATTTAAAACCATCTATATTGAAGTAAAAATATGACTTTTAAAATAAAGAACCAGTCTAGATGTCCAACTATATCGAGTCGTGTATGAGTGAAATTGAATCGGCAGTTTGAAGAAGGAAACGAAGACCAAAATTTCAATATTGGGTTTTTCCGTGATTGTATATCTCCTACTGTGGATACGCATGTTTGTGCGAATAAAAGAACAAAAACCAGATTGGTTTTTGTTCAATTCAATTGATTGGTGGAGTTTTGGACTAGAAAATGCACCAGTCAATAAAAAACAATTAAAAAGCTCATCAGCTGTGCCTGTTAGATTTTTTGGCTTTAAGAAGATTTGTGTGCAGATTTGAGTTGACTAATTTATTTTTAATGAACCTATTTTTTTTTTTTTTGAGTTTGCAAGCATAGACATGTTTACACATTTGTTACGCTGGTGATTCTCTCCAAATTGGCAAAATAAGAGTTTTAAAAAATAATTCAACTTTGTTTGAAACTCATTTATTTTTAATGAATCTGCTCTCATCTGGAGAAGGAAAAATATTGGTCATAATCAAAATTTTGCTTTCCTTTTTTTTTTAATTTACAGCATAATGCCCATAATGTAGTCATGAACATAAATTTTGATTCTTTTTTTTTTTTTTTGAAAAACATAAAAAAAAAATCTGTTGATTAACACTTATTTCACAATTGCTCTGATTTGATTTTAATCCCATAAAATAAAATCATCACTTTCTGTGAGTTATATCACTTCCTCTCTTACGAAGAACATGAGCGAGTAATTATGAGGGAGTGATGAATTAAAACAAGATGTCCATTTCCTTATGAACAATTATCTGAATTGAGATTAGACTTAGAGGGTTTTAGTTTTAATAATACATGAATACTTATAAATCAATATTAATAATTCCTTATCTTGAATATTTCTTTTCCAAAATAATAATTGTTAAGCTGATAATAGGTGCGAAAGGGAAATTTAACTGCAAAAATATAGCGAATTAAAAGGAAAAAAACTGAACCGATGTCATGAAAAAAGTAAAGAAATGCCGGATGTTACATTTTTTTTCTTGAAACGGAATGCAACTTTAAAACCTTAATTTAAATAGTAATAATTATAAAACGATACGTGTGGTTTACATTATCACAAGTATAGTGTTTGCTATACTGGACTAAAAATACAATTCCGGTATTTGAGTATTTGTTAAATCGTGGTACCGGAGTACCGTAAAAAAATTTCAATAATAATAATAATTGTTTTGCAAACATAAAATGAGAGAACAACCATTGCGGTCAAATATTTATAACAATAGAATGGAAATAGAAATATTGTGACATTAGAAATAAAAAAAACCTTGGCTTTACGAAATTGCAGAATAGCACGAAATTCCGGTATTCCGATATACCGGAATTGTAACGGAATGGTAATCACTAGTCACATTCACTCCAACTAGAAAATTATATACATTATAAAAGCGGCATTTCCAATTCAAGATAGAAAGTCCCGAAACCCATTGTTCGATTCATCTTTTCTATTTTAACCTTCCCATCTTGACAGATAAACAACTTAGCAAGTATCTCCAAACCCATCATCACATCAAATTTCAAACCTTTCAACGATTTCCATTTTTGTATTTCACTTCTACTGGCACATGACCCAAATTCGGTTCGATTTTAATCTGCGGATTCCGCGTGTTCTCGAGATGGAAATATCAAATATCCGGTTTCGATTGTGTTGCGGCTCTGATTCGCGCAAACGATACTGTCGCACATCGAATGTGTGTAGTAACTGATTTCGTGAAATAGAAAACTTAGCTCTAATTGTTTATTTTCCTATTCTCTTTTTCATTTATTTTTGTCATAAAATGACGGCACGTTTTGAGGGGGAGGGGGTTCGTGAAATTGTGACAGCTAATGATAAGGTAACATGTAGTGTGACATCACATTTTTTTTAATAAGAACATATGGTTATGGAAAGTAACGTGATTTGGGACAAATTGGAGGGGGGATGGGAGGTTCAGAAATGTTAAAAATAAGTGTGACATCATTCTTATGTGCTTGTTTTTCATGTTTTTACAACTTTAATGTTTTAAGTCATATCGCTGCTTGAAATGAACAGTGGCACATTTGCAAAACACTACTTTTCAGGAGAGCGTTTCAAAGTTTTTGCAGTAAAACGGCATTTTGAAGTAAAATGGTATTCAGGGTACTAATGCCGACTCAACTTACAGAGACATAGATGTTCCTCCTCCAAGCACTTCTTCAGAACTGACGCAGTGGCGGCTGTGTCGTTGTTTACGAGGAGAAGCGCGCCAAAATAATAACTATGCACAACGACACTAACGATTGCTGCGTGATATTTTGAAACTAGAGATATGCCGATATTACCACAACTAAGAGTAAACAAGAAGTTCTGTCAAGAACTAAACGAGCCTACTTTCCCGTACATCGACATCGGCATTAACATTTGATCAATATCGCCGGTTGTTTGAACGGCTCAAAGTTGAACCAAAAATTGTTCAAATCAAAAAATCAAATATGGGAATGAGCTGTACTCGCCGAGATCTTTCTAACAAAAAAAAGTTCGTCCAAATCTGAATGTTCATTCAAAAGTTATTAGGGGGGGGGGGGGGACAGACAGACAGACCGACCGACCGACACACACACAAATTCCCCATCTCAATACCCTACTTTCAAATTTTTAATTTTTCGATATTTATTTCATTTTTTTGTTGCTTTTTGACTTTTTTTTACTTGGCGATATTTTTTTTACTTGGCGATATTTTTTGGACTTGGCGATATTTTTTGGACTTGGCGATATTTTTTGGACTTGGCGACATTTTTTAGATGCATTAAGCCAATTTTAATGCTTTTTTCGTCTCTTTTATCCTTAACGGGAAAGTAGGCTAAAAAATGAACTTTTTGATGTAATAAAAAAAATCGATTTTCGCAGATATGCCACTGTTCGTTTCAAGCAGCGATAGATGGTCACTATGGTAATGCGAGCGATTTTGAAATTGTATTTAGACACTACTTCGCGAATAATGTTTCTGGAAATGTGTTCTTTTATTGTTGCGGGACTTATGAGTTCCAAAATGATTCCTTCACACAATACATGATCTCAAAAATTACTTCTACAAAACACATGACCGCAAAAATTAGCACTTTGCAAAAACTCGGTCCCAAAACGAACCCTTTACGAAATTCGCGAATGAAAATGCGAACCTTCCCAAAATTCCTGCTTAGCAAGTAAATCATTTGCAAAATTCGCAATGATAAAACTGATTTCTCAGAAAATTGTGAGTGAAACGTGATTTTATTCGCCAACAAATCGTCATAAAATCAACTTTTTCACATTTCCCCAGTTACTCCCTGTTGTCTCGGACACAATGCACAAAATTTTACTTCTCGATTCTCCCGAAAGAAAGGGTATAATGTGAAGTCAAAATTTTGAAATTGTGCAGGGACGCCATTTCAAGTTTTTCCAGGAGGGGGGGGGGGTTCAAGGGTCCAAACACAATGCAATTTCATCGGAAAAACATAAAAAACCACGCCCACTTATATGTAAATACATTGATTTCTCAAAGTCAATTGCCCCTGCCCCCCCCCCCATAAATGACGGGATGAAATTATGTTTCTTTTAAATAAAACTTACACCATAAATTTATTGCTGAAGCTTCAATATGTGAATAAACATAATTGGTTTTCACAATAAAATTTATGATTGAAAATAATTCATTTTTAATAAATTTTATCGTACGAATTTCGATTTACACATAGTAAGTAAAAACATAATAAAACGAAAATGCATGAGCTATTCAAAATGTATTAAATACAGCATCTATGTATAATATGTACTATAGTATGCGCTTTATTATCTTCATTTTTGTTTCTGCGTAAGTGTTCTTATAAGTCTTCTAGATTGATATTCATCAAAAACAAAAAAAAAAAAATTGAAATATTGTTTTTTACTTTGCACTATATTTAGGACCCTCACACTCTGAATTTTAAAAACGTCTTGTTGTATTGGAAGTAAACGTAAAATAATGAACAAGTTATCAAAATAAAAAAAGGTAATTAGTTCGGCTTGTTGGGTATCTCACAAAGGACATTTCTGAAACTTCTAGAACATTTTCTCACAAATTAATGACTGTTTCATTGTTATAAAGACATGCGAGAAAGTAAAATACTCTGAAAAGGATTTCCAATTACAAAAGAAAACTTTTTGTCGAATAAATTCAAGCTCATTTTTATTTATTATTTTTTTTTAAGAAAGACCATTCACTGGCGAACAAGAAATATAACGTTCGAGCTCAAAAGCTAATTAAACTTCGGGTGCATTTGTCTATTCTATTTCTCTCTTTATGCTTTTTGAAACAAAAACTTTCCTTTAAATGGAGAAAAGTTGAAATCGATTGACTTCATATATCATTTATTTCCAATTCATTTGAAATACTCTGGGAGTGAAATTGAGTTCACAGGTATTTATATGATTCAGACTATGCTTTTTATTACGCTTTTATTAGTTGCACATGTGGATTGCTTATTTGTTTGTTTGTTTGTATGTATGGTATGTAACTCTGAATAGAAGATAAAATTCACGTTCTTTACAAATATAAAAGTAATGCATTTAATATTATTTATACTAAAGGCTAAAACTATATTACATGTTGATGTATTATTAGTGTGTAACTCTGAATAAAAGATAAACTTCACGTTCTTTGCACATATAAAAGTAATATATTTAATACTATTATGATTACTAAAGACTAAACTATATTACACGTGTTAATGTATTATAAGTGCATGCAAACTTAGCGGATATTCAGTAGTTTTGAAAATCTTCTTTTTAATTTGATTATTTCTAAAAGCTTATTTCTTAGTGTAATAACAGTATCAGAAGTTTTCGTTTGGAAAATCTCCTCAATTCAATTCAGTTCAACAGTTGCTTGGTATGTATTTGTTAGTGTGAAAGACCGAAATTGGATAATGTCAACTTTCGCCCAGTAATTCACCAGAAATTATCGGTCATCCGCTGACGTCTTTGGTGTGAATGTTGATATTCACCGGCTAATGGCAACATTTACCAGGTTTTAGACCTTCACAGTAATCTATATCCACTTCAAAATATTACTCACTGTGTGAAGAGTGTGCAGTAGTTTCGAAAATATTTATTTGAAACAGTGTTCATATTGTAAAAAATGAATATTGTTTTTACACTGTAATAAATCTAATTTTATAGAAATAAACTGTAAAAATGGTTCATTTTGCAGTATTAAACTGTAAAATTACTAATTTTACCATTTATTACTGTGCATTTTACAGTTTTAAGCTGGAACCTCTGCTGCCAGTATTATGCTGTTGTTTTTACAGGATAATACAGATAAATTTTACGGCAATAAACTGTAAAATTGCTGACTTTACAGTAATAAATTGTAAAATTGCTACTTTTACAGTTTATTACTGTGCATTTTACAGTTTTAAATTGGAACCTCGGCTGCTAGTATTATACTGTAAAAACAGCTCATTTTCTGCATTTTCTGTGCTCTCCTGTATGTGTTAGCACAGAAACGGAACCTGATTTCGACTAGCATGAATTAAGCGATCATTTGAAAAAAAGGAGGCGATTGAATCTGCCTCCAGGCCCGTCATTGGGGGGGGGGGAGGAACCCAATTAACGTATTTTGTGAAAGATTCTTGTAGTTTTACACCCCTTAAAATGTCAAATAATATACCATACATGCCCGTCAGTTGCTTTTATTTAGTTCTTGATTTAAATACTTTATATATTGACATTATGGCAATTGCTGTTACTCGAGTTCATTTCCGTTAGTTCAGTTAAAACCCGAAAATAAGACATTCATTTTAACATGGTCAATCACAGTATCATAAATAATATTTCTTAAGAGATTTTTGTGGACGCATCTCTTATACTTTACAAAACATCACTTAATTTTTTTCCCACTACCATCGACGATAAATAAAAAATTCACATTTTGGCTGTTTTCTGGAAAATTGATTTCAAAAATAGTAATTTTGAATCACCTCTGTCAAGCTCAAGTGCTTCGCATGGGTCAATTCATACTTTTTTAATAGAAACATTAATTTTACTGAAAGAGCATTGTTCATTACAAAAAACTTTGAGAAGTAAAACGGGTAAAAGAACAAAATTCGAAACCTTTTGTATAGTGCTCGTTCTTCTGACAAAAGGTAGGAATAAGGTTAATAAAACTGAACCAATCAAGTACAATCAATAGCATTTTTCTATTTGCATGGAATCATTTTATGTGGGTGTTTGTAACGACGTAAATAGAATACATCGAACCTATTTCTTCTCCGTCAAGTAAATGAGCCACATGAAAATCGAATTCGATTCCCCCATTCATGTCATGTCCAAACAGGCGATTCCATCTTTATCCATCATTTTTGTTCGCATAGCCTCGTTCTTCGCTGCCTCATCTAATATTACGCACTATATTCTTACGCGAAGCCTTGTCCACTCACGCTCGAGCGGCGTCATTTGAGTGAGTGACCTGGTTTTCGCGAAATTCTTACGAAAAAAAGAATTTGAAGAAACTGACGAACCGTGTCTGTTGTCGTTTACATGGGCGGTTGGATACTGTTTAGAAGCAGATTATGATAATTTGCTTTCAAAATTTATAAAACTGTGAAAAAATAAAAATTTAGCATGAAACGCAAGAGCTGTACTTGAGATGCATGATATTTTCCCCCAAAAGGATCTAGAAACTAGGGCTGTCTTTTTTTATGTCTGTTTATGACATTTTCTTTCTATTTCACTCATGTGTATCTTTTGATGGGCAACTCACCACTAATCTGCGTACCATTTTGTCTGAAGAGTTTAAGATAGCAATCTGTAGATAGATTGCAAATAGCTATATAATAAGAGTACATTTTTTACGATGGTTTATTTTACGCGGATTTGATTACACATTTAAAATTTGACATCTTTCAGATGAGTTTTAATTTGGAAGCGATATTGCAAGCATAAAATTTTCCCCTCCTTCAGAATCCAAACTTCTAAGATTGCTAAAAGCATGTGGTGTGAATAGTATTTTGAGGCTCTAATAAACGAGCTTGAGTATATGGGCTTTTCTCTGTAAACTCGTAATTGGCTGTCCGGACCAAGTATTTTAAAAATAATAAAGTGCAATAAAGTAATTATATCTCTTAATTCAAATAAAATCTTAATACTTTGCAGCCCAATTGTATTTGGAGCGTTAACAATTTAATTTTCTTTTTCTAAGTGCTAAAAGCAGTCTCCTGGCTGTCCCAATCGTATTGTCAAACACTTCAAGGTAATATTCCAAAAATCCTATTAACACTACCCAGGTGGCACAAATAACCTTTAAACGTTTTATAAACGTTTTTAAGCGGTTGTTACAACGTTAATAACCATTTTACAACCTTTAAAAAACAAAGTGTGCTACTTGGGTACATAAGTTTGGCCCTCCAAAGACGCATTCCAAATACATCGGCGAAAACGAATATTTCCGGTGAAGCACCGGTGAGTGCTGGCATTGTCCTGTTTCGGTCTTTCAAGAAAACATCATATTGTACCATACTTCTGCTTCATTTGATCAAAATCCTTGGGATAAAAACGGTGGTCCTTGTCCAGCGACATCTATCAAATTTTATGGTAACTAACATTTCTACAAATTAGATAATAAGAGACAAAATTAAAAGTTAATTTTTTTACGACCATTTTACAATTTGGCATTCAATTCTATTTTCGTATATTTTAACGTTATTTAATAGCTTGTTTTACTTGTTGGTTTATTCTGAATTTTAACGGCTTATTTTAATTCGTTAGCAAATTATTTTTCATTTTAATTGATTCTAATTATTAACTATGAAACGACACTGGCACCGCAGAGCGATAAATGGCAGATCTGTTCGCTAAGCGAGCCAATACTATCAACAGGTTGCCATAGAACTTTTTAGTAAATTTCATTCTGGAGCATCAAAATGAAATGTCTCGACGAATAGATTCGCCATTTATCGCTCTGATGGGTCAACGCTATCAAAATGAACGTCTGAGCTTTTGTGTAGCAATTAAGATCGTGTGAGCGACAATAATGAAACAAAATAGTAAATAGAACAATATTATTTCATTGCTGCATTTTTATTAATCGACTGCGAATTTAAGCGTATATTTTATTAATGCAGAGGTGTCAAAATTGAACGCCATTGCTATATGTTGCTAATTCGAAGGAAGTAAACAGATGAATGAATGTCGTATGATTGAATCATGAGTTGTGCCCAACTTTATCTGAAAAGGGAATTTATTTCCCCTAAAAAGCAGTACTAATAAGGCCTTCGGCATCAATTCACTCTGTACTCCACTTCAGTTAACTATATCAACATTTTTTAATCCTTAAAGATAGGATAAACATCACTTTTTACAGCAGAAACAATATGCTAATAAATGTAAACAAACATTTGGATTGTCCTTGTTCAGCGCTCTCTGGCTGGCAAATCTTTACCATTGATGTTTTGAGTAATGATACAGCCTGTATAAAACGCTATCTAGTGAAGCCTTGGTTTAGGTATCACTTTATTTGACATGAATTCATCGTAAAATTCTCATTCGTAGACAATTTTTTATTTTTGGAAATTATGGGTCAAGACTTGCTATTCTGAACATATCTTCTGACCAAACGTTTTTTTCTGCTTTTGCAATCTTATAAAAAGCTCTTTTGGAACTTCACTAAAATATTCTGACAAGAGGAAAAAAAACAATAACCACTTTTAATCCATTCTTGAGCTTCTCTTTACCGGAACCTTTTTTCTGTCTTTTGTCATATTTTTTATTGAGCACCGTGGATAAAAAGGAGCGAAAAGAAAAAGAACTTAAAAGAGAAATCTTCCTCACAGATGGCTTTGACTAATCTTTTATTCTCTCGTCTAACGACCACAGCCTTAACGTTCGTAAAATACAGTTACGGATTATTGATTGGGCTCTATTTAAAAGTTCTTTACGACTTTTTGAAAGGAGACCATTACAGAAGATTTAATGCTTAACTTTCGACAAAAGACAAAATATTAATTACTCCTTTTGCTGTAACCTTTTGCCACTCCACTAACGTGTCCAAAAGAAAAAAGAATTTAGAATTTCTGCCTTTTTCGCCAAAAATTACACATGGCCAGGGGCGCCCTAAACTAAAATTTTTGGGAGGGGAAAAATTATCAATTTACCAAATGAAGTTCCAATTTTACCGAATGATAAAATACAAGCATGCACACATGTCGTACATGCATAACATTTGTGAGAAAAAAAAATTAGGCATCTTTTAAAAAAGCAATTCTAAAAACTAAAAAGAGCAAATAATCTCAATGTTGCAATATTGTCTTCAAATTGCCGAATCGTCCGCAAAATGTGCTGAATACAGAAATTGTCGGGTGGTCACTGTGACCTCCCGTGACCTGCACGTGGCAACAATTATTTTGGTGCCGGGGTACTTGGATCTGAATTCGTCTGAGTCTGGAGTGCTGAATTCAAATATGACATTAGTTTTTCTTAGAAGCTTAAATGTCTAAGATGTATTTTTTTAATGATGTATACTTTTTTTGTGGTAAGTTTTGTTGCCACCTCACCTTTTTTCGTTTTTATACATTTGATTTTCATTTTTTTCCGCACTTTTATTATTCGAACGCTTTTTCTAATATGCAGCCATTATGCACTTAGCACCATCTTAACTTCTTAACGATCGGTTAATTTTCAAGAAAACGAGCATGAAAGTGCCTATTCCTTTTATTCCCGAAAATTGTTTGAAATATATGAATGAATAACATATACATACATTTTTAAGTTTTGATTTGTTTTTAATTTGAAATTTAAAGAAAAAAAAATTTTTTTTTTTTCGTAAAGCCAACATTCAGAACTACTGTGACTGAATGTTAATTTTTCATCAAACAACGAAAATTACAAAAAAAAAAAAAAAAGTTTTACAAATTGAAAAGGAATTTTATTAAATACAATGGTGCAGCTATCTATTGTGTAAAGTGAGATGTAAAGTGTTTTCGGGCAAACGAAATGAATTAGTTTTTAATTTTTATTGGCGCGTGACCACGTAAATACTCCAGTTCGGAAATGTCACGGGAGCAAGAAATAAAGAGTGAAAACTCAGACCGTAATTTTGACGGGAGCGAGCGGAGAGGGGTTAATATTATCAAGTACTACACAAATTAGTTCTCACACTTAATATAAGCAACATTACGGAAAACGCAACAAAAAAAAATTACGTTAGAGATTCGTCAAACTTTAAGAACAACCATGACTTTAGCAATTGAAGGGCCACTGGGAAAAAAGATGAGTCACTTTTTCGTCAATTTTGAGATATTAGAGCTATATAAGAGCTATGAAGGAGTAATATCATCTGGTAGAACAACAAGGTGGAAAAAAGATGAGAATCGACCGAAATGTGCATGAAAATTCCATTAACTACACTATAGGAGTTGCGAGAAATCAAACTTTGTTCTTCGTTTTTCTCGAAATCGCGTTTTGATCACTTTCATCTTTTCCCCCCCCCTGGCCCTTCAATTATATTTGGAACAATGATTCAAATTTTAAAATAAATTACACAATACGTTTAAGTGATACGTCCCTCCAAAGTGATACGTAAACGTATCACTTTAGAGGGAAATTTTACTGTTGTTCTGTTAGGGAAAACTGTTCATTTAGATGTTAAGCTAAGTACAACAAGATCTTCCGCGGGTATTCCAGAAGGATTTTAATTCTTTCCTAAAAGTACAATTAAGTCACAAGATAGGCTTAATTGTACTTTTGTTGCATGGAATTGTGATGGCAGGAACTTCAAATTATCTGTAGGGTTCGTACATTGTTTACAACTTGTATCAAAGTGTTTTTTATTTAATCTATTCTAACAAAATGACGAAAAAAAGAATTGACAAAATTTCAAGGCACGATTTTTATTCCTTTTACAAGTTTCTGGTCATCAAATTAATATTCCCGTCAAGTGCAATATAAAGACTTAATAGTAATTTAAAGTTGATTAAACTTTCCATAATAAAGCTGAGCACGATTTTTGTAGAAATTCAGTTTTGGTAAAGTAAATGCATACATTTGTTTATGTTCCGCTTAAAATCGTAAAATAGTTCAAATACAACAAAAGCCAAAACAACGACAAAACTATATCCCGACATATACAATGAGTTTGCCTGAAAATTAATTCTCTATTGTCTCTCTTTTGCAAAAGGATTTCGCAGCCTTTTTAATTACCCTTCAAAAATTTCACACGTTTTTGACATATTGTTTATTTTTAATTTCACTCGGATTATAAAAGTTATGTATTTCAAGTTCTGAAAATAAAGTCATCTTACGCTTATAAAGCTGTCAACATTTTAGTTGACTTGAGATCTTACCCTGACAAGTGCTTCATAAATATTCATGAAAAATTTCTCTGTGTTTATTTTTAGAGAAAATTGTGTTTGGGTAGTCAACAGAATAGTCATTTTATTCAGAAAGAAAACTTGAGAAAGCAAGTAGCAAACAACTTCATGTTGGTGGTATGTGTGAAGGATTAGTGAAATAAAAATATTAGAGGTTCAGAGCTTTTGCAGATATTACTTAAAGTAAAATGAGATTAAATATATTTAGACGTACGTAGTCGTTTTCTAAATAGTGCTTACTGAACTGTTATCCTGTTTTTTCTTTTCTATTTAAAACAAGAAGTTCTGTCAAGAACTAAACGAGCCTACTTTCCCGTACATCGATATCGGCATTCTAGCATCTGATCAATATTCTATTAATTATCTGAAACTGAAAATTATGTCAAACATACCTTTATAGCACTTAAAGCTGATTTCTAAAAGCAAAATATACCCCTCTCATCAGATGAAATAGACACGTAAAAAGTAAATAAACGAGTCAATAAAGTTTTGTCGCACCATTTAAAGAACGTAACTGTCATAGTTCTTCCGTAGAAAAATTCCACAACCGTTTTCAAAAGAAAAAAAAAATAAATAAAAGAACAAAGAACATCAAAACACATTTAATCAAAGAAAGAAAAAAAATCGTTATAAAATGTCTCGAATTTCATTTTTAATCCGTTGCCAGTTAATAAATATAAATAAAGAATAAAATGCTCTCGTGAATGAAAAATTTTTGTTAACAAAAAAAATCGTCTGCCAAAAAAAAAAACAATAGTTATAAATTAAACAAAACAAATAAATAAATAAACAAAAAATCGTCTGACAAGTCAGTCCTTTTTTCTGAGCCTGCATTTCCGCCATGTTTGCGTTGTCGGAAAAGGAATCAGAGTCCTCACAGAAGATTATTCAGAAAAGTACTTTACAATACATTATTTAACAAAACCATTTTCTTGCAAAGTTAGTTTGAAGGAAATCCGCCTTGAAGTTCAGAATCAACATTCAATTTAAATTTCTCCGTAGGCGCTCATGTTAACATTTTTTCTGAACGGTTCATCATTGAACGAAAAATGGTTCAAATTGAAAAGTGAAATATAGGAATGAACCTCTCCAAAATCTTTCGAACAAAAAAAAGTTTATTCAATTCGGACGGTTCACGAAAAAGTTATTAGGTGGGGAAAGGTTGTTTGAACGGTTCAATGTTGAACGAAAAAAATGTTCAAATTGAAAATTTAAATACGGTAATGAAGCATCCTTGCCGAGATCTTTTGAACAAAAAAAAGTTTGTTTAAATCGGACTGTTCATTCAAAAGTTATTAGGTGTGAGAGCTTGTTTGAACGGTTCAATGTTGAACGAAAAATTGTTCAAATCGGAAATTTAAAAACGGGAATGAAGTATTCTTGATAAGATCTTTCGAACAAAAAAAAGTTTATTCAATTCGGACGGTTGACTTAAAAGTTATTAGGTGGGGAAAGGTTGCTTGAACTGTTCAATGTTGAACGAAAAATTGTTCAAATCGGAAATGTAAATACGGGAATGAAGTATCCTTGATAAGATTTTTCGAACAAAAAAAAGTTTGTTCAAATCGGACTGTTCATTAAAAAGTTAGTATCGCGAGACGGGTTGTTTGAACGGTTCAAAGTTGAACCAAAAATTGTTCAAATCGAAAAATCAAATATGGGAATGAGCTGTACTCGCCGAGATCTTTCCAACAAAAAAAAATTTGTTCAAATCGGAATGTTCAATCAAAAATTATTAGTTGGCGATATTTTTTGGGCTTGGCGATATTTTTTGGGCTTGGCGATATTTTTTGGGCTTGGCGATATTTTTTGGACTTGGCGATATTTTTTGGGCTTGGCGATATTTTTTGGGTTTGGCGATATTTTTTGGGCTTGGCGATATTTTTTGGGTTTGGCGGTTCACTTAAAAGTTATTAGGTGGGGAAAGGTTGCTTGAACGGTTCAATGTTGAACGAAAAATTGTTCAAATCGAAAATGTAGATACGGGAATGAAGTATCCTTGAAAAGACCTTTCGAACAAAAAAAAGTTTGTTCAAATCGGACTGTTCATTCAAAAGTTAGTATCGCGGGACCGGTTGTTTGAACGGCTCAAAGTTGAACCAAAAATTGTTCAAATCGAAAAATCAAATATGGGAATGAGCTGTACTCGCCGAGATCTTTCCAACAAAAAAAAGTTTGTCCAAATCGGAATGTTCATTCAAAAGTTATTAGGGGGGGACAGACAGACCGACAGACCGACCGACACACAAATTCCCCATCTCAATACCCTACTTTCAAATTTTTAATTTTTCGATATTTATTTCATTTTTTTGTTTCTTTTTGACTTTTTTGGACTTGGCGATATTTTTTGAACTTGGCGATATTTTTTGGACTTGGCGACATTTTTTAGATGCATTAAGCCAATTTTAATGCTTTTTTCGTCTCTTTTATTTTTAACGGGAAAGTAGGCTAAAAAGAAAAGAATGATAATTAATTTGTGTTGTCCCTTCTGATTGGGCGTTTTGGAAGATCTGATATTGTGTCTTCTGTGATTGGCTTGGTGTTTGCGTCTCGTTTTATGTTTACATTACGTAGATATTCATTTGTTTATTTTATTTTTTAGCAGTTTGACTTGATTTTAGTTGTAACCTTTTTTTTAATTTCAATTTTGGTTATATGTGTTATGTTTATACTCGCTTTCGTATTTTTATACACCAAAGATCATGAACATACTCACTATAAAACCTTTGCTTATTTTTTAATGACATTTGTTTTACGATTCCCAAGAAAAAATTAATATACAGTGAACTCTCACTTATCGCCGGCCCAAGGGACCAACAGAAAAAGGCGCATAAGTGAGAGAGACGTATAAGTGAACAAGTCTATTTAAAGGACTAAAATACAACATCGGTTCTAATGAGAGAGTGAATAAGAATGTTTCTATAGACAAGGGACATATTACTACGGTTTGGCAATTACTATAACGTAACTGCAATGATATAGAGAAAACAAAAATTGTAGCATACCTAATTATAAAATGTTCCCTTTAAAATAATCCATAATAGGTAATTGTCACTCTCCGAACTCTAGATCATGGAAAAAATGCCTTCCATGAGCAAGAAAGGCGAAAGATTAAATAGAAAAGTAAAGAAAAATGCTCATTTTTTAAAGAAAATAAATTAGTTTTCTTACATTTTACGGTAAATTCGGCGCATAAATAAAATATTTATCTTTAGAGCGACGCATAAACGAATGATACTATCATTATTTTGCTATGGAATGTGCTGGGACCATTCAAAATTGTCGTATAAGTGAAAAAGGCGCATAAATGAGGCGGCGTATAAGTGAGAGTTCACTGTACTTTCAAATTCTTTCATTAGGAGCTTTCCTTTCAAGTCCTTCAAAGTATGTCTTTCATAAACTCAGCACTCTTCAATTTCATATTCCATGCGACAAAGCTTGTAGTTTTATATGATTTAAATGGGCGACTCACTCACAGTCTGTCTCTCTCGACATTTCTTCGTTAAAAATAAGTCTTATATTTCTCACGAATAACCAACAATTGATATGCTTGGGAGATGGAGGGGTTCTGTGACAAACCCAAATTGAGAGTAATTAAAGTTCAAATTTTATTGTTCCATTTGTTCCAGATTTTTTACTTTCTGATTTTTTCCGTAAGGAAGCGTATGACGTTGGTCTAATGACATCTACTTTTTGATGTACCTAGCTTTATTTGCTTACTTGTATCAATTGCTTACCATTGTCCAGATTTTATGTTCAAAAAATGTGACATAGCCTCTTCGTCCTCCAATCCCTTCCATTGTTATGCAGCAAACCAACAGTTGTTATGCGGAAAACTAGCAACTGGCCAAAAAAAAAAACGAGATGCGTTATGCAGAAAACTAGCAGTCTTTATACAGAAAATCAACAATCGTTTTACAGAAAACCAAGAGGCTTTATGTAGAAAACCAACAATTCTTCTACAGAAAACCAAGATGTGTTATGCGGAAAACTGAGTGTCGCTTTACAGAGAGCAAAAGTTTTTTTTTTTTTTCATAAAAACTCCAGTCTACAGCATAAATCTAGCAACTGTTTTGCAGAAAACCAGTAGTTAGGCAAAAAAAAAAAAGGATGCGTTATGCAGAATACTAGCAGTCTTTTTACAGAAAATCAACACTCAACAGTCGTTTTACAGCAAACAAAGATGCGTTAGCAGAAAATAAAGCATCGTTATACAGAGAGCAAATTTTTTTCCCCATAAAATCTCCAGTCAACAGCACAAATCTACCAATTGTTATGCAGAAAACTACAAATCGTTACCCAATAGTCGTTAGTCAGAAAATTAATACACGTTAGACAGATAATACGAAGTTCCACGAAACAAAACTTGCGAAACATTTCAATGTCGGGGAAAAAAAGGAATCATAATGCAAATGATGAGAGATATGATCGCGCGATGATTCTGTTCAGTGCTCGGATAAGGATGAAGACCTGTGGATTTGTTAATCGCTTGGTACAGTCTGGTGGCTTGTTCATGAGAATGCATATTCATTGATCTAGATCGTCTGCACGGAACGATCGAAGGAGACAGTGATCTAATTCGATGTCGTTCCAAGAAACATTGTTCCAAAACTTTCGTTTTGTTTTCGCGATCAATCGAGAGACAACCTGGTTAGAACAGCATTTAGTCATGCAATGGTACTTTCCGAGCAAAATTCGAATGCCAATTAGACGCGCTTATGCTGATCGAACTTCTTCGAAAAGAAGTGTACTTGGTAATTTGTGACGTTTTTTAAAGGGAGATTTGTGTGATGTGTAAACAAAGCAAAACATTTTCGAGAATACAGTAATTTGCTGTTTATGGAACGTAGCTTAGAAAAATAAACTAGTTTCTTTACTGCACTGTAAGAGATGAACGTTGTTTTTACGGTATAATACAGCTAACTACTTTTAGGTAATAAATTGTAAAAATTGCTAATTTTACAATAATAAACAGTAAAATTGCAAATTTTACAGTAATAAACTGTACCCAAGTAGCACACTTCGTTTTATAAACGTTGTAAAATGGTTATTAACGTTGTAACAACCGCTTAAAAACGTTTATAAAACGTCAAAAGTTATTTGTACTACCTGGGTAAAATTGCTACTTTTATAGTACTAAACTGAAATTGCTAATGTTGTAGTAATAAACTGTAAAATTGCTAATTTTACAGTAATAAACTGTACCCAAGTAGCACACTTCGTTTTTTAAAGGTTGTAAAATGGTTATTAACGTTGTAACAACCGCTTAAAAACGTTTATAAAACGTTCAAAAGTTATTTGTACTACCTGGGTAAAATTGCTACTTTTATAGTACTAAACTGAAATTGCTAATGTTGTAGTAATAAACTGTAAAATTGCTAATTTAAAAGTTTTTAATTTAACTTTACTATGAGAAATTAAAATTGCTAGTTTTACATTTTATTACTGCCCTTTTTAATGTTTTAAATTGGAACCTTGGCTGCTAGTATTATACTGTAAAAACAACATTTCATTTTTTGCAGCGTAATACAGTGACTTTAGTTATAAACACAAGCGGTCCCGCAGGGGAGGGGGGAGAGCTTGTTTAAAAAATACCTTATTCGGCAAATTTTGTCCGACGGTTCGGCTAATAGGGAAATACAAAATGTAGAATGGGGGCGTTTCCCAGTTTTCAAAAAAAGAATTTTGAATTCCTTTTTTCCCCTACATTTTGGATCATTTTCTTTCTTTAAAAAAATCTTAAAAGACACTCAGTAACTTTCATTTTCTTTGCTTACGTCGCAAGTGGATAAAGCTCTCCAAGCTAGGCCACTTCATAGACGAGCCGGCAAGTTGGATTTTATTTACCCTGAATTTAATTGAAAGCCAACCCTATTCATTTTTTGCGGAAAAATAATTCAAGACCGGGTCTTCTTTTAGGGAAAATACGGTGTTTCTCAGAGTTGATAGAATAATTTGGTATAAATGTCTTCAGAAATATTCTGCTTTTAAGAGAAAAAACGCCAATTTTTGTCATCTGGAGGACATGGCTGCCGGAGTTTTAAGAACCTCAAATTGTATTGCAAGTTTTTTGGAAACTGTTTCTCGATTGAAAAATTGCAGACAAAAAGGGCTTTTTACATCAACTTTAATAAACCTAAAAATAAAAAAAAAATCCTTTCATTCTCGAATTTGAAAAACAAAGAGAGAAAATAAGAAAAATTAAAGCATTTGTTCAGCCAGCTTTTCTCCGTTTGATGACAAAATTAAGTTTGACGCTTCTTAATTTTGACTACGAAATATTTTCACTAACTTCCGAGAATTTATTTGATATTCATCATGACATATATTAAAAAAAAAAAAAAAAAATCTGGATACTTTTTCATCCGTATATTTGCTATGCTACTAAATTTAATGAACTTTTCGGGAAGTGAAAAGAAAACTCGAAACAATCAACGTCTTTTCCCTTCCGAAAGAACAACCAACTTCAAGAAGATGCCATTTTCTTTCTTGAAAACTCAGCGAAAAAATTAAGTAGGCGGGGGAGTTCAACTGAGTATACACAAAGCTCATGAAAATTTCATCACGCAGATCTTATCGATCTAGCACATGTTAGCGAGAGGGGGAGAGGGGGGGGGTGTCCCCGGTGGTGTGCGTCGCATATGAATACGTAAATGCGTGCTCACACGCCCCGCGTTATGGCAGAATTTAGACTTTGGCTATAAACGTTTCTCCCCCGTATTGTGGGAAGGATTGCTAAATGTTCTTTAAAACCAGGAAGAGCCTGGTGTTGGGGGCATGTATTTGACATTTATTCGCTGAGAAAAGTGCAGTTGTGCATATTAGAACTGTCTCTGGAATAAGTTAATGTTTAAGCAAGTTTAATCGGCGATCGTATTGGAAAAAGGGGTCTTTTCAGTTATGGGTACGACGCTTCGCACATTTTTATTCTTGGCAATTATTTTTATTTTATTCATTGTTGTCATGATAGGTTAAAATTGCATAGAAACTGCTGATTTGGCAGCGGTCTCTTTAATATCTTTTGTCTGTTTAATAAAATAAGTTATTTTTCTCGACTAAAAGTTCCATTAAAAGGAAAAACATCTTTTTTTTTAAAAGTCAGTAAATATAAAAGTTTCCTAAATGAAATTTTCACGTTATTTCATAACTATCTGTAGCCCTCCTCCAGCTGGTATGATGATCTCTGACAGGACAATGTTCCCCCTTTTTCGGATAATGTAGGAAAGGGTAATTACCACGGATTTGAAGCAGAATGCTTTTGCAAAAGAACTACGAGAGTATCCCCGTCCTTACAACCCGAAAAAGAGGGAAACATTGTCAATGTCGGTGGTCAACTTACCAGACTTCATTACTGTATTCCGCATAAATATGGAGTGGACATTTTGGTATGTATATTGTCGGTTACATAAGTTACGATTAGAAATCTTTTAGCATTTGTGGATAACAAAAATATACTTTTCAAGAGGCGAAACTCCAGATTTCTCTGTTGTAGTGATAGGGAGAAAGTAGCGGAAGGACCCAACATGGCACCCCTCCCCTCTCCTTTGTACGTTGAAGACGAAAGGGAAATAGGCATGAGTGTATACATAGGCGGTAAAAATTTGAACTGATGTCCTTTTTTTTTTAAATTATTTTCCCAACAGTCCACATAACAAGTAATGTCCATAACCAAGAGTCGGTCAAGACTGCAGATCTGTCCCATGTTGCTTATGCTCTGAAGTAATTACGAAATCATTTTTGAATGGCTCGGAATATCCCGTTGAGACTCTTGAGCCATTAAACCAAGAAAAAAAGAGAGGGGGTGGGGAACAGACTCATTGCCCTCAGCCAAATTGTAGCAAACATAAAATTCGTACCCCCACTGAATCGCTCATTAACCGAAACGGAGTCTAGCTCATGTTATTACGGATCATAAGACAAATGATATTGCGGAACATTGACAGATGTTGTAACGGGACATACAGAATTGTTATTACGGACATAGACAAATATGCGTGTTATGAGTCCCTTACTGCCGATCATGGAGCAAATTGTACACAATGACTCACCCAAGAGCTCTCACAAAAAGTAATGCATATCTGCCTCGACTAGTAAGTTGGCCACCGACATTGACAATGTTTCCCTCTTTTCGGGTTCTAGGAAAAGGTGATTGCTGCGGATTTTAGTTGAAATATTTTTGAAAAACGGCTACAAAAGAAAACAACTTAAATCCACGCTTATTACCTTTTCCTATTACCTGAAAAATAGGGGAACATTGTCGATATCGGTGGTCAACTTACCAGTGAAGCACTGTACATTCATTCTCTATACGTTCTTTGCCTTCAGGAAGGAATTGGATTTGGGAAAAAAATTTGGGAGAACGTACCTTTTCATTGGGTAGATCTTATGGGTGACGAATGTAGTGATTCTTAGTTTTCTTTAAGCAAATTACTGTAAACTCTCACTTATGCGCCGGCCCAAGGGACCAACAGAAAAAGGCGCATAAGTGAGAGAGACGCATAAGTGAACAAGCCTATTTATAAGTCTAAAATGCAACACAAGCTCTAATGAGAGCATGAATAAGAATGTTTCTATAGAAAATGGTCATATTACTACGGTTTGGCAACTACTGAAACATAATTGCAATGATAAGGAGAAAATAAAAATTGTAGCATACCTAATCACAAACTAGTCCTTTTAAAACGATCCATAATAGATAATTGTCCCTCTCCGAACTCTAGTTCATGTGGAAAAAAATTCCTTCCGAGAGCAATAAAAGAGAAGGATTAAAGAGGAAAGTGAAGAAACATGCTCATTTTTCAAGAAAATAAATTAAATTGTGTACATTTTTTGAAAAATTTGGCGCATAAGTGAAATAATTATTCTTAGAGCGACGCATAAACGAATGAAATTATCATTATTTTACTATGGAATGTACTGGGATCACTGAAAACCGTCGTATAAGTGAAAAAGGAGCATAAATGAGGCGGTGCATAAATGAGAGTTCACTGTATCATTAAATTTGAGTTATTTTTCTAATGCTAAACCATATGTTTCGGGGCGTCGCCTCCACAACCACAGTAAAAGCAATTGAAAATTTCATCTCAACATTTTTATAAACAAAGAGCATCCACTTATTTCCTTCTTTGTATGAAACGGAAAATTTTTAAGCTTTAACTTAGCTGTAAAATTATTCGAAACGGTAATTTAGTTATTTATTTCTTAAAAATCCGCGATTTTAATTGTTGCTCATCCTGCAGTAATTAGCATATTTTCACATGAATTTCGAGGAAAACATGAAAAATCTATCGTGAAAAATTATTTTTGCGTTATGACGTTAAGTGTTTTCCTTTTCTACGCTCTTATCTTTGGGGTTAAGGGTCCTTTATGATTAGTAATTTTCATTAATGAATTTTGAAGAGCTAAATTCAACGTGGCGTCCTTTCCGTAAGAAACGCCTTTTGTTATCACAGCTCTTGTTGGAAGTGGATAAATTCTGAGCACTTAAGGGTTGTTGGTTCACGATCTTGCATAAGTAATTTATGATGTGCTGATAGTACGTTGCAGTGAAACAGTTATGATGACATGGTAGTTTAGTTGTAAAATCAAGTCATATAACACTTATGTAAGCAAAAGAGTTTCTAAATTTAAGTTATCTAGAGTAAACATGAAGTATTTCACGATGCAACTACAATCGTAAAAAAAAGACGATCTATGTGCAATGAGTTACCGCCCATAAGCCAGGGCTGAGGCAGAACTGAAGCAAATGCACCCACAGCTCGATCATAGCATCCTAAGACTGCAGTTTCGCCCTTATTGTGGGCTCCTCAGTTAGGAATAACTGCAGTCTTAGGATGCTATGATCGAGCTGTGGGTGCATTTGCTTCAAGACGATCTATTTCTAATAAAAGGACAGAATTTGAGCAACTAGAATTAAAACGACCGAAAATTATGCCTTAAATTTCGGACAAATGAAATTTAAGTGGATTCCATTAAATTTTAATTTTGTTCTTTTTTCAAGAATATAGATTCGTCTGAGTAAAGTTTTCTATGTTAAAATTGCGACGCATTAATAAGTTTTGTTTTTATCGACGTGTTTTTCGTAATTCATTGTTGCCAATGTTTCAACTTTTGGATGAATCCTAGTTTAAGGTCCGGCGATAAATTATTTAATCTGGCAACCATTATATTTATGGTTTCCAATTTAGATTTATGGTTTTCTTGCAACCATTTATTAATTCTGCCCACAGTCTGAAAAAAAATCGCCAAACCCGAACCCTAAAGTAGGAATTTACCCAACTTTTTTATTAAGCAGAAAGTATTTTTTTTTAATTCCTGATTTCTTATTCACGTCGTAAATTGAGGGGGGGGGGGGGCTAATGTTCGTCATCATACCCCATCTTTCTCCTACTCGTAAATGTGGTCAATAGAATTATTTAAATATTTAAGCATTTACTAAAGTCTAAATTTCAGGAGAATCAATTCTGTGTGGCATGTGATCCGCTTAACAATAACCTCATTCACCTACTAAAAGCAGTAAAATTAATGGCTTTTTTAGCACATCCTTCCTTGTGCGGGTAAAATTCCTGTCATTATTTACCGACTCTGAATACGTTGCTAAATTGAATTCTGGCAAATTTCTAATGGATTCAAACTTCACGCCGGTTTATCATAGTTAATTGAAATTTAATGCTTGCTTTCAATCGTGTTTGGGAACTATCGTATACATTTAAAACTTGAATAATTTCCCAATTATTTTCTTTCATTGTCATATTGTTAAATGTATATGCAACTTTTCAATACCTTTTTCAAAGTTGTTTTCTTCTGTTGTTTAAGAATCAATAAAAAGTTAATAATTTCAGATTTTTAAAATGACATTAAAAACGCACAGTTTTGGGAAAGAATCAATACGATTTCCCTGGTGGAACTTCTTTTTAATCCTATAAATAAAAAGTCGATTTCTTTTATTTTTTAACGGTACATATTATTATTGTCAGGCAAGAGTGTTTATTAATAAAATTGAGAAACTTATTACATGTGTTGTAATAAGCAGTCGATGAACATGAATAAATGAACAGGAGCGCTGCAGTGCTTGCTTTTAACTTCAGCAATTCTGTACCTCAGTGTCAGAGTAATGTAAATAAAAAATTAACATTTTTTAGGTTAACTATTTTTAGGTTATTAATGCATTGTCAGAAGAATATTAGAATTTATTCTTAGCGATTATTTTTAATTACAACTACATAACATTTGCAAGATTTTTCATTTCAGCGTTTAATTAGTGACCAAAAAATAACACATTTTTGAAATTCATCTATCTGAAAAGTAATGTTGAGCGATTTTACCCAATTATTTAAATATGGGATTCCAATACATTTAATGGTTAATCTCTCCTCCCCCCTCTATCGATCGTTGAACACAGCATGATTTTAACAATGGTAGGATATTTTTTTTAAACTCTCCTGCCTTGCGTTTTCGTAAGAAATAGTTTAGCCCTACAAAACTGAACTTTGCATGAATGTCCTAAGAGAAAAAAAAAAACATTAATGATTCATTGGAGGAAAGATAGAAACGCAGGAAAATTAAGTGCATTAATCTGAAAAAAAACAAAAACAAGAAAAAGTTATGTTTCTTTTTCTGTTCTCCCCCCCCCCCTTCTCTTTCTCTCTCTCTCTTTTTTTGAGCACTCTTGCTTTTTTTTTTTTTTTTTTTTTTTTTTTTTTTTTTTTTTTTTTTTTTTTGAAAGAGCAGACTTCATCTTGTTAATTTATTAACATTCTCATTGCTATTAAGCATGGAAGAGAAAAAATGTGTGGGAATGGGAATAAACCCTTACACAAATCTCTAACAGTCACTTTTCCACGGCTTCTCTAATAAAAAAAGAAAACTTAGCTGCTGGTCATCTTCGTTGAAGAAGGAAACTCAAAAATTCAGCGCCGAGATTTCTCCTTCAGTTAACGGACAAATAAATAAAGGTTTCAATCCTTCCCCTTATAAACTTTTATGGCTATTCCCACTCAGCTGAAATACCATACTTCGAGCGAAGTGCAAATAATCGTAAACCTTTCAAAAAAAGCAGCACAGTCACGAGAGAGAAAACCCATTTTTGTCCAAAATGTGAAAGGCTACTACTCTGGCACTGTGTACAGGTTGCGTTGCTTTTCGCCAACAATGAGGCTTGACGTTCCGGAGAGCTTTTCTTCTTGATTGCGCCTTTTTCGCTAAAAGAATTGACTTTGTGCTTTTTTTTATTATTATTTTTCCCGCGCACATGAAAACAAAGCACTCCCGCCGAGTACGAGGCTCGAAAGTGACGAAAATCGTGCCGTACGTGCGAACAACATTCGATCTCGTTGCGTGGAATAGAAGTAAATGAGTGGCGTTTTTCTATTTGTTCGACCCCAGTATGCGTAAGTAAATAAAGATATTTTTTTTGTGTGCCTGTAAATTTGATAATTGGCATATTATTACTTTTTTAGCAATAGTAGTTACACTGCAAAAAAGAAAAGCTGCTGTTTTTACAGTATAATACTGGCAGCAGAGGTTCCAGTTTCAAGCTGTAAAAGCGCAGTAATAAACTGTAAAACTAGCTATTTTACAGTTTATTATTGTAAAATTAGCAATTTAAGGCTACAATGGAGTATTAAAATCATTTTTTTCAATTTTGAAGATACAGTTCTGAATTTTTTATGAGTTTTAGACCCTTATGAGAGGAAGTAATGTATAAAGTTTTGTTGTAAATTTCTGAACAGTTTTTGAAATACAGAAAATACTGTATTTTTTAATCGTAAATATTTGAACCGCAAAAACCACTCCATGCAGACCAATTTTTTTAAAAACTTGATTCTTTCAATTTTTCTAGATGCCTATTTCATATTTAAAGAAAAGTTGGGGAGCAAAACTTCATTAACCACAATATTTAGGGAAAAAGGTGTCAAAAACTGAGTTCTTGTTAAAATTTCCATTTTTTCTGAAAAACGTCAATAAAATTTGGATTTAAAGCTGATTAAAAAAAAAAAGAAATGAGAATACTGAAAATTTGCTCCCCAACTTTTTTTTATTTGTATATTTTGATCAAGCTGAAAAAAACTCAGAGTGATTAAACATATATTGAACTGCAGGGAGCATTTGGAAGATACGCATGAATTTAAATTTTACGATTCTGAGATATATGCATTTAAATGAAACATTTGGTTACAAATGTACTGACAGAATACTGAAAGAATAGCTTATAACTTCGGTAAAAATAGTACGAATTGAAAAAAATTTTTTGCTATGAATTACGCACAGTTCAGAGATTAATTTTATGAAAAAAATGAAAAATCAAAATTTTGGTCAATTTTTCGCATTTTAAGACTCCATTGTAGCCTTAACAGGGTATTACTGTAAAATTAGCTGTATTATGCTGTAAAAACATCATTTTTGTTTTCAGTGTAAGATTACCTTTAACAGCAGTAATATTAATTTTGGGAAAGCAGAAAATGTGCTGTGACTTTTTTTTCTCGTTCTTTAATTCATTAATTTTGGCTTTTAAAGCAAAAGTGCTTTTAAAAAAATGCATGGGGTTTTTTGTTGAAATCTTTTTTGGAGAAAATTTTTCTGGACATGATATTGTAGTCTTTGAATTTTTTTCTTTTCAAAAATGTTTCATTTTCAAGGTAAGGACCGATAAATACCGAGTGACAAAACTAAATATCGTGCAGGGTAGTTCTAGAATAAGTAGACTATTTTGCGATGAATTTCCTGTAAACTCTGAGAAATACTTTGCCTGGCACCTAAATTTTTTCTCCGAGCTCTAAAGGTTTTACAGCTTTTGTCAGTGTTTGCCAAAGGTCAATATTGAATTCTGCACTGTTAAAACTACAGGTTGCGCAAGGCACATTTAGGGGTAAAACGTTGCAGCACCAGCGGCACCAACTGATGACCCCCCAATTGACTCCTTATGACACCAATTGACACCAACTGACATCCAATTGACACCCAAAGGTGCCATTTGATTCCTTAGAGTGCCATGGGTCACCCATGGAGTGCCATAAGACACCCATAATGGTACTACATGGAACCAAATGGCACCTTCAAGGGTGTCATAGGAAGTCAAGTGGTACCCCTTACGGGGTGCCGCTGGTGCTACAACGTTTAACCCTTAAAGGTACCTTGTGTAACCTGTAGTTTTAACAGTGTGAGGGGCAATTAACTAGGCGTTAGTCAAAGTTTACGAGCAGCAGTAGATTTATGCCATGTTGCCAATCTTCTTCGTCCGTATAATGACTGTGATAATGCCCCCCCCCCCAAGCGTAAAATATTGTTTGCGCCATTATTTTTATTCATTTGGAAATGCCGTAAGCGATCTGTCAACATTGACTAGTATAGGTCTAGTCTGGTAAATTGACCTCCCACATTGAAAATTAGTGTCACCAGATGGTTCTTTGTAACATTTTTTATCTAAATGCAATGTTTTATGGTCATATAAGAACGAGAAGTTTTTTTTTAAAGGAATCTGAAAAAATAACTCCTGAATCGAATACATGGAGAAGCACGCCAGTATAAAGCTCTTAACCAATCAAATTTCAAATTCTTTGTGTTTTTAACCACAACCAATAAACACAACAACCAGCTCAGTTATTTTTTTGATTGGTTAAGAATTTTGATCGTTTGGTGTCTCATGTATAAGATTCTTAACTGACCATTACACTATTTCCAAAGACATTACCTGTAAAGTACACCCAAAATGAAGCATCTTCTTTGTGCAAAATTTTGAACTTATTTGTCAATTTTCACTCAAAAATAAAACAGTACAATCAAAAAGCAAATAAAAATTAAACCGCGATAAAGAAAGTTACCGACTTACACTTTCAGAATGGAACCTACTTATCATGGCTTTTGCTTAGTTCATTAAAGTTGGAACCAACTTTTTATATTCTTCTGCTTTCGTAATGAACTTGACATTTTGTTTTTCTTTTTTTTTTAATCGGAATGTGATAACTAGTTTGTTTCTTGATCTCCCTCTTGAAAAACTAATCAACTAAGAAGAGATAAAGTTTACAAAGAGAAACCTAGCCTTTCTTCTTGCTTTCATATCCTTTGAATTTATCTTGTTTTCCTGTTTTCATTACATTCGATGGACGACCTTTCTCTAAGTGTTATCTAGCTTACTTTTTAAGGCTTCGGACGTTTCGTTAATTATTTTTAAGGTTTCCTTCGTGTAAGGATTTATTTTAAATGACCCTAGAGTGACTGTGCAAGAGTTTTGAAAATCTTTCCTAATTCAATAAATAAAATATTTTTCTCTTTTTAGAAAATTCTTGTTTAGTTTTTGCATCCTAACATTAGTCAGTTAGAGTAATTCTGAATCCTGCGGATAAACTTTGTCCATTTAATGAAAAAGAAAAAAAAAACAATCTTAAACATAAAGCAGAAAACCCAAAGCTGCACTAGGTTATAATATCAGGTTTCTACTTTTATTTTATTAAAATAATTCGCTGCCTTGTACACATTCCCATTGTGTACATCCCCATAACTCTAATGAACAACACAGCATTTCCCAGTCGTTTTCTTTTCAGAAATATATAAAAGGAAGGTACTGAAACTTTATACGAGGATTTAAAAAAATGAGTTCTTCGTTTACTTTTGACCCTGAAACTAAAACATGATGTCTTGTTTTGCAAACATGCCCTATGTAGTACTTGCTCCATATGGATGAAGGAATTATACTCAACTTCCCTACAAACCTTTCTCTCCCCATGCATCGCATTACAGAAGCAGTCCCCCATATTCTTAAAGGACACCGTAATCCCATCCCCCCACTCGCAGATCCCGTCGCTCCCTGGATGCGGAGGAGGAAGAGGAGAGACTCTCAGAGGCAGGAGGATGGAGAGAGGGGTGGACCAGAGCGAAGAGCGTGTTCTATGGCGTCAAGCCGTCTGGCAAGGACGCGCGAATGGGGCCCGGTCGATACATTGATCGATTGGCCAAGAGCTTAGAGCGGCTCTTGGCGAGTTTGCATCAGAAGGCTTTTGGAGCAGCGCCAAGGGTGGAGAAGCAACAGGTATGGTTTATGCGGCTCGCCCAAAATGAGTTATCGGCTATTGAGTTGTTAAGGGCGATACGTTATCGTTAAATACATGGTGGAGGGGAAAATGGATTATTTTTTCCTTTTCTTTCTGCTTCACTTTCAGAGACACTATTTATTTTAATGAAGAGCAAGTCCAGAAACTTTAATGATGGTTTTTTAATGATAAATGAAGCTTCTTTTTATGTTTAGCTCATTTTTTACTCTGCTCCGATAGTTTGGTTTGCTTATTTAAAAATGTCTAGCGCTATGGTTAGCTTCTTTCTTTTGGAAGTGCTTGAAAATGTATGGGTAATTTCTGTGAGAAATTACCGCATGTTTAAAGCATAAAACAGCATTTTCAGCAAAAACGAAACTACACGAATAACTTTTTTATTAACTATGAAAATGGGGCTCTGTTAAAGTTTCCCTGTATGACTGAACAAAATGACCACTTAAACAAGTGTTCTTAGTTAGAAGTTGCTCGTGTTTTCATCATAATGAGCAGTGTTAAAGCACGAAGACTATAGAGTTGATAAGTAATACATTGCATACTGAACGAAAGCGTCGTAGTTGACAAAAAGTTAAAATTCAAACAGCTTAACGGTTGTCCATAAATGCCACCCTTTTTACAAAGAACGGTAGGGAGAGGATCAAAATAAGACTGTAATTGAAATAAAACTTTTTTATAACGATAGGTTTATTTAAAATACCATAACACGTGGAAAAGAGGAAGGTAGGTGAAAGGTGAAGTGTCACACTTTGTGACAAATCGGAGTCAAAAAAAAAATGATATTTATGGAAAGTCCCTTAGGGATGTTCAAGGGTAGAAGAATGCTTGTTTTGGGTTCATTATATGTATAAACAAGTAACGCGAATTGTGAAACTAACATTAATTATAAATTTTTATTTTACCTGATGTTTTTGAATGCCATTTGGCCAAATTGGATTCCAGAAAAGATCCAATCAAGTTATTGAAAAAATAATAATAATTTAATTTTATTAAAAATAGCATTAAAAAACAAATGTATACTTATACTCATGCGCTACTACGTTTACAGTTATTTTTAGCAAATTGAATGTACACTATTGGGCAAAACTATTGTAGGTTTAAAGGATCTAAAGGTTTTTTTAAGAATAAGAGAGAAAAATAGTAATTTGTTTCAGTTCATTTTTTTTCCTGTGCCAATTCTTATAATCAGTTTGAAAACAAGATACGATTAAATTATTGAACATGTATGATTATTTAATTTTTCAAGAAATAAATTAGTAAATAAAGATACCATGAAAAACAAATATATAAGTTTTCAAAAATTGGAATATGTCCAATTTATCTATTTATTTATTGGGTGAAGAGGTTTTTTTTTAAATACATTTATTTTATTTATTTATTTATTTTTTTTTACAAACGCTAGATTTCTCAGACTTTTAATACTTATGACCGAAAGTACATATTTCAGAAATCAGCCGATTTCATTAAGCGGTTCCTATAAAATCATGACAACAGTTTTATGTATTTAAAAAGTTCGTTCTTTTTTTCCCGGTAAATGATGGAACAATTTCTCCGTCCTTCAGGTCGATGTACGCTTAGTGGTGCTATGCGCCTTTGACAATACGTCGCGGTCTAGAATGCATGAAATTCACCCGCCTTTATTACTACATGATTTGGATTTTTATACTTAAGAAATGGCTAATGACGATGGACTCTTCTTTGTTGGTTTCTTTTATGCGAAAGCAATAAAGGATTCCATTTGCTTCGGTTGCTGCACGCATTGATATCCAAATGCGAGCCTCGGTGTTTCTTGAAAGTGAAGAAAGGGAGTAATGATAGTTTGATTGTTTTAAAGGGAGATTAGATTATAAATTATATTTATTTTGGAGAGTTAGTATTCTGAAATTCTTATTGGTCTACGACGCTCAGAAATAATTAAAGTTTGATGAAAAGTATCGACACAATCGAAAAGTAACTTTTGTTTCACTTGAATTTGCGCTCAGGTTACTAATGATTTTGAAGTTGAGTAGAAATCTATCGGTGCAAAAACATCTAGTGTACATCTGGAAAAATTGAGCAAACTTATGCAGCTAATCGGACGTACAATGAACAGTTAGATAGAAGTTCTGTAGAAGTTCTATGGGAGCTCATTTTCCCTTAAATTCATTACTAAAATGTGTTTCTCTCAAGACGTAGCTTTGTTGCTTTTTGCCTATAAGGCCTTGAATCACAATTTATTGCTAGCTTCATTTGTTTTAATTTAGTGACACTCTGCAAAAATGTGGTTGTGTGTTGTTTTTTTTGCATTTTTTCGATGAAACAATGATGGTCTGTAGAAAAATATCATGCTTGATTCATGTATCAAAACCAAAATGGTCCACCCCTCCTTCGTTTCATTTAAACGTTTAAAATGGTTGCCAACGTTGTAAAAACCATTGTAATAAGTTTATTTAAAGTTTAAACGTTAATTATGCTACTTGGGTCAGTTTTAGTGGGAGACCCACGTCTCATGTATGAGAAGTTGACTCTGATTTGAATGTCAGCCGTGCTTGATTTTTTGCTTTTGACAATTTATTTTCAAACTCTTCATAAAAGATGGCTTTAATTTGTAGGCCAACAAAAACCTCCCTAGCTTAAAGTTTTTAATTTGTTCCTGGTATGCAAGCAAGCCCAGTTATTCTCTAAACAGAGCTTTTACAAATGTTTTAATAAACGGAGTTTAATGTGCAATGGTGAAAGATAGGCACGTCGCGGATCCACAAGGATTTACTGTCTGACATTTTTTCGCGAGACCTCCGTCGAATCTGCGCACGCGCCAAGTCTCTTTTGACTTTCTCGAAATAGGGGGAAAATGCAACGAGGAAGTAGCCAGCGAACAAAAACTGAAGGCATCGGGAGGTGCGCATCCTAAACCTATCTCCCCTTTTTCAAATGGAAGCGTTCAAGGCTGCCAGGCGCGCAATACACAAACAGACAGTAGCGTGATATGTTTTTGGTGTCACGAATTTTTTTTTTTTTTTTTTTTATAGTGGAGACCACAATTTGGAGCTCTTTTCAAATTTATCAAAAAATACTTAAAATGTTGATTTTCATGAGCAGTTACATGCTACATTAAAAAGCCTTTTTTAATGAAAAAAATTACCTCAGAAAAATATTACGGAGCTTTGTATTGTTAAATTAGACTTATTTTTAATTCATCACCAACCCATGTAATTCTTCAGTGAGGAAAATTATTTATTTTTACTTTTGATGCTAAAAACTACATTGATACTAAAAAGATAATAATTTAGGTCAATAATTTTGTAAAGATTTCGCGCAAATAAAAAGCAGTTACAGAATTTTCTCGCCTATGTTCATTTTTTATGCCGAAGAAAAATTCAAGTAAAATGAACTACAGAAGACGCTGCGGTTTTTGTATAATGGTAGTTGAAAGAGAAAAGGTGAACGGAAGATATGAAATGGGGGGGGGGGGGGGTCCAGTGAGACTTTTTCCTTGCAAATTTGAATTGTTTTGCCTTTTTGGCCATTTTTTTAACCCATTTATGCCCAAGTTTTTTCAAACAATTTATTTCAATTTTTATCTGCTTAAAACTCTTACTTTTAATGGTTTACATACATTTTAGGCTTAAAATAGTTCGCCGTTGCCATATTTATTAAGTTATTTAACGTCCCGTTTGTGGATATTTTGCGGATATGTGAGCAAAATACGACCTTACTTGACTTTACTTTTGCAAAGTAACATTTCAGAAAGCATCTATGATCAATTTTAAGCAAATCATTTTAAAATAGTGTAATTTTATGAAAAATAAGTTCGCAAAAAAAAACTTACTTTCTGTGGCTACCCATGCTAGATCGTTGCTTGACTGATTTGTATGAAAATAGCTGTCAATAAATAAACTCTGATGTCCAACTAGTGGTTCTAACTGGTTTTCTCCAGAAGAAGGACTATTTAACTTGTGAAAAACAGCTTTAGTAAAAGGATATACCCGTTACAGGTTTTTGTATGCAGTAACTAACAAGCGTCCCGTTTTTAGGCTACTGGGCATAAATGAGTTAAATCACCGGAAGATGGCGCACTTTAACTGCGACTTACGCATTTAAAAATGTTCAGACAAACTTTCTAAATTCTCCAACTTGCTGCATCGGCGTAAATTACTTTATAAAGAGATTTTGCATTCTTAGAAGAAAAAAAAAAGGCATTGAAATCTTCCTCGCAACAGAGGACGGAATCAAGATACCAGAGCGTGAAGGCGCACAAAAGCGTCAGTTTCATTGTCAAAGCGTGAACGTGGATTGTGATGTCCTGAACCGTCTACGCATTAAATACTTCACCTTCGCAATTTCAACATTTTCTCTCTTTCACTAAATGCGGAAGAATTGCGGGTCACCGTAACCGTGAAGAAAGCACTCGATTAAACTGACACTCAGTTCATCCTTTTTTTTTTCATGACTTTGACACCAAACTTGAAAAACATCATCACCTAAAAAGAAAATCCTTCTAAAAATTGTCATACAACTTTTTTTTTTTTTTTGACAAAATCAAACAACTTGTGTTGTCTCTTTTCACTTCAATTATTTAATTAAAAGCAAAGTGAGCTGGGGATATGATATTAAAATTAATACGAACAGATTCTGACACTTATTTTTTTTTTTGTACTATTCTGAACTATTTCAAATGTTTATTTTAATATTGAAGTACATTAATGGTATTTTGGCACTTAAACTCCTTTGCTTTTTGCTGCCTCATTTGTGTGCAATAAACGACTCAACTATTGTTTACTGAAGAAAGCTAACTGATACACATACTGTTGCTTCTTCACAAATTTTTCTCTTTGTTTTAGATGTTTACCGAAAGACAGCTTACATAACAGCTAAAATAAAAGAAGGCGATAAATTTACGAAGTCAACAAATGAAGAGAGTTTTAAATATTAGCAGCAATAAATCTAAACAACATAGCATCCCAGTTTTTCCCTTTTGGGGCTGCAGATCTTTCTCAGATAGTCAGTGAATAAAATGCAGAAGTAAATAAACGAAAATAAGAAGTAAATGCATATTTATGAAAAGAAATTGTTTTTAAATTACGTGTTTGCCTATTTTTAATTAACCTGATTTTTAAGAGCGGCATCTTTGTCAAATAAAATATTTATTCATTTCCCAAGCAGATGTAAAATAAAAGAAATTATTATGAGAAAGGTAGAACCTACTTTTGAATAGTTAAACATATGTACACAAGATACACTGCGTTGTAGTTTAACTTAGATGTATTTTATTTATTTGTTGCGTCGATTCTTTTTCTTTATTTTAACACATTTTATATGCATGAACTAAACGTAGTTTTCGTAAAAATGTTCTGAGCAAGTGTATTTGCTTACGCATTAGGAAGGGGATTGATATAAACTTCAATTCATCACAAAAGTATAGCCGTTCAGGGGAACTTTGAACCCCAATTTCTATATTTTAACCCATTAATGCCTAGCGTCCCTTTTTAGGGACGGTCCAAAAAAGGGTCTGAATGTCCCCAAAACGCACATTTCAACCTAATAATAGTGTTCATTTAGTACCTTGGTATTGTTTCAATTCGTTATTAACAGATTGCAGCACATAACCATTGTAAAGTGTGTTCTGTAGCCGTTTTAATATGATCTTTATCAAGAATGACATCGTTCACAATCTCAAGGAAAAAAGCTAAGTTTTCAAAGTTATTCCCAAGTTCCCAGTTTATGTTTATTGCTGATTTTATTTCTTTGTATGAAATGTCTTTTTAAATATTTAATCTTAGGCAGAAAAAATTTTAGTAAAAAAAAGTATGTACCCTCTGGGGTCTATCGTAACTTTTAAGGGACGATTTTTCTTTCCTTAATAAAAAAAATATTTTTAACATAATATTTTTTTTATTATTTTTCCTGTCCATTAAACACTGTTTGTAACCAGTATACAAAATATCTTTGGAAAAAAATGTCAGGCATTAATGGGTTAAATTAGTTTTATTGAATTTGTTAGCACGGAAGAAATGCCCCTAAACAATTGCATACTAATCTAAAATTAAGAAATGGTAATTATTATATATGAATCCGTTAGAAGTCAAATAGTTCAAATCTGTCTGGTTCAGAGCCATTCTGCTATTAAGGGTCTCTCTTAGTTACGTCAGAAATACACTGAAAAATTGTTCTGATTAAAGTGGTGCAAATTTAGAAGAGGAAAATAAAATTTCTAAATGTCTAAAAGATCATATTATTTTTTATTAATACAATGAGCTGCGTAAAATATTGTCAATATAAACATATATGAGTTCCACAATGAGTTTATGATAACAAAGTGATCGAATTCTGAACTTGAAGTGAAGTCTGAAAATTTTCTTCTGATAAGGTAAAGAAAAAGATGATATCATGCCATTGTATTTAACTACTATATTAAAATTAATTCTATTTCATTAGCTGTATGGTATCCATCTGAAATCTGCAAAAAAAAAAAAAAAAAACAGCAGAAATAAATTTAACTTGAACAGAAATTGTTTTATCATTCTCAATTGCAAGTTCTATTGTTGCAATATAATTTCTCCATAGAAACATCAATAGGTTTCTAAGCTGGTGGCAGGCACGAAAGATGGTTTTTCCCAAACATGATAGATGCATCAGATAAAACAGGTCAATAACTAAAAACGGGTATTATTTTTGAAACTTTAGTCGCCCAAAAGTTCAAAACTAAAGATTCAGTGAGTTATGATGCCTTTTAATGTTTATTTTCGCCCCAATTAAATGTTATCTTGAAAATTCCAGCTATGCTTAAAATCGTATAGATTTTGCTGGTTTTAGTAATTAAGGAAATGGACATACTACATGTACCGGAAGCTGGAGAATCGGTATAATTTACTGTACAACTAGTCACAAAATAAATTAAATTCGTGTCTCGTTCAATTTTTAAGAAATGTTAGCATATTTTTTAAAATTCAATTAAGGTCTTAACAATTATTCGTTCCACTAGCATAGATAGGGTTTAACAACTGCGGTGGGGAGGGGGTTAGCGTTTAGCGTAGATGAGGGAAGCAAGCCCGGTAGCAATTCTTGTGTTAATGCAATTCACCGTATGTATTTTTTTGTTCTTCATCGAAACTCAATGTACGAAAATGAGAGAAGATAGTGACGGGAGGTAGATTCAAGTTTTTGTTACGGATCGGAAAAATTGAAAGTCCGGCATTGATTAGAGCTGTCAAAACCAAGGATGATCTCAAAAAAAAAAAGCAATTATTTTTATTATTCCCTTTTTATGTTCTCGCACCATGGTATGCTAGTGAACATTGACCAAACAGCAAGGCATATAGATATCAAAACACTATAAAAGCTCTCTAGGAAAAGATAAAAGGCGGATTCAGGCCCGTCATTTAGGGGGGCAGGGGGCTCAATTGCCCCCCCCCCCTGGCTTTGAGAAATCAATGTATTTACAAAAAGTGGGCGTGGTTTTGGATGTTTTCCGGTGAAATTGCATTGTGTTTGGACCCTTTGCCCACCCCCCCCCCCCTGAAAAACTTGAAATGACGTCCCTGGGCGGATTACTTTAAGTAAAATTTTCCACCTAGTCCTTACCGGGTGGGAATAGGGCTGACTTAAAATTTTCATTAGTCCCCTGTCAGTTTCAATTTAAACAAGATTTATCGAAATTCTCTACTTCCTGCATTTAACCGTCTCTTTGCATTTCCTTTATAAACCTTCATAGTGTATAAATCTTTTCCTATCTCAACATGTATTTAAAGTTGAAGCAATGTAATAGCCATAAAATAAAATTTTCACGTACAAGACTCATCATTGTTTAATATCCCAATCCACTCTCTAAAACACAAGATTTTAAAATTAAAACCATCACAAAATAAAAATGCTGGAAATATCAAAGTCATCAAACGGTTATTTTTAATTTAGAGAGTTTAAGAAATAGCCATGTTGATGCGAGTCCTTAAGTGCAGTATGTAGATTGAAACTGCAACCATGAAATATTTGAGAGTTGCGATCATGAAATACAAAACACTTTCTCACCTTCTTTTATTGGCACATAAATTCCGTCTTAGGCACCTCTAATCCCAGAGACGTGCCGTCTGGGTAGGCAAGGTAGGCAGTGCCTACCCATGAAGAAAACAAACCAATTTTTTAATTTCATTAAATGACATATAATGCGCTGATTGGAAAATATAAAGTCATTTCACAACGAATATAGTAGAAAAAACACGGAAATTTTCATTTTTCTTCCTTTAAAAAGCATCGACAACCGCTGCTTTTCGACCACTGCATCTCTTACCATGCATCGTCTCAGGAAGTACCACGTGCCCCGCACTTTTCTCCCCCAATGCTCGAAAAGCGGCGACGAAAGGCTGTCCGAAAAGTGCCTTTGCGGTTTCTTCTGTTCTCCGCCGAAACTTGACTGCTTCATGCGCAGAATCATGCCTATGGAGTTTGACTTTTCTACGGTCTAGACGTCTTGACGCCGTCTTTCGTACAGTACTGTTGAATACTTGCAGTTTGCTATCTTCATCTCGTCTTTTCTTTTTCAAGAAATATAGTAATTTTCAAATGTTTCGTGTTTTTTTTTGTATCCCGCTTTTTTGTAGGATTAAGTTGAAACTGTATCCAATATGGATATGAGATAGTTTATAAATTATATACATATATGCAGGCGAATATTCCTGCATATATGTATATAATTTGTATAATAAGTAAACATCTTTCATATTCACATTATTTTATTGCTTTTTACATTTCATGCGTTTTTAATGATATATATTATTCCACAAATCTTCGCATCTGCCTACCCTAGGCATTCATTGACGGCACGTGCCTGTCTAATCCTAAGTTAATGACTAACGATTTCATTTTATTGGGCGCTTATACTTCAACAACTGCGTTTAATGTTGCTGTATTTTCATTTGCTGAGTTGAAATGGCTGAATTTATTGAAGTGATAATAACTTCTATAAAAGTTTTTTCAAAGCGTTTGATTGTTTTATTATTACACGTAAGATGATCATTGTATTTTATTATTCGCCATTATTCTTAGCGTAGTAGCAGATAAAATTATTTTGTACCGAAAATTTTTTAATC
Source organism: Uloborus plumipes (assembly GCA_038373865.1). Lineage (NCBI taxonomy): Eukaryota > Metazoa > Arthropoda > Arachnida > Araneae > Uloboridae > Uloborus > Uloborus plumipes. The sequence goes on from JAXGGA010000126.1 coordinate 43,127, forward strand.
AAGTCCAATATCAAGTCCAATTCAGTGGGAAATTTTCCCATCTTCATTAAAAAAACTTCTTACTGCAAAGCAAGCCTTGCTTTTGGTGTTATTAGCAGAAGAAATATTTTACTGGCCTAAAAAGGCATTGACTTTGTATTATTAATGATGGCAAAACTAAATTCGACCATTCAATTTTCGTGCAACCTGAGTTATAATTAACGCTCTGCTTTTATTTTGAGTGTTTAGCTTTTTAATTTTTTTCAACTGAAATCTGTTTTTTCTCAAGCGTTACGAAATTATTTGCAGTGAAGTACTTCTCCATGCTTCATAAAAGAATCGACTCAAATTATTTTTCCTGTATAACTCGTATTCATGTTAAAAACTAAAAATGAGTACTTAAAAAGTAATTGCCTCCTGACATAAAGAACTCCAACTGAAGTGAATTTTAAAGGTTTCAACAAACTAAATATGTGAACTCTATGTGCACTTAAATTCATTCATTATGATAAGTAGTAATTTTGATTTTCTTGAAAGGCGATAAATAAAAGAGGAGATTAAATAAGGGTTTGTCAAATTCGCTTTGAAAATGCAAATACCTTGCAAACTGACACCATAACGCAGTCAGATATTAAGATTACGTTGAATTTTTTTTATTTTACTGCTAAATCCTATTTCGAAAATGATACTATTCCTCGCAATATCGCGAATAATCCCTTTTAAGTAACTCTAAACTGGCGATATTCTTTTTATGTTGACTCTTTTCCTCCCCCTTCTCACAAGCGATGCCCCCCCCCCTCCACTCCCCTTTCATGTTTGCCGTTGCATGAGCTTCTTCGGTAAAGAGCTTTGTAACAACCCATCTTCAGGAACTGATCCGTGATGGGCGAACAAAACGTATTCATGGCTTAAGGAGCTCTCAGGAGACAAAAGGAAGACATCGAGTGAGGGTAAAAAATCGGAATATAAAGGATTGGACGTGAGAATATAAATATTTGAGCTTGCGCGAGGGTTTTATTTTTTTTAACAATAAACACATTTTAAAAATTTGAAAGAAAAAAGAGGTACTAATTATTGATAAATTCAATGGTTTTACCTGCTTCAAAACTTGTAGTTTTGGTGACATAAGTGGTGCATTGTAGCTGATAAAGGATAAAATCATAAGTGTAACTGAAATAAAATTGCATAATGTAGAAGGGTTGTTTTCAAAGTTCAACTCTACATCAATAAACTATGGCGAAAACAACCTATATATCCAAACTTCATATATCTCTCTTTAAAAAAATGTTTTTAAAATCTTAGAAGTTTTCTGTACATCGTACTTAGTTTTAGAAAGTCTTCATTTTTAAACAAAACTAAGTTTTGGTGCAATATAGCCTATTAATGCTCCTGCGCCAATAACTTCAATGCAACCAACCAAAACCCAATCTATAAGCGTAACATCAGATAAGTTGTCGTATTTTAGCATTTGAGTATAAATTATAAAAAATTAATACATCGACACTCTGAAAGTTTTGGCTCTAAATATAGTAAATATTTAACGAATTTTAAAATTTTGTAACCTTTTTTTTAGTACCGAAGTATTAATAGAAGGTCACGTACTGTACTTCCACGCAACTGTCTAAAATTTTCAACAAGGATGCTTTCAAAATAGGAGCTTCAACCATATTGATTCTATTCGGTTATTTCCTTTTAGGATTTGATCTCGGTAGTCGATACACCAATTTAAAAACAATTTCTTTAAAAATGGACTGGGCATGCAACGAATTAAACTGTCACATTTCAATAATGATACATGCATAAACATTTTACGAATCTCTCAATCAAAACGCTATCTATATAAACTATTTTTCTGGACTGAGGTATTGATGGAAAATTACGTACTGTACTTTTCAACAAGATTGCTTCCTAAGTAGTTCCAGACGTTCAAGTATCTCAATTATGCTTGGTTATTTTCTTTTAGGATTTCATCTCGATACAGCTAGTTATATAAAAATTTAAAAACAATGCATTTTTCTAGCTTCTATGGAATTAAACTTCCATTTCAATAAAGATACCTCTATTTTGTGAACCTCTCAACCAACACGCTGTATTAGTTCTTTTTCTAGCACTGAGGGTATTGATAGAACATCATGTAACATACTTTTACGTAACTGTGTGATACTTTCAACAAGGGTGCTTCCAAAATAGTTCCCGAGTTTCAGCGGTCTCTATTCTACCGTGGTAAACACATAAGTCAAATCTGCACTTTTTAGGAAAATTGAGTTATCGCCACCGGGTGCCTCTTTGTGACGTATTTTACGTAAATACTAAATTATGTAGTCTTTTGAAAACGGGAAATATTTTTAAAAAAATCTGAAAAGGTTTCAGAAGGAATGGTCGCGCAAAACTTTAGAGTTATATCTCAGTTTGAGCTCAGCTGCAGATACCACTTTTGCGCCTAGCACGGCAGTATTCTGTTCGGTTATTTATCCAAATTTAAAAACCAATATCTTTCTATATGAAATGAGCATGAATGGAATTTACTGTCACATTTCGAGTAAAGATATCCATCATACCTGTTTTGCGAATCTTTCAATCAAAAAAGCTATGTATATAGGTTTTATATTGATAGAACATCACGTAACTTGCAATACACCGCCAACTCGGGTATTTCGATCCATGGACAGCTGTTTCGAGCTCTCATCAGCATGGAATACGAAAGTAGTCGAGTTGGAGGCAAAAATTCTCTTATATAGCAAAGAGAGCCAAAAAACTGGTAGCTACCAGTACTTTAGCTACCAGTTTTTTTTTTGGCTTTCTTTGCTACATAAGAGGATTTTTGCCTCCAACTCGACTACTTTCGTATTCCATGCTGATGAGAGCACAATAAGCTCGAAACAGCTGTCCATGGATCGAAATAGCCGAGTTGGCGGTGTATTGCATGTTTCTGCCTTAGCCCTTGCTTAGGGGGCGGTTACTCACTGCTTTATACATCACGTAACTGTCTAGATAGAACTTTCATCAAGGATGCGTCCAAAAAATTCAAGAGTTTCAGCTGTTTCAATTATTGCTTCGTTATTTCTATTTAAGATTTGATTTCGTTACACCTGGTTAAATTAAAAAAAACAATATCTTTCAATATGGACTGAGCATGTATGGAATTAAATTGTCACAGTTCATTAAAGAGACAATAATTGTTTTGCGTATCTTCAGTACTATCTATATTTGTTCTTTTTACAGTACTAAAATAATAGTAGAACATCACGTACTATACTTTCACGTAACTGTGTAAAACTTTCAACAAGGGTGCTTCCAAAATAGTTCCAGAGTTTCAGCTATCTCATTTCTGTTCGCCTCGTTTATTTTAGGATTTGATCTTGGTTCGCCACGATAAGATAAACCCACTGGAGAGGGCCCTGATCAAGGTTGGGTGAAATTGCTTTGGCTTGTTTTTCCTGGTCGCCGATCGAACAGCCTCCCTGGAGTGATATAGTTCGGTATTCGTCCTAAATATTTAATTACTGTGTTACTCCGGGATGCCATCGTTAATAATTCATAGTTGGGAGCATCGGGGACTCATCAATTTCTCCTTGGGATTACGTGTTATAGGGTTAGATTGATGAGGTCAGGAGGACGTACTTTCTTGGGGTCGATTTCAAAGGAATGATCTTTTGGGTGAGGATTTATTATGTGCGTTTGTGACGTAATCTGAATATAAAATCTGTATCTAGTATATAATGCAACGTAAGATTAGCTGAATTCAGAAAGTTAAATCAGATTGAGACAAATCAAAAACATTATAACCGTACTTAAATACCACATATAACAAAAAGAATTGGAAACATGTGTGACGGGTTATGAGGAACCTAATGTTCTGTGAAAATTTGAGCTCACCGATAAAGAAAAAATTGTTGCTGCAGTGCATCTGCGTATTAAGTAAGAAAAAAAATTCCGAAAGACTGCTTTTTCACTAGTCAAAAAAGTGGTTTTATCGGAGTTTTGATCATATATTAGCTTATATTGTACTAAAATGAAGGATGCCTTGTAGCCCCGAAACCATGGCACCCATGTAGAGGTACTATTGAGAACCACAGCAATAAGGCCCAAATTGAAAATTAGCTCGAAATGAGAAAAAAAAAAGCTATGATTAAAACTTATTTCTGCACAACTTACTCAAACAGAAAGAGCCGTAGTACGGTTTGCCAATAGAATCCGTAATAAAGGGGACCATACCATAAGCTTATATCTATAATTCTTAGTGCTGTTTGTGCAGTTTAACGTTTGTATAATGTCTCTTACTTTTCTCACAGAGGTAAACATTAAATTATTTAATTAAGAGTCTTGTTCAATAAGATTGCTTTAAGAACAATATTTTTTGATTCACTATGATACCACACTCTTTCTGTTTTGTTTATACGTTTAACTGTTCAGGAACTACAGCAGGCAATTCTGCGGTAGACGAAGTTCATCATATCGTTTTGGTAAAAATGAGAAAAATCTGAAAGGGAAGAGATACAGGCAGATTCCTTTTAGGAAATCAAATAAGTTCAAAGAAACGAATTAACCATCCCACCGCTTCAGCAAAAACTTCAGAAAAATTCAGTTGCTGCATCCTAAAAGAAATGCAGTATTTTTTTAATAAGGCTTCATGAAGTATCTTTTTAAAATTACTTCATTACTTGTATTTTTGACTTCTTTAAAAAAAAAACCTTTTCGATATTTTTTCGATTTACTAAACCACCTTCCATTTTTTATTCATTGTTTTTAGTAAAGCGGGAAAGTATGCTAAAAGAAAAAAAAGGAAAGTACAACGAAATATTTGTAGTACCGCCCTTTACCAGCTCAGGGTAACATTGCACTAATCATAGACATAACCAGAAAATTCAAATTTCAAAAATAAATTTCTACTGAAGATTAGAACTTTGTTACTTTGTTTACTTCATATTCGTGTTATAATGAAGAAGAAAAAGGCCAACCAACTTTAAACTCCAGGAACTTTTCTCCTCTCTGGTCTGGAAATTTGCATAATGTAATAAAGCCACGACAATCTTTCTCCCGAGAAATATTGTTGAAAGAATTTCCATTGAAAATTCTTTAATAAAACTTGCATCAAGTGTTATGAACTTCAAAAATTCTGGAGCATTATAAAGTATTATTATACTTCGCACGTGAAAAAAATTCCTTACTAAAACTAACCCTTTTTGTTGAAGTTATGTTGTTGGTACTTAGTAGTTGAATTATTTTATGTAAGAATAATATCAATTTTTTTCCTCGCTTTTGAATTGTCTGAATGCAGTACTCATCTGATACGTCATAAACCTCATACTGAGCCTTAAATATTACTTAATTTATCCTATTTCGTTGAGTATCTTAACAAAAACTATTGTTAAAATCATTTAACTTTACTGTCATAATATTTTGAAGGTATTTGATCATTTGTATTTAAAGTATTTTAAAAATACATTAAAAAAGAAAAGAAAGAAACATTTCAAATGTTATAAAAAGGTGTGTTGATACAAAAAGTTGTGATCATGCAAGGCCTAAATCCAATATCTGCAGACAGTGGAGTCGCTATAACTCAAATATTCCTTTATCTCAAAGTTTTCATTGGGTCCCAAACTCTTAAGAAGGCTGTGAAAACTTCCTATAACTCGAACTACTAGTAACTCGAAGCTTTTAGTCAATCCCTTCGAATTTATCGAGATTAGACTGAAAATTAGCAAAGGCTAATAATTTCATACTCCGGTGGTTTGGAGTAAATAACGTGTACACGTACACATCGTCTGATATTGTCTTTAATAATTGATTTCATGAATAAATATTGTATCAAGGGCTTTTTCTTTGCATTGTAACGCACCAAATGTAGGGTTTAGTTTTGCTACACAAATAGTATGTCTTTCTTTGATCACTGCAGATCTATACAGAGCAGTTGGAATGGCACACGGGGGCCTGATGTCCGAGTCATAGTCGGAGTCTGTTATTTTCTCTCTGTCCACAATCTACCGTGGTTGTGGAGTCACAGTCTGTGTCGGAGTGATTTTGTCATAAAGGAGTCGAAATCTCTGGAACACCCAGGGTCAGAGTTGGACATTTTTCTGCGGACTCCGCAGCCCTGAACAGTGTCTATCTCAAAGTTTGAAGTAGTTAGGATTACCATTTCCGCGAATATGTTGATTGCAAGAACCAAGAAAAACCGCATTTAAGCCAAATATTTTTTACAAATGAATTCGAAACTTTACTCACCTTTTCTGAGCCACGTGGAAATGTCAACTATTTTATAAACGTGAAAAGTTATTGTCTAAGACACAAATATTTTATTATTGTGCGCCTTAATGTTTACTTACCTCCTGAATAATTTTCAATAACCCCTTTATAAACAATTCATTTCTGTTAATGCAATTTGATTGTGTACTAAAGCTTGATGCATGTGAGGAATATGGCCTGCTCATGTCCGTCGTTAGGAGAGGGGGGGCAAGAGGGGAAATCCCCCCTCATCTTCGAGAAATTAATGAACAGTCGAGTCTCGATAACTCGAAATCCCAAGGGACCGGTTAAAAGCTTCGAGTTATTCGTAGTTCGAGGAATAGGAAGTTCTGACGGCCTTCTCAAGAGTTTGAGACCCAATGAAAACTTTGAGATAAAAGAATATTCGAGTTATAGGACTTCGAGTTATCAAGACACCACTGTGTTTACATGTAAGCAGGTATGCATTTTGTTGCCTTTTGGTAAAATTTACATTTTTTACATACTCTTCGCACCCCGCCACTGGAAAAGTTTGAAATGACGGGCATCGATGTGGTCCCATTTTAGTTTATACAAACGCGTCTACAATAACTTGTAATTTTTGCTTAGTCTATTAAACACATGGAAGAAATTTCGCTTTCGGGTATGGGTTGACCATTCATTGTCCATTATTCACGCTCTACAACTACTTTCTGGTTCCATTGTTCAAAATGAAGCATAAATCCCGAATCGTTACCATCTTCCGTATTTACATATAAATTGTTCACGCCAGAAGAAAAATAAAAAGTGCTGTTTGGCGTGTCTCTCTTATCGCCTGGGGGATGAAAAATGGGAGAAGTAAGTGGGTACAACTTATTTCGGTACCATTCCCGCTGGTGCTTTTTTCGGATTCTAATTTCCATTCAGATTAAGTGGAGTGGATAATGCAGGCAAGCATTGCCAGATAGATGACGCTTGATCCAAGATAGGGATTTAGACGGGAGTGAAAAAATGATTATGATTATGTACTGATAAAATATTTATTTCTGTAAGATCTATATTGCAGGCAGAAACAGCACTCCCTAATATTTTGCATGTAGGAAATCTATACATGCACGCACCCTGTAACTTGCATATAGTCACTCAGTATATTGCATCTAATGATATATGATCAGGGAGTCGGAGTTGAAGTCGTGGATTCAAAGTCGGACTGATTTTGGGTTAAGTAATCCGGAAACTCCAAGAGTCGGAGCTAGTCATTTTCTCCACGAAATCTATTTTGGTTGCGAATTCAGAGTCGGAGTCGAATAAATTTTCAGGTAAAAGAGTCGGAACCGGTGTCAAACGTTCTAAAACTCTGACTCTCAGAGTCAAAATCAATCCCCCCCCCCCTTTCAACTTCGCATCCCTGCATGTAATGCATCTAGAATGCAAAAGTTACAAAATTAAACAGCAAAAAATAATGCGAATGTTTTACTTTCGCCCAAAAACTAATTCCGTTTTCATTTGCAGATCATGATTAAGCAAATGTTTTAAGTTTCTTCAAATAACTTCTTTTGAAACATAGTAAAGAATTTTTTTATTGAGATCGAACTTTAGAAAGGAAAAGAAATGAAAATACTTCTCTTTCAATACAGGCCATAAACTGATCTCCAAAATCTCCACTTAGGGAGGAAGAATTTTATCTCAACGATTTCTCCTTGTTGTGGCATTCGCGTAACCAACAAACAAGTATGTTAGGTCAAGAACATGCGCTTGACTTTTCGCTATGTATTTGATTCTTGTAAGTTGATATCTAAAAGACGATAAAATTGAAATGGAATTTCGTTGCAGTAAGAGAGCGCCGTTAACGCAATATCTAGAAATTGAGTGACTCTACTATCAACGGCGAAGTACAGCCATTTAGGAGAACTTTACTCGATGCTATTTAACTGCGCCGCTTCAAATTTTTCGGCGCAATAAAGCCCATTAACCAAAACCCTACTTACCCTACCTATTTTAAAATGAAGCGGTCCATTTCAGCCTCAAGGTCACACAACATCTCTCCGTCGTCAAACTTTAAAGCGGACTTTGCTTAATTCAGAGGGTTAAGATATACTGTCTGTTTGCGTATTGTGCGCCTGGCAGCCACGAACGCTTCCATTTGAAAAGGGGGAGATAGGTTTAGGATGCGCACTTCCCGATGCCTTCATTTTTTGTTCGCTTGCTACTTCCTCGTTGCATTTCCCCCCTATTTAGAGTCAGTCGGAAGAGACTTAGCGCGTGCGCAGATTCTACGGAGGTTTTGCGAAAAAATGTTAGACAGTACTACAAAGATGACGGGCTCTGTTTGTATGTGCGTTTGTAACCGATGGCTTAGAAGCCCCACACACCTACAGATCTAAAACTTGGCACAAAATTCGAACGTATCCCAGTAAACTGCACCTCGAACGCCGAATTCTAAATTTCGAATTAGTTATTTTTAAATTAATTAGTTAGTCTCATTTTTGGTGTATCCGCCATAGTTGAGAGGGGAAAGCTTTCCCCCACCCCATAAAATTTTATATCGCTGGAAAGGATTTTTTTTTTTTTTTCTGAAAAAGAAAAGTTTTAGCACGTTTCTCTCGGTTAATTAGAACGGGAGATATTAATTATTCAAATTTAGTCAATTTTCAAGGCTTAACTCTATACGCAAAACTGAAACACTAGGTCCATTTTCCAGCCAAACTGCTCTTTCGTCCCTGAAGTTACATAGTGGTTTAAATTTGCTTATAGAGTTAAGCCTTGAAAATTGACTAAATTTGAATAATTAATATCTCCTGTTACTTAACTTAATGTCTTTTTGATTTATTTGGTGAATTGTTTTGAACTTTAACTGGTCTTTTAGTGGAATTTAAAAGGTTGTGGAGCACATTTGAACAAAAGAATATAATAATTTCACTTTAGAGGGTTGGAGTGAATTTAACTTTATTCAGTTCACTTCCTTTGCATTTATTGCACGGGCATCGCCGTGCGGATTCTGTTAGTATATATATGAAATATATTAGTGGACCCGACAGACGTTGTCCTGTTTAAACATAGCGAAATGAAAAGTTATGGAAGAATTTCGCTAAACTATTAATTGTTTGTAATTTAAAAATATGCAAAAAGAAAATGTTTTTAAATTATCTCTGTTAGCTACAATACTTACATTTATTACAACTTCACTAACCTAATGCTTTTGAATGTACCTATTGGGTGCTTAGTTTAAACTGTCTTAGATAATAGCAAGGAGAGAAAAAAATCAATTATTCAATGACAGGTATATTTTTCCTCACAAATACGAAAATTTACCTATAATTTAAATAACATTATCAAGAGGAATAAAATTCGCTTTTCGCACGATTTCAAAAAAGAAAGAAATTATTAATTCATACTGTATCTTTTTTGTGTGTGTTTATGTGTGTAGGCTTACAGTTTGAGAGTCGTCTCACTTAGTTTACTGATTTGAAAACTTTTTTAATAACAGATAGGATATAGTATAACATAGCTTTCTTTACCTCCCTATTTTTTTTACTGATTGAATGTGAAAGTCGTTGTTCCAAAAATAAGGTTTTTATAAAACAGCAATCAAGACTAGAATTTTTAAATAAACTGAAGAAAATGCATAAAAAAATCAAACCCTTTGAAAAATTAGAATAAAATATACACTAATAATCCCAACAGAGTCTCTTGTATCCAAAAATAGTTCTTCGAATTCGGTTCCTCTGCGTGTAAAATATGCCTTATGCTTATCGAATATTTGTTAAAGTGAAAGTTGCTCTTTCATTTTTAAAACAGCGTGCAACCGACGGACAAGTGTACTTGCCAATGATACTTTTCCTTTCTTCCCAAAGACCAAAATATATATGCACTTCATCTTTATCTGTATACTTGAGATAAGACATACTGAATAGGTTCTTGCGTTATCTTTGCTTAAGATAAGCGAATACGCGTAAACATTTACGTTGACTCTTGATTTTAATTATTTATTTTTTTTTTTTTTGCATTTTTTTAAAAGAGTGGATGCTATTTTTAGAGCTAAAATTACATTGTAAATGACATTTAAGCTTTTTCATGTTATCTAATAATGTAGTTTTAATCCTTTCCGGGAGCCTAATGCTTTAAATTTGAAAAAATATCTAAACTTATTTTAAGAGTGATGTATTTAGTTCAATTACTATAGTATTAGTAGTAAAGAAAACTCATTCATAAGAATTTATTGGCTAAAACTTCAAGTAAAAAATTCCCCGATATGAGATTATGTTGTTAGCTTGCTGGCGAAATAGGTTATATACTCTGAACATATGGGACAGTGTTTGTGTTAAGTTTACTTTATTTCTTCTTTTCTTTCTCTTTGTTTAATTATTTTCTTAATTTTACAATTCTGCAGTTTAGCTTAAACTTATATCAAATTTCACACTGGTGATGATTCTGTAAACAGCAAGCTGCTGTTTTAAGGTTAAAAAAAAGTTCAAAAATATTCATTCGATTTTTAAATTTAGAGCTGTAAAATTGGTATTACCTTTTCAAATTAAGTCGTTCGCTTTTGATTTTTTTAAAGTACGAGCTGAAAATAATTAAATATGCGATCATCAATTAGAAATTAAGACACTCAGGTTGTTTCTAATTTTCAAATTTAAAGCGATATAAGCACTTTAGTTTTGAACAATTTACTTCGGTGATTCATGTTAGTTTTGTTAGATCTCCCTGATCTTCTTTTACTTGTTTCCGATTTCTGAAACAAGGTTCACCTAGACCTGTTTCTCAGTCAGCAACTGATTAAAAATCAGATTAGAAACGAGTGACGATTTTACATCTTTTGTCTTTGTTTTGTAGTCTAGGTTATTATAAAACACGAAAAACTCGATCTAACAAATTCTAACTCCTAATCTAATCACATTTGTTCAAACAGCATGGCGACTATCGGGAACATTTGATTTTGTTTATTTTTCTAATTTGTAAACATATACCTATGTCAGGTGATAAAAAGTGAAAATGGTGTGTTAGCGAACGGAAAGCGAAATGGGGGGGGGGGGGGTACTCAGAAGCCATTTGCTAATTTATGTTTTTCTGTGTTTAATGGAACTCTCTGATAAGTGCTCAAATTGCCCCTTCTACCAACAAAAAAATACTTTCATTTTGTCCGCAACTACATGAAGTCTGACTTTTATCGCACAAAATTTTTTACACAGACGCATTTTTCGATTAAGCTTTTGAACTTTTTTAACCACCGCAACTTTTAAAAACCGTAAATTATCTTTTAATATTTCCCTGTTAATTCTTCTTTTACGGCATTCATTTTAATGATTTTTCCCCATCCCGGCAAAAAATGAAAAATTGAATTATGTGCTTAAAGCTACATTAAGACAATGAATTTTCATCGGCGTGATTCCCGGGTTTTGTTAAACAGGACAATGAGAGATCTTTTTTTTTTCCTGTAGCAAAATTTTTTCTTCATAGAATTTGACCGAGAGGATAAGAAAGAAAAGGATTTGGCGAAATATTTTTCCCTAAAAATAGTACTTTATGAGTTTTTGTTGCCTTAATAGCATTAAAAATATTGATTAGTTTGATTTGATAGAAATTGCAGTGATTCTAGACAATGTTACTCGATCAAAGTAAGGCTGAACTAGATCCAATAACTTTCACGGTTACGACCAAGTTCGCCCTTGTTGAAGTGATTAGCTGCGTGACGAATAAAAGTTTTTTCATCTTCAATTTCAACAGGCATCCCATTTACCGATTCCTCTTTTCCTACATAAGCTTAAAAAGATCTACTTCTTTCTTAGTTTTAAAATTTTGATTCGCAATACATGTTCAGGCATAAAGAAAATTTTTAGGCTTCGATGTCAGGTTAAAGTGATTACTTGTAAATTTCGAACTATACGTCACAGAAAATATGTTACATAAGTTATGTAACCGTATGTATTGCTAAGCTTGCGAAGTTTTTTTTTTTTTTTTTTGTAATCGACTTGCGTTACCATGCGATGCACGGTCTACATCTAAACTAAAAGTTGTGCCAAGTGACTCATGCTCAGCAATCAACTTAAATAAAAGAAACAAAATAGTTTAACATTTTCCGTCAACGTGTAAAAAGAATAATTTTTTAACTTAAATTTAAACCTCTTTGACTTTTTTAAAGTTCCAAAGATTTGAAGATTCAAGAAAAAAAAACTTCAAAATCTTAACAAAAAAAATTTCCTTTGTGATTGCAAAGTATTTTTTATAATAAATCACACTGTAGGGAAGGGTTTAAAAAATGCTATTTTGAAATCCACAAATGGTGATCCTGTAATATTGATCACAAACTTGATATCGACCATGCGATACACACCTGTCCATCACGGTTTTCTCTTCTGCATCCTCCTTTTTTCCACAAAGTTTTAACAAAGTATGTGCACTAGGGTGGTTCACAAGCCTATGGTAAAAAAAAAGTTTTGTCCTAGAGGTCACGGCGGTAGCTCATTTTTTTACCTTTATCCACTCTATTATACTGCTAAAATTTCAACCTCCTACTGAAATAAAAAGACGGTGCTCAAAGCTCACATAGTTCTCCAGTTTTTGTCAATTTCAAGCGTTTTTCGGTTGAGCGGCAAAAAAAAAAAAAAAAATCCGGGTGTTTTCCTATCATTCTTGCTGATTCTTATGTTCAATGATCCCCTGAATCTTGATACGGCCACCCTTTTCCCCCATTGCCTCCCACTTTTCGAAAATAACGCCCCCTCCCCTCCCATTTTCATTAGATTTCGACAATTTCATAGATATTATTTGGAGGGGAAGGAAGCATTTTATTTACCATTAACATTCTTCTATAGGGCTAGAGAGGTGAAAAGTTCAAAATCATAAACACTTTTTGCAAGTAGGGAGACTCAGGGGGGTATTTTTCCCTTCCCCTCCGTAAAATCTTAAACATATCATCAACAACTTATTTTTTCCAGCTCCAAAATTTTGCTTATTTTTTTGTGCAACACGATAACATCGGACTGCCTTCTATGACTCCCATGTCCAAAAAATTTTTCAAGCTGTAATTTTTTTTTCAAAACCTTGGAAAAATCGCATATTACATATGAGTTGCACCGCAGATTTCCTTCCATAAAGAACCTTTCAGTATTATTTATATTCATTTCAGTTGTGCTCGAGCGATTACTGTGAAGGGGGAAATGGAGATCATACTTGAATTCAGTGGAGAATTTTACATAAGAAACAGCAAGAAAAGTGTCAGATACATTCGTTTATTTTGTGTCGAGCAGTGTTGTTATACTGAAATTTGCCAGAAGTTTTTAATTAAAGCCAGAATATTTAAACTGCTTGCTATGCAATTCAACTTTCTATGTACATTTATATATAGATTTTTTTTTGAGAGAGAGAGCTTTTAGTATTGAATATTTTATTGTCTCAGCAAGGATAAGTACTCAATTTTCTTCAACAGCAGGTAAAAAAATACTGCGTATTGTCCTCATTATTGAAAAAAATTCAGTTAAATTCTTGAATTATTTGAACATTTTCCTCAGCAACTTTATTCACCATTATTTATTTTATTTTTTTCTTTTAATTCTGTGATTGATATTATATTTGCATTCGTTGGGGCGTAGGACGAAGAATGTTAGAAAATAATCCCTAATATTCATGCTTGAAAAAAATCTAATTGTTCTGTACTACACTTGCTATATTTCACATCTTTATTTTTATAATAACTTGCTTTTCTTTCAACTAGAATTTGATACAAAAAACTACGTCAAACTAATTAATTCACCAGAAAGGTGTCACAAGTACTTTAATAAAACTGTCCTAGTTATTATTTCAATTTCCAGGTTGTTCATATCTTAAAAGGTTTTTTCCAAGTTTAGATATTCCCAGAAGTTTTAATAGCAAATGGAGCATCTATTAAAGTTCAATCTATTTGTTTTACTGTACAAAAAGGTGCTAAAACTGTAGGAAGTGTTGTACCTAGGTTTTTCTCTCATGATTAGATTATATGAAAAATCTTTCTTATATAGGAACATACATATTTTGAGGCATGTAAGAGACTGGATTTTCTCATTTAGGCTCCCTAATTGACTAATAATAACTCAATTATCTCTTCATAATCAGCCAGAGTGATCATAGATTTATCTATGAAGTTATAAAAAGCTTACAGTTGAAGTTTCAAACTTGTTAAAGTATTTTTTAAGTTCTATGTGCAACATTCTTTTTTTTTTTTTTAATTCTTTGCCAAACATTTTGCCAAACAGACTAGCTACAATAGTTTATTTTGTGCAATTAGTTTTTATAATTTAATTCATTCTTCAGATACTGTTAGCACTATTAGTTTAAAACTTTAAATCTTGCAATTTTCTTCTCTGCATCCCATTACTTTTAAAACATAATAAACATTTTGCACAGCTCTTCCACAACTCTATTTTGGAAAGCGTAAGTTTTGAAAATCATAGCACAACATGCAGACGAGTAGTACTGCAATCTACATCGTATGCTGCGATCTACTAAATAATCGATTGTATCAAAGGTATTGCTATATGTATTCAAACGATAAAGAAACTTTCCAATTGTTCGAACTAATATTTATGAGTTGGAAAATGAGAATAATTGAAAGAAAATCTCTTCCAAGAAAATGGTCTCTTTAGTCTGAAAAACTCAAAAATTGTGAAAATTACGAAAAAGCGGAAAAATGAAGGGTGTTTGAGCACCATCTTCCATTAAGAGTAGGGAGCTGAAATTTTAGGGCAGTGATCTCATACATAAATGTAAAAAAAGTAGGGTGTGCCTTGGTCTGTAGCAAAAAAAAATTTTTTTTGAACCACCCTAATGTGCACGTGTTTCAACAAATTTCAAAATTTCTTGCTGGCGAATAAATTTATATAATTTCTAATTATATCACAATGTTTCAAAACACAAGTTTTCTACTTCCTTCTTTAAAAAACGTAATCTAAAGCAATAAATATACAAGACAGGAAAAACATCGTGTTTGATGAACCATTAGGAACGACTACAGAGAGTTTAATTTTCTAGATCAAGTACTTTACTGCCGTTTTTTCATCGGGGAATTAATTCAACAAGCTCTGTCCTGACTGGAAATTAAAAAGTATTGTCCGACTTTTTCCTGCAGTCATTCGAACTAATGAAAGTCTGTCTGTCATCTGGAGAAAAAAAAAATCCTTCGCTCCTGTCTGCTAATAGATGTTTCCTTCCTTCGTGGACGTGAAACAAACTTTCCGTTTCTCATTTAACTGCTGTATTTTTTTAACATAAATTGTGGCGGTTTTATTTTTTTGTGATATGTTAAACCTTAACAACACGAGATACGGAAGAAAACATTTTTTTTCACTTGCTAATGGCCGCGCTTACGGTTTTTCTGAACGTTTGTTGCAGTTTATTGGAGAAACAAGGAAATGTGCGGGGAAATTTTTGAAGCAGTAGATTGCGCGTGAACAAATTAAAAAAAAAACGAAGTTTACTCGTAAACTTAGTTTAAGAACCCTTAATCAGACGTAACAACATGTAAGAAAATGACAATTAGTAATAACAATTTTATTTTTATTTTCATAATAAAATAGTTATTACTATTTTTAAGAGAAATATTGTGAGAAAAATAAGGGTTAGAAGAAAGAACAAAGCATTTGAACGTCGAATAAAAAATAAAGACATATGAAGATATAAAAATTTAAAAATAAAATAGAATCGACTAACGAAGAAAATAAGTCAAACTTGTGAAGTAATAAATGACGTGCAAACAAAAAAATAAAATTTGTAATTAAAGAAGTCTTAATCAGACCTAGTCACACACACATCGAACTGAATAAAATTTTTTTTTATGTTTAAAAAAAATATTTTAAGAAAAATGTAGGTCATAAGATTTAAGCAAAGAATTTGAACGTTAAATAAGAAATTTAAGAAGACGTAAAAATTGCAAGAGGGATGAACGAAAGATCGTCAAACGAAGAAAAGGAGGGAAACTTGTAAAATGATAAATTACTTGAATAAACATAAGAAACTTGTAATATAATAGGCCTTGAGCAGCCCTAGTACCACGTGCAGGACGTTAGATTTAATAAAACTACAAAAACAATTTTTTAAAAAAACTTATTTATTTTTTAATAGTACATTACGAAAAATAAAGGTTGGAAACATAAACAAAAGATTTGTGCTCGTATTAAGAAATAAAGACATCTGTAGGTATAAAAGAAATAAACATTTTAAAAACTGGGCTACGCAAAGTCAAACAATACTTTGGGCAACTGATTGAAAGGATAATTTAAAGAGTTAGTCTGTAATAGAAATAGTTTGTTGGCAAAAGAAAAAGTGGATGAAAGATGTGAAATAACGGAAAGTTCAAGTCAGCAAACGGGAAAGATAAACCTTCAAGAGAGCTAAGTGGAGACGTGTTTCAGAAGAGGTCAAGTCTATGTGATCAGAGTTCTTCTCCCATTCAAGATTAAAGAACAGAATTTTGAAAGAATCCTAGAAAAATAAAAATATTTCAGGTGTCCCCAGCAGAAGACTTATTTTTATCCGTCTGCGATGCAGATTAGCAATCTCCATAAAACATTAAGATCAATATAATTCGTAAATTCTCAATAAGTAGAGAAATTAATAAAAATGAGATTCTAAGCTTGAAAACTATAAGTACGTACTAGTTCAGTACCTCAGAACCAGACTAACGTAAGTCCATTTTCGTCATTTTTCAGTAAAGGGGAAAAACGATTGCCGAGGATGGGACTTGCGCTCTTTTCACGCTGCTAAATAATTGTGAAAAAATTTGTTTTATACATTACTGTTTTAATGAGTCGATGTGGAATAAAATTCTACATACAATAAAGCGAAAAAGTGAAAATGGCCATTTTTGGACTTACGTCGTTCTGGTTCTGAGGTAGAGTTGTGGATTGTACCGGCTGTCTCGTCTAGGGGACAGAGAGGTCTGACTACAGATGGGTAGGTTCCGGGTTTGAATTTTGGCTCGGGCATGGATGCACCTTCCATGTCCTTCTCTCCTGGCCTTGTCCTTTCTTTGTGTGAATGTGTTGTTATGCTTGTAAATGGTTGGCCTACCCTATAAACGGGTCCCTATGCTGCCGTGCTAAACACAAAAGTGGTATCTGCTTTCGAGCTCAAACTGTGATATAATTCGTTAAAGTTTTGCACCTCCATGTATTTTATTCAGGTGGTACATTTTCAGAATTTTTTTAAAAATATTTCCCGTTCTCAAATGATTATTATGTTATTGTGTTTAGGTAAAATACGTGACAAAGAGACACCTGGTGGCGATAACTCAATTTTGTTAAAAATTGCAGATACGACTTTTGCGCTTAGCACGGCAGTATGGCCTGTGTGTTCTGTGAAAGTCGGATATAACACCAAATTATGGTGCTGTTGAAAAGTGAAACAGAAAACCCCACAATTGCCAGTTTAGCTGCCACGAGACAACAACATCAACAACAACCTGTGGATTATATACTCAAGTACACATCTCTGTTCATCTAAATTTAAGATTATTTTTCCTCTGAAAATTTAGGATTTTTCTCCCCAAATAAAAGAACTCCACGAACTTTCCCCAAAAACTGCGTCTTACGTCGAAACGTCAAGCGGTTTCTACTCTCATTCGAGATATCTAGTTTTTTCTGTGCGTTAAAAAAATAAATAAATAAATAAAAAAATAAATATAAAAAATAGAACGCTGTGCCTTTAGATATTATTGATTTGTCGAAAGCAGGGATTTTGAAATCGTGTTCACGATGTACTGTTTTTTTCTCCCTGCTTCAATTTGCTCTTCTATTAATTATTGCCGAGATAGTTCGCTCACATTGAAGTAAGGATAATTAGAAAGTTGCATAATCTATTTACATGCATAAAGGTTTCCCTTGCGTGAAATAATTTATGCAAATGAGTGTCTGCTTATTAGATTCGCAAGAGGCGTGCTTGTTACTTACCCAAGCCGATTACCGTGAATAATTCCGCAGCGATACAATTAGCTGCAGTGTCATCAATTGTGTCCAGTTCGTGAAACTCTGAAATTTTAATCATTACGAAAGAATAGGGAATTTCATTACGTTTTGTCTTTCGTTTGAGCTTTTGTTTACACCAGTAGTTGCTCAACTTATGAAGCTATTGAACATCCGTACCGTTTTCAAGCTCTGCTTCACTTCACACTCTCCAGGGTCCCCCGTACCTACCACAGCTTCGTGGTTTAACCGGGATAGGGCCCTGAAGAGCGCTCTGTTCTTAATTTTGAACCAGAACTTAGGGTCGAGCAAACCCTAGGGCCCAGCACCCCCAGAGGTATCGTTTCACTTGGAGGACTTTGTGACCACGACATTTTTAACGCCTCCCAGCCACCATTAATCAAGGCGGTGGATCTTTGATCGGCTGGGTTCGAACCCGGGTCCCTCCGGACACGAGTCCGATGCCTTACCGATCGGGCCACCACGGCCCTTTTCAAGCTCTGCTATAAGTTTGCTCACCCCCCCCCCCCCTTCATCCGGAAAAAAAATGGGAGGATTAAATAAAAGTCCCCGCTTCAATTTTATGTTATGGATCAATCAGAAATTGCCGGTTGTTCATACTGACCGCAGTTGATGCACAATCCTTTTCTAGATTAAAGAAGACAGGTAGTTTTTGTGATGGGTTGCCACTCACGAAACTTGCAGTCGAAATAAAACTATAATTGAATTTTTAAGACAATGAATGATGTAGTTAATATATTAGTTCGCTCCTTCAGTCATTAAAACATAAAATAATGCTGATTATGATACTTAAAGAAAAGAAAAATATGAAAAGTTAAATTGAACTTTGCGTAACATTACATTAGAAACATAGCTTGAATACCTGGCTGTCATTCTTGATTTGGAAAACTTTTAGTTTGCCGGAAACGAAATTAAGTTTTATGCTTTATTTATTTATTTATATTATAATATAGTTAAATTTCTGGTATTTCAAGTACATAGATAAATTCAGCTTACTCAGATATTCAAAAGGACAAATTTAATGGCAGTTATTTGACGTAAATTACAGTTTCAAATACGTGGTTTTTAGTAACAAAAATCCCTTAATCAAGGAAAATTAATATTAGTTTTGTTGCAAAAATGTTGAAATATTAGTTTTACTTTTCAGAGATTGCTCTATTTACAGTACTCCAACTTTTGTCTTGCAAAGTAATGATTATATTTGTGTCTTAAAATCATTAACTACCATTTTGTGTACATCAGCAATACATGCATTAGCTTGATAATCACATCACATTATTCCGAACAGAAAGTCTTGAGAATATGAAAACTAACTTGCATTTCCGTACCTGTACTTAGCAATCAGTGCCGTCAAAATGTTACCTACGTTGTTTGCATTGTAATTCCAAATAAACTAGAAACATCTTTTACTTTCTACGCGTTTACCCTGTAAACATACTTAGTCTCTTTTTTCTGCTACATCTGACGATCTTCAGTAATACAAGTTACATAAACGCTTTTTACAAACACGTTCTTCTCCTTGTAAAATTTTCTAGCAGAAGTTGACAGCTACGTACTTAAAAACACGTTTACTGCGTTCTTTGTACAAACATTAAAATCTTGAGAAGTTTTAATTGGAAAGAACATACATGACTTAAGTATTCACCACGCTTAGATTTCCATGTTTTTCTTTCTTTTCAAAGCTGAAGGTAAAAAGAGCAAAAAAAAAAAAAAAAAGACCTTCAAAACTTGTAATACTTTGATGAAATATTTGCAAAAAATATGATAGTTAAAAAAACTCTGGATTCAAGTTTCATCTAGGTGTATTTTGCGTGTTTAGCACTTCAGCTGCCTTTTTATACATTTATTTATTCATTCAGATCTATTAAATGCGTGTAGCATCTACTTTCTCCTTGCCCACATGTACAAGCATAGAAATGCAATAACTGACAAGCATGAAGACTGAATTAACAGAAATATAAACTTCGCAGATTTTTGTCACTGAAAATTTCATACCCAATCTTCCCTGATTAACTCATACACTATTTTGATGGTAGTCACCAAATTTCTTTTAAAGAAAATATTGTGGATAAGCTGCATCTTCAGATGATGAAAATTACAACCTGTAATCGTAATCTGCGGTTTAAACTTAGTTGAGAACTCCTTTCTATTCTTGAAACTACCGTTTTTTTTCCCCCTGAATTAAGTTGAAAGGATTGTATTCCTTAAACGCGATATTAAATGGTAAAATTTTCTCTGCACAAGTGAAAATACCATTGGTACATTTTTTTTAAGTTTTAAATGCATATTGTGCATATTTTGGTGCACATTTGCATGAGTATTTTAAGGATTATTTAATGTGTATGATCCAGGCTCTACTTATAAGACATAAAGTTGATTTTCTGAAACATTTACCAACTCTTTTCTTTGTAATCTATCTTCTAAATATTAGAAGTGTGTTAAAATTTTAGATAGAATATAATTATTAAATATTAACACCAAAAGATAATAAATAAACTAAGGGTTGCCACTAAAGAAATTACAGCTGAAATCAAAAATATATTAACTAATTTTAAAGAATCAATGCTACAGACGATAAATATTAGTTGGCTCCAACGAAATCTTTAAACCATAAAATAATGTTCATTGTGGAATTTAAAACAAAAAAAAAGTATGCTGAAATGTAATGTTTTTTTTTCTTTTTTTGCAACTTCTAGAAACGTAGGGTAAACACCTAGCTGCAATTCTTGATTGCGAGCATTTTTAATATGTCAGAAATTAAGTTTTTTTTTTCGTTATACTTTCTTTTTCTTGCTTTTCTTTTCTTTACAAAATGTCTCCAAGTGGCAAGTGGTGAACGCTGAACTTGATCTTTAAGACATAAGTGAGATCTCCCTGAAACATTTACCAACTCTTTCTTCCATAATCTGCCTCCTAAATGTTGGCACACACCGTTTGTTCTCCTGGAACGAAATCAATTCGTGACATAAGCCATTCATTATCTTCTTACCGGTTGGGCGCGCCGCTTTCTTTGGCTGCTTTCGAACGGCTATTAACGAAAGCCTTTTGTTCCAATCTCGCCAGGAGCTTCATTATTCAAGCCGGGATTATGACATCCAGCATCAGAAACTTCAACCATGCCTGTCAGTTTGGCTCTCGATTAGCCATGTTTAGTGGGTTGTAGTGTCAGTATGATTGTTGAAATAAGGCTCTTTGGATTTGGAAGACAACGAATGTGTTTGTAAGAAAAGCAATCGAAAACTTTGTACAATTAATGAAGTTAAAAATGCAAGACAACGTGTCCAAAAAGTGCAAATAAAATGTTTAAAAAGAGTTAGAAAACTCTAGCAACTAGCTATTTCGGGGCTATTATAAATGAAGCCCCATCACCAGTGCTAAAATCATAAGTGCAACCCATGACGTAATAGTTTCTGCGTACTTACTCTTTCTGTTCGGTTTATTTACCCTCATGTTTCTCGCATTCCTGGTTCACTTGACTGGTGTCAGTAAACCGTCATCTTTTAGCACTGATGATGGGGCTTCATTTATAATAGCCCCGAAATAACTATTTGCTGGAGTTTTCTAACTCTTTTTAAACATTTTATTTGTACTTTTGGACACGTTGTCTTACATTTTTAACTTCAAAGTATGTGTGTTTGGAGTGATCTACTGTCACATTTTGAAAACTTAAAAATATTTTCATAATGAATTAATATTATTCTAATTTCTTCAATTTTACATTATGGGCACTGAGATGGGCCATTCAATTTTTTAGCGCGATTCAGGTAACGTAATCTGGTGTCAATTCGGCTTTTTGTTAGCGGGTTGGACTGTCGGTATTGTGCACAAATATGATCCTTTTGGATTTAAACGGAATGTATGTTTGGGTGATTAAGTATCGTATTTTGAAAGCGTAAAAATGTTCATACGATAGTAAATTCATGCTATTTCAATTCCCTGGATTTAGCAAGATGGCAAATGAAGATACTTTAATTTCTCACGTAACTCAGGTAACGTCATCTGGTGTCATCAACTTAGCTTTTATTTTCGTAGGTTGGAATGTCAGTATGGATGGCTATAAAAATACGGTCTTGAATTGTGAAAACCGAGTACTATTTACATACTAAACGAGTTTCAAAATAAAAAATGTATTGTTTCAAACACTCATGTCTGATTTCCTCCATTTCATTGTATTCGAAGTTTTTGGTTTTCTACCCCCTCTTTCGTCTCAGATGATCCCACACATTGCATTCTGTCTATATCAATTTGAGTGTTTCGGTTTAAAAGGTCTTTAATTGTTTAAAACAGTCGTAAAAAATCTAATGAAACTCAGCTTCTGTTTGTGTAAACGTAATTTAAAAGTGTGACTTATCGCAATGTTTAACATTCATTTTGATATGTTAACAGCCTTTATTAAAATCACAATAAATAATACGAACTTTTCTTCAGCAAAAGATCGACAGTAGATTGAACTTTGCTTTGCAACGGAATTTGATAACGATTGAAAAGCTTTCAATTAAATACATTCAGGATGTTAAATCGATATAGTTCAAATGTTCGGTTAATACAGGGTGTTTTATATTGAATGGGACAAAACGAATAGAGCTGTGTGACTGCCGTAATGAATTAATTCAGTCAAAACAAATTTATTCTGAAACTACAACTGTACAAATTTCATTTAGCAATAGGAAAAAATCGTCAAATGACTAACGCACCACTAGAAGTAATGCTGAACAAAATGCTGTTCATGCAGGAGAAAGCGTACTGTGTTTTCAAAACTGTGTATCGAATTACCGTGCAGACATTTGTAGTGTCACCGGAAGGACACGTACGTTCCAACCCGCCTAATGGAATAGCCAATGTGACAGAAAATGTTCTTCTAGTAAGCGGGATATTCCATTATCCGGGGTTAAAATGACTAAGAACAGCGGTTTGGTACATTGTGAAAGTTTATTAAATTAAGGGAGATGTTCTTTTAACCGATATCCCAATAAGCGGGCTCGACTGTATTGAGCATCTGCAGAAACTCGAGTAATTGTAGTTTTGAGGTAAATTTGTAGGTAAATTTCTAAGTACATTAGTTACAACGCTCACAGTTGTTTTCTTTTTGTCTCATTCAATATGAAACACCCTGTATTTGCAATACACCTGGCGATGTATTGCATGTTCCTGCCTTAGCCCCTGCTTATAGTTGGTTACTCATGGCTTTATACCCTGTATTTGATTCAATACTTTTCCCTTCATTGTCATTTCAATATTTAATATGATACTTAAGTTATAAAAATATCCTGTACGTTGACTAGCGCAGCTGAAGTTGGCATTGCAGTTTCTGTACTACCAGAGATGCAAGAAACTAAAGGAGTAATTTATCAACTCCTATATTCATAGTTAATTAAACCTTCATACGTGTCTACAGTAAAAAGAACAGTTTTGCGGATTGATCCTAGAAATCTTATATTTGCTTTAGATTTCAAAATTGTACTGATGTTAACTCAACTGTAGCATAGATTGAAAAAAAAACATGACGATTTTTCTTTTCTCTGTTCTCTGTTATTCAACTAGAAAAGTCAATATAAAATGATTTTTTATTAAGAGTTATTTTATAAAACTACCAAATTTATCTCGCGGAGCGGTGAATTGTCGAGTTTATTGAACACTCGCACGTGTCCTACAATGGGCGTATTTGCATTTAAACCCCAGGGGTAAAATGTTATTAATGAATAAGAATAGAAAATGGCGATTACATGGTAGGAGATACTTGATCAATACAAGCACTTCAGTTGCTTAAGAGGTGGGGACGTTTCATTCAATCTTTACAAAACAATTTGCACCGCCGTGATTCAGATCGACGGGGAGAAGAGGGGTGGGGGTGTGACGTCACTTTGCGACTTGTGAGGGGGGGGGGTATGCGTCAGTGCTATTAAATTGAATTTAATTTGATCGCAAGATTTGCCTTTTAAATATTGCCTATTATAAATGTCTATTGGGCACAAGGAGGCCTTTCATGAATTCATTATGCAAAATAAAATTTCTTGTGGATATGCGTGATTTATCAGCACGATGTCTTGATATATTTTTATGTGTTCTTATAATTAAAGTCCGTTTAGTTAGACTGAGTTTGGTTTTATTTTAAGTAATGTTAGATTAACCCACTTCTGCCCGTCGTGACTCTATGTCACATGACATTACATCGTTGTATTTCTATACAGCAGTGTTATTCTTTTGTTGACGAGAGTAACTTGAGTGGTGCGATATGATTGCTTCACGTTATTTATGTTGTTGAAACTGACACAGTGTAGTTCAGTCCCAGAGTCACAAACCTATTTCTAACTTATAAAAATTTCATAACCAAATGGTCTAACACCATGTAATTTTTTCCTGTGGAGATTTGTAAAGTATAATGTGTTTATATATCTCTTATCGGGTAATTTTGGCGAACCGAAAAATTGGACAACTTCAGTAGTCGCTTCTACACTACTTTTGAAATGTAGTTGCTACTTCACTACTTTTTAAAAAAATAAATAAATAACAAGAATACACCGATTGAGGATTGACCGAAAAAATTTGAAAATTGGTTAAAATTAAAAAATTACCTCATTCGAATATGGAATAGAAATAGGAATTGTCTTTGAATTCATTTGTTACTTTTCCTTTTTGTTCCTTTTTTTTTTTTTGGAAAAATTTGTCCTTTTTAGATTTTTTTTACAATTTTTTCGAATATTCGCCACAAGAAAAACCTTGTTTTTTTCCTTCGTTCTCTTTTTTTTTAAATTTTTTTCATTTATTTATTTATTTTTTTATTTAAAAGTAGTTTTCAGAAATCGCTACAAACTACTATTTTTTTGTTTCGCGCTACTCACTACTCTACTTTTTTTAAAAAGTAGTGCGCTGCACTACAAACTACTAAAAAATGTAGCTACTGTCTGTCTGCGTTTTGCGCGGCTGGCAGTCACGATTGCTTCCATTTGAAAAAGGGGTGATAGGATAAGGAGACGCACTTGCCGGTGCTTTTGCTTCTTACTTCCTGTTGAATATTACTTCGCATTTCTCCCCTATTTTGAGGAAATCCAAAGAGACCTCAGGCATGCGCAGATACGAGGAAGGTTTTACGATAAAAGATTAGACAGTACTACAGTAGTTTTGCTACTTGTAGCGCGCTACTTCCGACCACTGAAGACAACCCTATATTGTCGTTTTACTTACAACTTCTACTCTCCATTTTATGTTACAGTTTTAGGAAGCTCGATGAGGGTAAATCAGTCATTTTTGGCACCTTTTAGCCCTGACAATCCTTATTAGGGATCTGAAACAGGAAGAAACTTTTACGTTATCGTTTTATTCGCAACTTTTACTCTTCATTCATGTTAATAGTTTTAGTAAACTTGATGAGGATAGGTCAACCCTAGTGGGATCTTAGACTAATAGCAGGAGGGCAAGACAGAACATCTTTAGAACAATGTAAGGAGTGAAGACTTTCACGGCCGGTGTCAATACAATATGAAGTTTCCGGGCTGTTGTGCCGTGGTCTGAGTGTAAGCATTCCATTTTTAACGTTTCGGTCGCAGTTGCAGCGGCCATCCTCAGTGGCGTTGATGGAGCTTCCAGGGAATGCTTACACTCAGACCACGGCACAACAGCCCAGAAACTTCATATTGTATCTTTAGAACAATTTCAGTATGTAAAATTAAATTCGTTTTTGTACAATTCTTACTGAAAGGGCCCTGCTCCACATTGACGTAAAGCAGAAAAATAAAGCAGAAACGTAAAATGGATCAAATAGTGTTCCTATGGAAAGTACCCGGATTTTCGGTTTCTGACTTAGTTTTAGGTCACGTTTTACGCTGATGTGGAGCAGGACCCTAAAAAAGATCCGCTTTTAAAATCGCATCAGGTGTTTTGAATTAGGGCCCTGCTCCACATTGACGTAAACCAGAAAAATAAAGCAGAAACGTAAAATGAATTAAATAGTGTTCCTATGGAAAGTACGGATTTTCGGTTTCTGCCTTCGGCTTCGGTCGCGTTTTCCGCTGATGTGGAGCAGGGCCCTTATCAGCGGAAAACGCGAGCGTGAAGCAGAAACGTAAAATGGAGCAAATAGTGTTCCTATGGAAAGTACTCGGATTTTTGGTTTCTGCCTTCAGTTTCGGTCGCGTATTCCGCTGATGTGGAGCAGGGCCCTTAGGGTAAAACGCGACCGAAACCGAAGGCAGAAATCGAAAATCCGGGTACTTTCCATGGGAACACTATGTACCTGGGATACGTTTCTGCTTTACGTCAATGTGGAGCAGGGCCCTTAATCAGTAAAATAAATATGCGAGCCTGCTGTAAAAATTGAATTCGGGGATTTTGACATCGCTTTCATCGCTATACCTGTACAAGTCAGGTTAATGTTTAGATTAACGTGCGGGAACTTTCGATGTCTATTCAATTTGTAAAATTAATTCGCCAGCCGACAGTATTAATCTTATGACTTCGGATTTGTAGGAGCCTCGTTTGGCGCCCAACTAGTACGGGTAGTATTATCTGCTAATTATTCCTATTTGCTTAGCTTCCAGATAAGTTCGGAACACTCCTGAATTTTAATGCATTTTCTCGAATCCAGGATATATTTCCAGCATTGTTATCAAAAGTCAGGAAAGTCTTCAAAAGGGATTTTTGTGTGATTAGGGAAAATTTCGAAAAGAATTCCCACTCTGAAATGATGATGCTATGAGTTTCTTTTTCTTTTGAAAATCTGTTTCTGTTCAAAATTAAGTGCTTATATCCAGAAATAGAAAGTTATTCCTTTTATATTAGGAAGAACAAAAGCTCATTTTTCTACTCAATTTTTGTTTCATTTCGCTCTTTTTTTCTGTTTTTCTTTCTCTTTTTAGTGTATAGATAGAGTACTTAAAAAAATATTTACATTTAAAAAGTATGTTTACATTTAAAAAGTATATTTACATTTAAAAGTAGCATTTAACGACAAAGTTAACATTTAACGTAACATTTAACGTAAAGTAACATTTAACATAAAGTAAACATTTAACGTAAAAGTAAGTTACATTTAAAAAGTATAGATAGAGTACATTTAAAAAGAAAAAAAGTTTTCTAATTTGAAAATTTTACCTTTATCAACTTTACAAAATTCCTATACAATCAAACTCTTGTCATGCATACCCCTTATTCTAACTTTCATGTAACAATAATAGCTTACAACAACGTAACGTTGATTCATATAACAATGAATCTGCAGCTTAGCTGCATTTTATTTACACTTGTATTAACATCTTCCAATATATAAGAGAGCCATTGTCTGCAACTGCAACTTTTATGCATAGCATCTTCTGTATAATCAACGAGAAACATCACTTTACAAAATAGAATGTGCCTGAATTAACCCATTAATGCCTAGCGTCCCTTTTTAGGGACGGTCCAAAAAAGGGTCTGAATTTCCCCAAAATGAACATTTCAACCCAATAA
Organism: Uloborus plumipes; assembly: GCA_038373865.1. Classification (NCBI taxonomy): domain Eukaryota; kingdom Metazoa; phylum Arthropoda; class Arachnida; order Araneae; family Uloboridae; genus Uloborus; species Uloborus plumipes. Next base: position 70,705 of record JAXGGA010000126.1, read on the forward strand.
TAGTATTCAATGAGTACCTTGGTATTGTTTCAATTCCTTTTTCCACCGATTGCAGCACATAACCATTGTAAAGTGTGTTCTGTAGCAGTTTTAATAGGATCTTTATCAAAAATGACATTTCAAGAAAAAAAGCTAAGTTATCAAAGTCATTCCCAGCTTCCCAGTTTATGTTAATTGCTGATTTTATTTCTTCTTATAAAATGTCTTTTCAAATATTATATCGTAGGCAGAAAAAAAATTCAGTAAAAAAAGTAGGTACCCTCTGGGGTCTATCGTAACTTTTAAGGGACGATTTTTCTTTCCTCAATAAAAAAATTAATGTTTTACATAAAATTTTTTTTTATTATTTTTCCTGTCCATTAAACACTTTGTAACCAGTATACAAAATATCTTTGGAAAACAAAATGTCAGGCATCAATGGGTTAAAGAGATTCAAAGAAAAAGAATTGAAAAAATCTTGTTTATAAAAAAGCAAAAAAAAAAAAACAATGATGTAATTGCATTTTGTAAAACCACAGTCTGTGTTCTTTTCTATGTTAGTAATGTTTACAACTTGTCTAGAGCATGACCTAAACTTTCAAATTAATGAAGCAGTAGACCAAAAGGTCAGAATTACCGATTGGAATTTAATGAATATTTTCCTGTTCTGAAAACAGCGTGAAAAGCGGCACGAGGAAGACGGGCGAAAAAGGTGTTGAACAGATCGAGAGAGAAAGAAAGAAAATATCAAATATTGCCTACTTAAGTAGCCTTTTCTATGCTTGAAATCAGTGGTCGGAAGTAGCGCGCTACAAGTAGCGAAACTACTGTAGTAGCTACATTTTTTAGTAGTTTGTAGTGTAGCGCACTACTTTTAAAAAAAGTAGAGTAGTGAGCAGCGCGATACAAAAAAATAGTAGTTTGTAGCGATTTCTGAAAATTACTTCTAAATAAAAAAATAAATAAATGAAAAAAATTTAAAAATAACAAGTTTAAAAAACTAGAACCCGACTACAAAAAAAAAAAAAAAAAGCACTGAAAGGTAAGAAACAAGGTAGGTGCTATTTAATATCATCGTCTTATTAAATAAAACAAGACGTTTGATATCTTAGCTATACCTGTTTATTTAGTTCTACGACTTGAACCCTCTGCAAGTTCCACATTAACAACATAATTCAATTCAAATGCCGTAGTCGTGCGTTGTCAACTACAGAAAGCAAGCATTTGAACTTGATACACAAGCAAACATATTAGTTTGATCTATATATATATACAATAATGGTAAATTAGTGTTATTCTATCAAATTGTTTTTCTGTAGTTGACAACGCACGACTACAGCATTTGAATTGAATTATGTTGTTAACGTGGAACTTGCAGAGGGTTCAAGCCGTAGAACTAAATAAACAGGTATAGGTAAGATATCAAACGTCTTGTTTTATTTAATAAGACGATGATATTAAATAGCACCTACCTTGTTTCTTACCTTTCAGTGTTTTTTTTTTTTTTTTAGTCGGGTTATAGTTTTTTAAACTTGCTGTTTATTTCTGACTTTTTAGAGCTTTTTTGTAGTCGAGTTGCAGGTTTTTAAATTTTTTTTTTATTTTGCTCCACTGTATATTAGCAAATAAATATGCATTACAAAATTAAATGTACATAAAAAATAATTTCATGCTAAAATCTAGGTCAGCCTTAAACTGGAAATTCATTGTTGATTGCGACTTTTGTTTGAACTAAAACACACTTAGATAGGAAAATATCGGTTAAAAATCGGTGCTTGTCGAGGAATAATCGATCTTTCCTCTTGTTAAATTCTAGTAAAAAATAGCCTATGACACTCGAGACTCGAATACGAAGCGATTGGCACCTCATTCATCAAAATCGAATGAATAGTTTAGGAGCTACGGTGGAACTTCCTTAACCACAAACATAGCCAAACTGCTAAAATCATAACCCTTCCTTTAGGCTTTGCTAGAGCCGCTATATAGACAGGCCGACGCATCAAGATTAAGTTTCACCACTTTGGATCCAATTCCTTAACTTTTACCAAGGCTTCACTAGATAGCGTTTTATACAGGCTGCTTCATTACTCAAAACATCAATGGTAAAGATTTGCCCGCTAGAGAGCGCTGAATGATGTGTTTGTTTACATTTATTAGCACGTTGTTTCTGCTGTAAAAAGTGATGTTCATCCTATCTTTAAGGGTTAAAAAATATTGATATAGTTTACTGAAGTGGAGTACAGAGTGAATTGATGCCGAAGGCCTTATTAGTACTGCTTTTTAGGGGAAATAAATTCCCTTTTCAGGTAAAGTTGGTCGCAACTCATGATTCAGTCATACGACATTCATTCATTGTTTACTTTCTTCGAATTAGCAACATATAGCAATGGCGTTCAATTTTGACATCTCTGCATTAATAAAATATACGCTTTTCTTCGCAGCCGATAAATAAAAATGTAGCAATGAAATAATATTGTTCTATTTACTATTTTGTTTCATTATTGTTGCTCACACGATCTTAATTGCTACGCAAAAGCTCAGATGTTCATTTTGATAGCGTTGACCCATCAGAGCGATAAATGGCGAATCTATTCGTAGAGACATTTCATTTTGATGCCCCAGAATGAAATGTACACTAATGAAGCGATGGTGTTCAACGGAAAGACGATTGACAACAAAACATATTAATTTCTTTAGTAAAAACGAAATGAGCATATATAATCGTTTGGTACTAAAGAGCAATACAAGTACGAAAAAAATAAACAAAACTACAATATTACGACGACCAAATGAATTTTTTTTTTTTCATTTACACAACATTAAAAGGTAATGTTCTTTTTATGTTAAATTTCACACATTGATAATATTTCGATAATTGGGAATCTGGTGTGGTTGCCAAATTTTTGGCGATAATTACTTTATTTTGTTGCTCTTTAGTTTATGTTTGCGAAGGAAGTATTTCCCTCGCTCATAAATTGGACACAAAGATTTAACGCCTATAGGGAAAGATAACCAGACTTCCAATCACCGAAATCTTCCCTTTTTTGTTTCTAATTTCACACATACGTTTAATACTTGAAAGTAAAATAATGGGCCAACTGAAAAAAAAGCTGCGAAATAATGTGAGAATTCTTGTTAAAAAAACTCGCCAAATCAACTTAAAAGCTCCATTAGCATGTAACATAATAAGTTTAATAAATATATCGAGCCATTATTATCATTGAAATTTAAATTAAAATGCAAATCAAGAGAAAAGAAGCTACCATGAAGACGATGCAAGCTTAAAATTTTAATCTTCGCTTAGGTGGTAAGAAAATACATCGCCAAGTTAAAAAACGTACCTATAACTGAAACGTACATACTACCAAGATCTCGGTTATTGAAATATTCTCAAAAGCTTTACGGAGAACAAATTCTTGATGTGCTTTTCAAGATATTAGTGCCATAGTCATTCCAAAATGTCCATTAAAATGTAAAAAAATCGCCAAATAAATTAATTTGACAATCTAAACTCATCAAAAGTTTTGATGGAACTATCGTTCCAAAATCGCGATTTATCGCTCTGCGGTGCCAGTGTCGTTTCATAGTTTAATTATAATTACAATCAATTAAAATGAAAAATAATTCGCTAACTAATTAAAACAAGCCGTTAAAATGCAGAATAAACCAGCAAATCGAACGAGCTATTAAATGACGTTAAAATATAATAAAATAGAATTGAATGCCAAATTGTAAAATTGTCGCCAACAAATTAAATTTTAATTTTGTCTTTTATTATCTGATTTGTTTATAATGTTAGTTACCACAAAATTTGATAGATGTCGCTAGGCGACATGCATCCGTTTTTATCCCAAAAATTTTGATGAAATGAAGCAGCCTGTATAAAACGCTATCTAGTGAAGCCTTGCTTTTACTTTCAAATTTTCATTGTTGCTGAGTAGGGTTACCAGAAAAAAGTTTTGGCGCATTGTTAAGCTTTGCCAAATCCACGTGCCGCTAATAATTGCTCACAGTGAAAAATTACCAAAACGCGATTACTGGCCAGAAAAGACAACCACTCAAACACACAAACACGCGCTGGATCCAAAGTGGTGAAACTTAATCTTGATGCGCCGGCTCGTATATATAGGGGCCTTAGGCTTTGCCGTAGTCGGGTAATAAAAATGCATGTGCAAAATAATGAATTAAAACAAACATTTTCCTATCTTGCTTTTAACTAATTTCATGCTAAAATCTAGGTCAGCTTTAAACTGGAAGTTCATTGTTGATTGCGACTTTTGTTTGAACTAAAACACTTTGCGACGAAAATATCGGTTAAAATCGGTGCTTGTCTAGGAATAATCGATTTTTCCTCTTGTTAAATTCTAGTACAAAGTAGCCTATGACACTCGAGACTCGAAAACGAATCGATTGGCACTTCATTCATCAAAATCGAATGAATAGTTTAGGAGCTACGGTGGAACATCCTTAACCACAAACATAGCCAGACTGATAAAAAACATAACCCTTCCTTTAGGCTTTGCCGTAGTCGGGTAAAAAAGAGAACGAAGGAAAGAAAAACAAGGTTTTTCTTGTGGCGAATATTCGTAAAAATTGTAACAAAAATCTAAAAAGGACAACTTTTTACACAAAAAAAAGGAACAAAATGGAAAAGTAACAAATAAATTCAAAGACAATTCCTATTTCTATTCCATATTGGAATGACGTAATTTTTTAATATAAACCACTTTTCGAATTTTTTCGGTCGATTCTCAATCGGTGTATTCTTGTTATTTATTTATTTTTTAAAAAGTAGCGAAGTAGCAACTACATTTCAAAAGTAGTGTAGCTCGCTACATTTGTAAAAAAGTAGTTGTAGCTGTAGTTAACTACATTTATAAGAAAGTAGTTGTAGTTCTAGTTCGCTACGAAAAATATGTAGTTTTTCCAACCACTGCTTGAAATGATGTTAAAACTCAATTTAAAAGTGTGTAGATTTAAAAACTATTCAACGTGGTCCCTACCATAAGAAAGGATATTTCCTGTTATACCACTTTTTGAACTTATATTAACTAATTTTCCGGCTAACTAGACGATGTGAAGCATTTTTAATTTGTAAAGTTTGATTTGGAAAAAAAAAAATCCTTTAAAATACTTTAGGGCAGCATACAAAAATCCTTGCCAAGTGAAGTCTGCGAAAAGTACCCTTATCCTAAAAGTGCATTGTTTTAAAAATTTTAACATTTCTCAATTAATGTAAGAATGAAAGCTTTCACGGCCGGAGTAAATACTAGTTACGGATTCCGGGCTGTTGTGCCGTGGTCTGGATGACTTTAATCCATACGTTTCAATCGCAACTGCGGCGATCATCTTCAGTGGGTGTCGTTGATTTATTTGGCGACTGATGCGAAATTTCGAACTGCTGCAAGATTTTAAAGAGGGGAGTGTTAAAAACACTTTTCGTCAGGGCCTCTAGAATCTGCGAACCGTCTGCTTTTGAAAATGAACTTGCCCACCTTACTAATGTCTTCCAAGCCAATGGATTTTCTAAACAAGAAATTAAGAGAGCTTTCCACCCCAAGACTGAAATAAAGACGCCTAAAGAAGAACCGGTCAAGTCCATAGCCTACCTTCCCTACGTTGAGGACGTCACAGACCGAATTGAAAGACTTTTACGTCGACATAATATTAAGACGGTTTTCAAGCCCTCCAATAGAGTCAGCGACCTGCTGCGTTCAGTGAAAGATGCTAGAGACCCGTTGTCCGCCGCAGGAGTTTATAAGATCCCCTGTTCCTGTGGGTTAGTTTATATCGGGACGACAAAACGGAGTGTTAATACAAGAATCAAAGAGCATCAGAGAAATTGCCGGCTGGGTCAGACTGAAAAGTCGGCGATCGCGGAGCACACTTTCAGTAATGGAATACATGATATAAAATTCAATGAGGTCAAAATAATTTCACGGACTTCAAATTTTTTCCCCAGATTGCATAGAGAGGCCATTGAAATTTTCAAACACCCAAATAATTTTAACAAGAAGGAGGAAGAAGTAAAAGTTAACAAGCTTTGGCATCCAGTCATCTGTCAATCCCGAGCCGGAAAGTAGAGGGCGCTGCGTTTTCAATTTAAAATCTTGCAGCAGTTCGAAATTTCGCATCAGTCGCCAAATAAATCAACGACACCCACTGAAGATGATCGCCGCAGTTGCGATTGAAACGTATGGATTAAAGTCATCCAGACCACGGCCCAACAGCCCGGAATCCGTAACTAGTATTTCTCAATTAAGTTTCAAAGTTTTTTCCCCCCTTAAAAAATACGTAACATACCAGTACTGAACGAAAAACAAAATACGTCCTAGCAAAGAAACCGAGAAAGGGCCCTGCTCCACATTGACGTAAAGCAGAAAAATAAAGCAAAAGCGTAAAATGGAGCAAGTAGTGTTCCTACAGAAAATACACGGATTTTCGGTATCTGCCTTCAGTTTCGGTCGCGTTTTACGCTGATGTGGAGCAAGGCCCAAACAGCGGAAAGTAAAGAGAAGTTTCCGTTGAAGCAAAGAATGCGATTGCATTTATTGAGAACAAGTAATAAAAAGCAAATATGGACGCGCACGCTATCTTGTTCATTTTGAAATACCTATCTGCTAAATTGTAATATTGTAAATTGGATGCTTCGAATGAGGGTGATATTTCACCCTTATTCGAAGCATCCAATTGACTTTGGTTATGAATCGTTCTTGTATGGGTATTTAGAGACACCTAGTTCAGTAGCCAGAAGCTCACCAATACCATTATAAAGCTTCTGACTAACCTATATTACAAATAATAAATTTACGAAAGTTACCATACAGTGAACTCTCACTTATACGCCGCCTCATTTATGCGCCTTTTTCACTTATACGACGATTTTAAATAGTCCCAGCACATTCCATAGCAAAATAACGATAGTATCATTCCTTTATGCGTCGCTCGAAAGATAAATATTTCACTTATGCGCCGAATTTTCCCTAAAATATAAAAAAAATGTATTTTCTTTAAAAAAAAATAAGCATTTTTCTTCCCTTTCCTCTTTAATCCTTTGCTTCTATTACTCACGAAAGACATTTTTTCCACATGAACTAGAGTTCGGAGAGGGACAATTACATCTTATGGAATGTTTTAAAGGGAACCGTTTGCAATTAGGTATGCTACATTGTTTGTTTTCTCTTTATCATTGTAGTTACGTTACAGTAATTGCCAAACCGTAGTAAAATGTCTCTTCTCTGTAGAAAAATTCTTATTCATTCTCTCATTAGAAACTATGTTGCATTTTAGTCCTTGAAATAGGCTTGTTCACTTATACGTCTCTTTCACTTATGCGCCTTTTTCTGTCGGTCTCTTGGGCCGGCGCATAAGTGAGAGTTCACTGTATTTTGCAGAGGGAAATGTTAAAACTTCAGGAGTCTGAACTATTTTTAGTAAATTTACAACTGATGCCTCAACTGTAAAATAATATTTGTGCAAAAAATTATATTTGTTTTAACTAAAGCTTCAAATTTGTTATTTAAAAAAAGAAAATCTAGGAATTTCAAGAAATATAACTTATGTTGTTCCATAAAATAACTAGGGTGTTAAAATTTAAAAAAATTACAATTTATTACCTCGTTACTTGATAAAATAGTTGAACTATTCGCTTTATTCATAGCCACGAAAGTGACGGTATTTAAATAAAAACCAAAAAGGTTTTCTATTAACAAAAAGCAAAAACACCATGCATAATCAAGCAAGACGTTTTTGCGTTTGCAACAAAAACATGGGACTATTATTGGATGTATACATTTTTTTTAATAGAGAATTTAAGTTGTTGTAAAAATTGATTTTCAACCCTTTTGAACACACTTCATTGCAATTATTAAAACATTCACTTATCTCCCAGCAAAATCGATTCCTCGGTGAAAAATAGCGCGAAAGGAAATGACTTTTTAATAAAGCTCTCCAACGATAGCGTAAATGAATTCTCTGGGATAACCTAAATCCAATTTCATCTTTTTATCTCGAAATTTAATAAATCTTTCACTAGGGCTTTCAGAAATTATCTGTCCAGGAGTCATCCACAGCACACAGGACTCCATATACAAAAGCCAAGTACATAAAGAGAGAGAGAGACTAAAGAAATAAAAAAACAGAATCATTTATCGGTTCATTATGCACGCTTTAGCCGCCATATGCACATTCTGAAAATCAAAAGATAATAGGTTCAAGCGACTCGGAAATCGATTTTGCAGGGATGCTTCAGAGGGGGTCTTTCATGAAGTTAGCGACGCGCTGTGTTCGTCAAGGCAGGAGGAAATATATTATTGGTGGAGAAATTTTCGTTCTTGTGAATGGTTCTAAATGTCAGGAGGTAAAAACTGGACAGGTGTTTGAGTATAGAGATTTTTAGAGCACGACATGGGGGTTTTACTGGAGATTTAATGTGTTTCCTTGATAAACCCTAAGTGGCATATATATATATATATATATATATATATATATATATATATATATATATATATATATATATATATATACAGTGGCGTAGCTAGGGGTTGGCAGGAGTGGCTCTTGCCACGGGCGCAGCAACCAGAGGAGGGCGGCATTTCCACCAATAAAAAAAAAAGGCTGAGACAAAAAATTGTTTTGATTATATTTGTAGAAAATAATTAAAGAAAAATAAAAGCGTAAGAATAAAAGTTAGTGGGAAAAATTAAACATCCAATGAAAAGAAACATTAGGCATCATTAAAAACATTTTTTTAAAAACGAATATTAGAGTTGCAATATAGTCTTTAAAGTTACCAAATTAAAAAAAAAATATGAATAAGGAATTGTTTTGGGAGGTCACAGTGATCTCCGATGACCTCCCATCAAGACTACCATGGGGGGGGGGGGCGCAGTTTCTTAAGTTCGCCACGGACGATGGAACCCCTAGATACGCTACTGTATGTATATATATATATATCTATATATATATATATCTATATATATATATATATATATAAATGGATGTATGTTTGTTCCTCATATAAATCCAGTTTTCATCGGATTTTCATCAAACTTGGCACAGAGGTTCCTTGATGAACTAGAATTCACATAGGCGGGGTTTTGAAATTTTTCAAAAATTTAAAAAGCTCAAAATTCAAATTTTTTGTCTCAAAATAGCCATTTTCTTTCAATTTCGAATAGATAGAGTAATCGAGATAAGCCTTTAAGCATACAAATTGATAAAATTTAGCACATTTAATTATGAGTATTTTCCAACAAAGATGACGATTAACAATGAATTATTAATTTAAGGCTCATCTATTTCATTTTAGCATGAAATAAGTTAAAAACAATTATAATTAGCTTTGTTGTATTAATAAGCACCCGGGCAATGCCGGGTAATAAGCTAGTTAGTAACATAAAAAAAGTGAACGACGTTTCTGTGCGAAAAACAAGATATCTACCCATAAAAGTTTCATTTCTATTAGTTTTTTCTTGAAAATATTTTCAAAATGTATTATTTTTTTGAAGCATTTGTTTATCAGCCTCGCCGAGAACCACGACGGGCCCCATGGCAGTTTGGTCTCCAGGCCACACCCCTCTCTGCCCCTCCCCTCCCAAAAATAAAAAGAATATGATACTCTGAATCCAATTTCCTGAAGCCAAAGTCTCCTAAAAGCCCCGTGACCTTAATTTCCGATTAGGCTAACATACCCTCTCATACCCCTCACCTCTGTTGTTCGTTACAACGTGTACAAGTTATAGGATGTTAACAATAATTAACCAAAATTAATCTTAACTGGAGTGTTAACTAATCTATTTACGATAAATCCATTATACCTGTTATACTCTAAAGCTGCTGAGTTTAAAATACTAATGGTTTATTTGTAATTAAGTTGCTACTACGTTTTGTTGCAGGAAACTAATTACGATAATCGATTAATGATATTTTAATGTATTCAAGGAATTATTGATGCAATACTTAAATTGCAAAATTATCGAAAATGATTCATATAACTTTGTTTTGGATGAGTTTAGCAAATCGGTGCGTAGAATATCAATAATTTTTCCTACCATGCATATTTTTGCAAACACTTAAAATTACAAAATCGATTTATTGTTCATCATCAGGGGTGCCCACAAGGGGGGATAATGGCGCAAGTTGCGCCATCAAAATTTTTGGGGGGGATTTTTTAAAACTAATTTATTTGTTTATTTAAATTATTTATTAATTTATTTTTTAATTTAAATTACTTACTGATTTTTTTCAAATAAAAATTATTCATTAATTTATTTTTTCAATTTAAATTATTTCTTTAATTTGTTTATTATTATTTTTTATTTATTTATTTATTTGTTGTGTGTGTGTGTATGTGATTGGAATGTCTGGAAGGGAAAAAAAGCGATTCTATTCTGCGCATAATTCGAGCTTTTAAAAAAGTAATAATATATAAAAATATAATAGTTATAATTTTAATAAATAAATAAATAACATTAAAAAAATAAATAAATAATATTAAAAAAATAAATAAATAATATTAAAAAAATAAATAAATAATATTTTAAAAAATAAAAAATAATAAAAAAAGGGTAAAAAAATAAAATAAAAAGCACAAGGGGTTGTGAAAATTTGGGGGGGGGGAATTTGCGCCATTGAGCTTGGGGGGGGGGATGGGCACCCCTGTTCATCGTTACCCTTTTACATTAGTGTACTCTATTGTCATCTAGAAAACTTCTTCAGAAACGTATTTACTTTACAGCAATTTTTCGCACTGTTACCAGAGTTTTGTTTCCTCTTTAGCGTAAAAACTACAAAACGGAAAAAACGGAAATAGCGAAATACTTTCTAATAACAGATTGTTATTTAAAAAGAAAGTTACGTTGCATTCTCACAGATATTTTTTGATATTCCATGCCTTTTGTACTTAACTTTTTATTGCTTTCATAAGAAAAGAGAGCTAAATATGTGGTATCGTGGAAATTGGCTGTCGTAGTTTCAGATGATTTGAATGAGCTTAATGTTATTTTGATGAATGAATAAAATTTTTGTGAAGAAATTTTGCATGCTTCCAAATAGTGTAGAATTACTTCGGGAGCCTAATCCTGGTAAACAATACAACTCTCGTTTAAGAAGACTACATTAATTACTCTAAGAACTAATGTCAAGTGTCTCTGTTTTTCTAATAGTGTAAAAGGGGCATGCTGCTTAATGCTCATTTAAATTTTCTTTCTAGCGTAAATGTTTAATCTGCAATTTTCATCCGATCCTCTTGTTAACCCTTTAAGCGGTCAATTATTTTACCAGAAATGCTTCCAAAAAAGGCATATTTTTTTATTGCATATAGTTAAGTACCATACTTAACAGAATAAGAATATCAAGAATTTTTTACTTTTTTTCCGTTTTTATTGCTTTTACAACATTTTTTATTTTACAATTTTGGTCACAAAACCCCTAAATGTTTGCTTTTTTCAAGTACATTCTGCAGTAAAGAATGGTTTACAAATTATGCAAAAATTTCTCTCACACTTACTATGAATTTTGAAGTTTACAATTTTCCAAACAGTTCAGAAGTCTTTTTCATACTGTCTAGTCATACAGTAGAACAATAAGTTCCCGCTTTCCCGCTACATAGAAAAACCCGGATGAAAAGCATTTCATTTACATGGACAAACCACACCATCTGTTGAAAAATAATACTACTAAATAGTCTCTTTCAATAATGAAAAATTCGGGCTAACCAGAAAAGGAAATCAGAAAATATCGATGCCCGTACGCCGTGCGGGCAAACCAGATGAGGTCATAATTTCGTTCAGCACGTACACTAGGGTGGGGCGAAAAATAAAAAGTTTTTCAGATCAACTTCTAATAGTTGCCAAAAGTTGTCCTTGGTGATAGTTAGCTTTTGTGCAAAATTTGAGAAAAATCGGTTCATATCTTCAGGGGGCGCTGCGATCGCAAAGTTTTACCATAGCTTTGTTATGGATTTTATGGTTAAAATATCAAAAAGAATGCCTTTAGCTAGTCTCTTGCGTTTTTTTTTTTACTCAAAAGATGTTTTCATGCATTAAAAGCATATGAAATGACTCACAAACATTATTTTATATGATATATTTATATTTTAAAAAAAATAACTTTTTTTAACGTTTTTGTTTCTTTTTAAATGCTTGAAATATAAATATATCATTTCAAAAAATTTTTGGTGAGTTATTTCATATGCTTTGAATGCATGAATATATCTTATGAGTAAAAAAAAATGCAATGAGATTAGCTAACGGCATTGTTTTTTATATTTTAAACCATAAAATCCCGATAAAAGCTATGATAAAACTTTGCGATCGCAGCGCCCCCTGAAGATATTAACCTATTTTTCTCAAATTTTGCACGAACGCTAACTATCACCAAAGACAACTTTTGGCAACTATTAGAAGTTGATCTGAAAAACTTTTTATTTTTCGCCCCACCTTAACGTACACTGTACGGGCAAACCGCTTAAAGGGTTAAAGATGGTTTTTCTTTGCTTAGCAATAAGCCGTTTTAGGTTTTGTTGAATAGTGTAGCCCCCTCCCCCTCCTCCCTATGTGTTACTTTCCTACTGAAAAAGTCATTATAATATTTCCTTTTGGAATTTATTCAGGTTTAATTGATTTCTTTCGATATAACTTTACAAATACAGTCGACGCTTGTTATAACGACCACACGTTATAAAGACCATCCTAATATAACGACCGGTGAGAAAACCCCCAACTGTATCCCAATATACTCTATGTTCTACCTCTTATAGCGACCACTCGTTATAAAGACCGTTTTCTGTAGGACGGAGACGGTCGTTATATCGAGCGTCGACTGTATTTGAGTAGCAGTTTGATGGTATAAGAGTACTGATTTTCGAATCTTCTTTCCAGATTATAGCTGACTTCGGTCGTGGTGTCTTCACTCCTCTCAGCGGGAAAAAAGGAAATCAGAAAAATTCCCTTTCCTATTATCAGAGTAAGATTTCTATTGTTTTTGTCTGTTGTAGTTCACATTCATATGTAACTTTCTTCTTTCGTATATAAGCGGGGCCGAAAACAAATTTTGGGACCCTTCAAAGAGGACTTTTTGCCCCTCCCCCTCCCCCCTATATCCTTCACACCTGAATATATTCGCTACCTCCCGATTTTTTTCAAATGTGGAATCTACTCTCTTAAAAAAATCCCCCTGATTTTCACTCAGACTGAGTTAATTTTCACTCCTTTCCAGATTTGAAAACGCACTTCTCTTATAGGAGCTAATTTCACTCCTTTTGCGGAGCGGTTATGACGGAGTGTCTTTCAGTTCCGCTCTTCAGAAAGAGTGATTGTGCAATTCACTCCTTTATAGAGCATTTTTAAATCTTTTTTTTTTTTTCGGAAAGCGTCTCTTTTCGATAAAGCCAACACTCGGAAAGGGCGAATGCATCCGCAATCAATTTCACTCTTTTTTAGAGTGACTTTTTCGCTCTTTTGAATTAAGAGTATAATTTGGGCCTTTTTCTGGAGAAGTTAGGGAATCTAGAATTACTGCGGAAGTTTTAAAACCGAAATGGGACAAATTTGGGGTCATTCGCCGAAACGTTTTCAATTTTGACGTCTTGAAAATGCAATTTCAGGCTATCTTTAGGGACTTTCAAGAAACGGGGGAGAGGAGGTATTTAAAATATTTTGATATTCTATGTGTTCTGGTTTGCGAGACCCATTTTAATATGAAGTACTGCCCTCAGGAAAAAATACGGTGGGACACTATCTGTTCTGGGCCATCGAGATGTTAGTATACAGGGTGTCTACTCCAATCGTGGGGACCAATAGCTAATTTCTAAACCGTTAGAGATAAGCATATAGTTTATTTAGGAAAAACTCTCCAAATTACGAGAGGAATTTTGGGTCTATTCAATGTTTTTCAAAAAATCAAATTTTGAAAGAGTTACGAAATTTAAATTTTTATACAGCCCCCCAGTCCTATCAATCATATTTAGTAAAACCTTCTTGACACTGTAACGTTTAAAACTAAAAAAAAATCACTCTTCTACCACAAAAATTGACCGAGTTATGACGTTTTGAAAAATCAAGATTTTGAAGGATTTCGCATACGGTCCCTTAAGCGATCGCTCGATGACGTCATGAAATAATGCAAAATCTTGATTTTTCAAAACGTCATAACTCGGTCAATTTTTGTGGTAGAAGAGTGATTTTTTTTTAGTTTTAAACGTTACAATGTCAAGAATGTTTTACTATATATGATTGATAGAACTGGGGGGCTGTATAAAAATTTAAATTTCGTAACTCTTTCAAAATTTGATTTTTTGAAAAACATTGAATAGACCCAAAATTCCTTTCGTAATTTGGAGAGTTTTTCCTAAATAAACTATATGCTTATCTCTAACTGTTTAGAAATTAGCTATTGGTCCTCGATTGGAGTGGACACCCTGTATAGTTATTAGATCTGATGCTCAAACAAGAGCACACTTTATGTATTTATTTTGTATAGTCCAGTTCATGTAAAACAACCGTCAAGTGCATGCTAAGAGTAAAACTGGTTCAGAACCTATATTAAGTGATGTTTAGCTAGCGGATTAACGTTATGAAGCACAAGTATATTTCGTGAAGTCTCAGATATTTCTCATTTTTCTCTATTTGCTTTAAGAAAGCTAAAAACATAACAATATTGCCTCCTGCTTTATGGCAGCGATTATGGCCTGTGGTCACGCTAGACAAACGTTGTTGTGACTAAAGAACACTCTTACTGTACATACTTTACACCTCTCACTTTCAATCATTTGTTCTCTAACGCATACATATGCAACTGTAATAAATGAATGTAACAATCAACGGAAGTCTTTTGAATGTAGGCGAAGAAAAAAAATGATTAACTATCACGCTGCCTATTTTGTACAATAGAGCGTCAATGACTTGCAACAAGTGGTCTAATGATGAAATAAGTCACGTGATAAGAATATCAAGCCTTGGTTCAGATTCTTGGCTGAATCTGAATAGATGTAGAGTGTTATAAGTCATATGTAAAGAAAAGTTTCATTGTCATACTTATAAGGCACACCAAAAAATGAATGTTGTTTTTACAGTGTAATACAGCTAATTTTATAGTAATAAACTGTAAAAATTGCTAATTTTAGAGTAGTAAACTAAAAGTGCTAGTTTACAGTAATAAACTGTAAAATTGCTAATTTTACAGTTTATTGGAACTACTTTGATATACCCCCTCAAATCGGAAATTTGGCGACTCTTTTTCTCGCCAAGCAAAATACTTGTTTTTGTTGTTGCCATAAAAAAAATGTTGCCACGAAACTTTTTTAAAAAACTCCAAAAATGGTACGAAATACAAGAAAATACTAAATTTGGCAACAGCAAAAATCTAAAAGCTGAAAAAAACCTAAATTGGCAACACCAAAATAAGAAACAGTAACCCTAAAAAGTCCGTAGGGGGTGCCTGATTTGGCGCGTGATTTTTGGGGGGTATATCAAAGTTACACCATAATGCATTTAAATTTAACGGCAATAAACTAAAATTGTTAACTGAACAGTAAGAAACTAAAATTGCTAGTTTTACAGTTTATTACAGTGTATTTTAGTTTTAAATTGGATCCTCGGCTGCCAGTATTATACTGCAAAAACAACATTTTTTTTTTTTTTGCAGGGCAGCAAATTTATTTTAAGAGACACTTCCGTTTCTGAGAAAAATAACATTATTTAAATATTGTTTATCGAAATCTTCAGAATTTAACTGCATGATAGTCAGCGTCCGGCGTATCAGCCTCCTGTACAGAGGGCACTGTGTGTGTTGTGGTAAGGATACGATGATGAAAGTGCCATCCGTAGGTAGCAGTATGTGTGCCATTTGTTAAGGTCTTTGGTGCCATGGCCTGGTTGTGATCATCATGTTTTATCACTGTCAATGTACGAGTATATAATACACAAGAAAAAAAAGATATGCCACGTTATAGTTCTTTACCAACGAAGGGTGTGAGTGAATCCATATTAACAAAGAGTTTGCTCCAAAACTGCTCTTTAAATATTTTTAGCATTCAATGATATAGTGTTTAAAATTAAAATATTTACATAATGCAATCTTATACAAGCTATAAATAAATAACTTGAGCAAAGAGTACGCTTGAATCCACATGTATTATGAGCAATATTTATTATTTCTAATAAGGGAAATTTAAAATAGAGGGTACTTTATTTGAATTAATAAATTTAATGCATGCTTCTCTGAAAATTCACAGTAAAGGATGTTGTGCCATTGAACTTAATTTATGTTTAAAATCTAAAAGCTATTATTAAAAAAAAATTCATGTGACTGAAAATGTGAGTCCCAAAAAATTAAAATTTCAAATTTGCCGCAATTACTTTTTCTTGTCTTAACCAAATGAATATGTTTGTTGCCGCACTTATGTTACAGTAATACAAAACAACATAATTAAACAAAGCGTAAAAAAATGGCTTAATATTTCGTTTTAGTTTTCCTTCTGTTATCCATACTTTCTCTCTTCCGTGTTGCGGTAAAACACGTTTGCAACTGAATTACGTCATGAAATATTCTCACAACCTTGACATTCATACACCAACCTTGTGCTTCAAACGCTCATACCTTCAGCCCAAAAAATACTGTTAAACTATGATACATGTTTATGTAAGCTGTTATAAGATAATATTTTGCTATTTCTCCGAAGGGAAAACAAGGCTTCAATTTTATGACATAAGCTATGTTTTCTTGAAACTCTTAATATAGTCATCTTAGAAAGTAACGTATTGGAATTTTCCCATTGTTCCTCTTTCGAATTCGACACATTATTTTATTATCAGTCATCGACAGTTCCTGGACATACATTCTTCCTTTTCCTTTGTTTTGTTTGATAAAGGAAACTGTCTCCCGTCTTTTAGGACAATTGTTTTATTTATTAAGGTCAATGTTCCCAGGAATCATCTAAATCTTTTCTGAAGCCTCGTTTGACTTGTTCTTGAAAGTCAAGTTAACGGAATTCAATTATGAAAGTTGCTTCGTGAGTGTTTGGAAAAATGTATGGAGCACTGAAAGGTGGGTCAAGATCACCACGAGTATCGATCGCTTCTTGTTGTTCCGAATAATCTAGCCACTGGCTAAATCAAAACCACGAATAAAATAAAAACGAAGTTAAAGGAACACTTTTTAATAAACAAAAGCAATATCGCTGCTTGAAATGAACAGTGGCATATCTGCAAAAATCGATTTTTTTTTATTACATCAAAAAATTCCCTTTTTTTACTCTTTCTTGTGGTAATATCGGCATATCTCTAGTTTCAAAATATCACGCAGCAATCGCTAGTGTCGTTGTGCATAGTTGGTATTTTGGCGCGCTTTTCCTAGTAAACAACGACACAGCCGCCATTGCGTCAGTTCTGAAGAAGTGCTTGGAGGAGGAACATCTATGTCTCTGTAAGTTGATTCGGCATAAGTATCCTTAATACCATTTTACTTCAAAATACCGTTTTACTGCAAAAACTTTGAAACGCTCTCCTGAAAAGTCGTGTTTTGCAGATATGCCGTTGTTCATTTCAAGCAGCGATATGATATGTTGTTGTTTTTGTAATGTGTCAGTTAGGCTGGCCATTTGGGATGCGCTGCTTCACTTTTCCAACTGTAATTTGGTGGGAAATCTGATTTCCACAGTACACACATGCCATAGGGAGCCGTTTATAGAGTACGCTACCATTCACAGCACAAAAACACACTCACACAAAGAAAGGACAAGGACAGGAAAGAGAAAGGACAACCATGCCCGATCTGTGATTCGAACCCGGAATCTCCTTATCAGTGTCAGACTTCTCCGGTCACTAGACAAGTTGGCTGGTGATATGGTGTAGTGAACTATACTTGAATGCAGCTTAACTTGGCACTGACGTCACTACGAGAGAAGCCAATAAGAGCTCACAAGCAGTTAGCGATCTCCTCTAATTCGCCAAGCAGGCTGTGACGTTTTATCTAGCTCGTTTTTCATAGGCTAACGTCACGCAAACATCACGCTGACGTCACGATGTTTTTGCCAAGAAAGGTTGCAGTTGAGTATAATAATATGCGGAAAATAAGATCAAAATAAAATAGGAAACTTTTTAGGTGCAAGGAATATTTGACTATTTTTGTACATTTGCCACCGCATAATAAATCACTTTTTTTTCGCTTTGAACAGTGTTTAATATCATTGTATTTTGATGGCAAAAACATCATGACAAGATTTCTTATATTTCAACCTTCTTCAACCGAAAGCAATAAAATACGGAAGAAGAATTGAATTTCTTATTTGTGCTTGATAAGGCGGAAAATTTTCGGTTGAAATGAAATCTTTTTTCTACTAGTTTTTCTAGATAATGTTTAAGATTTTATTTCTCCAAAGCTTTTACGCTTAGAAAAATTAAACAATTTACTACATTTTTTTCCTTTTCTTCTTTTGTAAAAAACTTTCTGTATCAAAATTTATAAAACAACGTATTTTTTTTCTTCATAAAATGTGGTTTATCAATTTCATTGCTGGAGTACAATCAGGGACGAATATAAGAGAGGGGTGATAAGGTGCGATCGCCCCTCCCTTGAAAGACTCACCAGTGGTAAATTTTCAATATTGAAGTTTAAAAAAAAGTCACTTTTAGACTATATTTGATGCTTCGCTGCAAATAATAAATTGTTTTTACAATATAATACTAAAAGCTGACGTTCGAGTTTAAAACCGTAAAAGCGCAGTAATAAACTAAAACTAGCTTTTTTTACAGTTTATTATTGCAAAACTGGCAATTTTAGTTTATTACCATAAAATTAGTTGCATTATACTGTAAAAATAAGAGTGTAATTCTGGCAGCAGAAGTTCCAGTTTAAAACTGTCAAATCCACAGTAATAAACTGTAAAACTTGCAAGTTTACAGTTTATTACTGCAAACTAGCAATTTTGCAATTTACTACTGTAACCTAGCAATTTTTCCTGTTAATTACTGTAAAATTACTTTAAAACTAGCTTTATTATACTGGAAAAAAAAACGTTTCGCAATTGAAGTCCAAAACATATGAGGTCAACATTCGCAAACCAAGATGTGAAATAAAGGATACGAATGAATAGCCTCTCCCTTGCAAATTTCACTACGGAGAGCAATCTCTAGAATATCCGGATAGCCATCAAAAGCTGAAAAGCAATGCCATAACATTTATGGACTTTGAATAGATTATGCACTTTCTAAGCTAATCTTAGAGTAAGCTACTCTTTTGCTTTGAAGCTTCAAAAAATTATGCATAATCCTTCTTTTAAGAAAATAAGATTGATATTTGCTGCTTTTCCTGCAGAGAAATTTCCACAAACGATTGACCACAGTGCTCTAAAACTATTCCTGATCGTTTATCGGATATGAAATACCATAATTCTATGCTATTTGGCTATTACTACCATTCCCCACGTCACGTTGGCTTGGCGTTGGCTAATTCTGAAATTGTCCGTCAAATACCAACCCCAAGTTGCAATCTCGGTCTGTGAAAGCATTGCCAAAAAGTCAAAGGACTTCTCCCTTGTTATTACATCGTGCGATCAAGCAAAAAACACCAGTCTTTAAATGTGTTCACGAGTGTTGCCACAGGCTAAAGCAAAGTTTCGAAAGCACGCGACCTTGAAATTATTAAAGGTAGGTTTTGGTTTCTTTTTTTTCCGCCATTGTTGATGGACGGATATAGCTACTTGACTCTCTGGATATTGAATTTCAATACGCAGGTTCGCGATAGCATCTCAAGTTTGGGAAAAAGGTCTTTGTACAGGAATGGGAATTTGCAAAGAATGCGGCTGCGGCTAATGGTTCTATTCTCTCTGGGAATTGAAGTCTTAACCTAAATCGATAGCTTTCAGTATCAATTGAAAAGAAAAGAAAGAGATTTTGTTGGTTATGAAGGACGTACGAAATTAGGTTTTACTTTTATTTGTATCTATTTTTTTTAAAGCTTTAAAAAGAAAGATTTTTGAACTGTTCAGAGAAAGCTTACTCTGATCCGTCACTAATTAGAAAACAAACTACAAACATTGGACATTTTTGAATGAAAATCTAACAAATCCGGTTTCAACACGGAAAAAAATTATTTGAAATAATTAAAACGAAGTGCATGTGCTCAAGTCTGCAAAAATTTTTCTAGCTTGTTTCATTTGCAACAATAAATCTTTGCAAATAATTGGACGTATGGTTAATTACTCGTAACTATTTTTCAACAGTAATCTGCTAGTCCGCAATTGTATTCTTAAGGAAATAGATGAAATTTTAATAACATCAGGTAACAATAAAAAATAGAGTTAAATCTATAAAAAACTAGTTTCTGCTTTTTATAAAATACTTTTCTTAGTAAACATTCATAACTGCGTTCTAAAATTCATAGTTTAACTTCTGTTCTTCCCACTTTATCGTTTGTTCTCAATGAATACATTTTTATGAAATAGTTTTGTTTGTTTCTCTTGGTGGCGGAAACATAGTTTCTCCGGAAATTATGAAAAAAACGTCTGCGGTAAAGGAAAAGGATGTCAGATTTACATTTATCATATACCAATTACTCAAAAACACTTTCATATTCAGCAAAGTTCTGATTCGTCTGAACTTGCGTAATTAGATTGATGTCAACGGCAGTGTTTTTGGGATAGATGAGCTCGCTGACTCGATGGAAAATATGAAAAAATAATTACGATCTACTAGTGCGGAATAGTAAGAAGGAATAATTAATAACAGAACTTATATGCTGATCACTTACTTAACTGTGACCACATAAATTATTTGAGTTAAGTTTTGTACATTTTAAAATCATGCATTTTCTTATAATCCTCTAATAAAACTATTACCTAACTTCTGAAAAAAGTAGTACTTTGTATGTTGTTTCTGTATGACATAGCAAAATTTACTTGAATGCTATAGCTCATAACATTGTTGTTTTCATACTATAATTTACCACTTTTCACAAAGTTTGCGTCTTTTCTGTTCTTTTTGCTGAAATTTTCCACAGGTACAGCATTTTTCTTCTCCATTCAATTTTACTTTGAAATATATTTCAAATGTCCTCTCCCCCTTTTTTTCTATGTTACATGGTTAGATTTTTACTAAATTTTTGTATTTACAGTAACATTTTCTTGGAATTTTCACAAGAGTCTGCTGTTATATTTTCTAGGGTAGTAGCTTGAATTTAATGTATGTTTCTCTCTCCATGTTGGGCATCGTAAGCATAACAATAAAGTAATAAATTGTAGATACCAGCAATCTCAGCTTTAATTAGAAGACAGCTTCTTCCAGCTTGGTTATGGCTATTCTAGATTGATGAACCTAAAAAAAAGACACAACTGCAGTCCCTGATGGCCGTAACCGGGTTAGGCTTATACATTTCTTTAAGGGTCAAACGTTGTAGCCCCAGCTGTACCCCCTGAAGTGTACCACTTGATTCCCTATGGCATACTTAAAGGTGCCATTTGGTTCCTGTTGGCACCCTTGGAATGCCATGGGGCATTGATAGGATGCACATGCAGCTAAATGGCACTTTCAAAGGTGCTATAGGGTTTAAGTGGCACCCTTCAGGGAGTACCGCTGGGGCTACAACGTTTGACCCTTAAAGATACGAACTGAAAACCTGTGGGTTTAACAGTGTATAAGCTTAACCCGGTTATGGCATTCAGAGACTGCAGTTATGTCCTTATTTTAGGTTCATCAATCTAGAATAGCCATAACCAAGCTGGAGGAAGCTGTCTACTAATTAAAACTGAAATTGTTAGTAGCTACAATTAATTTAGCACTCTAGCGAGATTCTGCTACTATTCTGCTAACTGCAACCTGTGGTTTTAACCGTGTAGATGATAATAGAAACAATGCCTCCTTTTATTCATCTATTTGTACGGCTTTAAGTAACGGAATGTATTTCTATTTCAGACTGTAGTCACTTGACACTTCCCAACCGACATATCTACTATGAGCCCACAGAGGACTTCGAATGGGACGTGACCTCCTCCCTGCTGCCCAGCATAAACTCGGCCGGCGAGGTGATCGTCCACAGAAGACCAGCCAGCCCGGACAGCAAGAAAAACGGGCCGGACAGGTCCAGGAGGAGCTTACACAAGGAGCGTCCGGCTTCCGAAGGCCACAAAGACTTCCCTGACCTCCTCACCAAAGAAACGTCCAAAGAGAAAAAAGAACGAGCTTACACCGAGGCCGAGTTCACCTCCGCCATTTTGGCGCGAACGACAGAAGCCAAGTCTGATGGCACGGATGGCACGGACGAGCACTCGGAAGTAGCCACCGAGCTCCCTGATATGGGGGATTCTGGAGTGGCGTCCATGGTCAGGGAGTCTGTGACCTCCAATGGTCAGTCTGCCATGGATGGACACGAGGAATGTGACTGTGAACGTAGGTGTTCTAATCCGAAACATGGACTTGAGTGTAAAAATGGCGATTATTCGGTGTCCCCTGTATTGGAAAGACGGAATAAAGGAGTTCTTGGCTGGCTCAGGAATTTTGCCGTAA
The DNA here is from genome assembly GCA_038373865.1 of Uloborus plumipes. Classification (NCBI taxonomy): domain Eukaryota; kingdom Metazoa; phylum Arthropoda; class Arachnida; order Araneae; family Uloboridae; genus Uloborus; species Uloborus plumipes. The sequence goes on from JAXGGA010000126.1 coordinate 93,183, forward strand.
GTACTTACCTATCATAATAATTTGAGTAATATTTGTGACGAATCCTTTGCAGTTCCGCATATCTCGCCAATTTTACTTCATGCCTTAAAATTTGCATCCACCGATAACGCTAAGTCCAATCCTGGCTCGGCGCATGCTGATACTGATTCACTTTTACTCTTTTTATATTTAAACTCTCCCAATACATTGTTCTTTCCATTTCTTGCTTGGAACTGACGAAGAAGGCTATGGCCTTCGAAACATGTATGCCTCTTTTGAAGGTTTTAATTATTTGTGCTTTTAAAATGTTTTTTTCTTTTATTCATCTTTTGCAGTACGTGAATTGATTTTAGTACTTACCTATCATTTTCGTGACATTGCTTTATGATTATTTATATTTCCCACATTCATCATCATCAGAAGTTTGACAGTCCTAGGTGTACTCTAGCTTTTACAAGAAGACCATTCCTTATGTGTGCCAAGAGGCAGTTCTCCCACTTCTATCTGGGTCTGCCTCTTCCTTTAACTCCAGCTGTCTTAGCGGGGAAATTTCTCATCATTGTCCGGTCATCACTCATTCGCACTGCGGAGTCGGAGAAAATTGACCAACTCTGACTCTGGAAATTTTAGAGTGCCGATTCCGACCCATTTACCCCAAAATCAGTGCTACTCCGACTTTGACTCAGCAAACACTATCAGAGTGGACTCTGAGGAAAATGACCTTGGAATTTATAGCTTTCGACTCCCGATTCCGATTCTAACTCATTTTTTCCCAAGATCAGTCAGACTGCAAGATTCCGCTTTCGAAATTATGCCTCAAGCTTCGAAACTCGGGGGATAGATTGATTGAATCTCATTTCCAGGAGAAACATTAAATGAAAATATTCAGCAATGCGAAGGGCACAACTGAATTTATTTTTACTCACTTTTTTCCACAAAGAAAAGCCTTTCAAAGTTTTCGAGTTTTTCTTCATAGAGTAAAAATTGATATAAATAGAAGTGTGACATTATCATTATATTAAAGCGAAACGAATCTGGGACATAAAGTAACAAATATAATTAAGATAAAATTTCTGGCTCATTAGGACGGAAAAATATTTTCTTTATTCTAAAAATCTCAAATAGATCATTTTTGTCTCATGTTTTACAAATCTATTCGCATCGATCTATGAAATCTGTACCTCAGAACCAAACTAACGTAAGTCCATCTTCGTAACTTTTTATAAGAGTGTGAAAACGATTGTCAGGTGCATGTAAATGATGGGACTCGCGATCCTTAAATGCTGATAAATAAGTGTGAAAGACATTCTTTTATAGAATAACGCTCTACCGGAGTCGCTGCGGAATAAGATGCTACCATACCTGTACCTCAGAACCAGACTAACGTAAGTCCATTTTCGTCATTTTTCGGTAGAGGGGAAAAACGATTGTCGAATACATCGTTTTTCCCCTCTACCGAAAAATGACGAAAATGGACTTACGTTAGTCTGGTTCTGAGGTACAGATACAATGCAGTCGTAAAATGAAAATCGCCATTTTTAGACTAATGTCGTTCTGATATGCAAAGAATTACCGCCTATTAGCCAGGGCTAAGGCAGAACTAAAGCAATTACACTCAAAGCTCGGTCATGACATAGTGAAACTGCAGTTTCGTCTTTATTATGGTAAAATAAGTGTAATTGCTTCAGTTCTGCCTCAGCCCTGGCTTATGGTTCTTTGCAAATAATCCTAGCTTTTGCCTTCAATTTTCGAGTCGAGCAGCACCATGGTTTGCGGACGCTCGCTGTGAAATAAATTCATTTTATCTACCACTTTGTTGGCAATCTTAGCTACAATAAGAGGATCTTTGCCTCCAGCTCGATCATTGGCTATTCCTGACTGAGGAGTCCAGAGAAAGGACGAAGCTGCAATCTCAGGATGTCATGACCGAGCTGTGGATATAATTGCTTACGTCGTTCTGGTTCTGAGGTACAGAAATAACAACTAAACATAAGAAAAATTAAACAAGTATACCCTTTGAAGCATTTATAACGTGAACCACCATGTTCTTCAACCAAAAGTGTTTTTAAACCGGAAATGTTTAGGTACGTCAGTTTACGTACCATGCTGTCTACTGATAAAATGCACCAGAAGAGCTTTACAACCAAGCAGCAACGTCAGCGTGGTGAATTTTTCCCCAAACCATTTACGATTTTTTCGCAAAATGATTCCCAAAAGAAACAAACAAACGCCGGTAATCAGATCATCCAAGGGCGGCCATTGCCCCGTTCATAAAAATGATCGCCTGTGTTCTCTTGAAAACAATTATGATCGAAACACCATCCCCCATCAAAAAATATTTCCCGCGGCCAGAACAGGAAAGGAAACACGGCAAAAGTGACGAGATCCCTTCGTGGTCCAGTGCTTCTGGATCGCTTCATTGAATAATGTATCGGCGAAAATGCCAAACGTTATGTAAATCTGACAAAAATACTGGTAAGCTGGTCTTTTCGTCACTTTGGGGAGGAAGATTAAATGTCTTGCCTGTCAAAGGAGAAACAGAATATCTGTGTAGATACAATAAATGGCAGTTTTAACCCTTTATGCTACGAAGTCATTTAGCAATAAAATTTTAGATATATATTTTTTGTTGTTGGTACTTTTTCAGTTGAAAAGACATTGAATAGCATATATACACAGAAAAAAAATGGCAATCAGTAGTGTCTAAGGGCCCCTGAGAAAACCGTTTCCAATCACATGTACTATACCGGGCTATTCCGGGAGAGAAAAAAAATGTTTTTACAATTCCTTGAGTTATTTTTGATCTCCATTAACTGTAACAGTATCTAAGGTAGTTCTTTATATTTAAATCTGTAATGGTTTCATGAACTGTCCTACTAAATCTGAAAATTTTGTCAGTCATGTTTCAAGCATGCTTTCAATTCTTTAAAGTTTTCAAAAAGTCTTCTCATGCCAGAATTACCACTCCAACGTTCCACACTGTTGAGAGCATGTTGCAGGTTGGCCACTCCTGTATCTTGCCATACTTCAAAGAAATTAAAAAAAATATACCACAAAGAATAATTATGATTTTTGTTGTAGTTTTGAAAACATAAAAACTGTCATTTATTGCATTGATTAGGGATGCACCGATTAATCGGCAGTACCGATTAATCGGCCATAATCGGCCATTTTACCGATTATTAATAATCGGCAAACTCGGGCCGATTAATCGGCGGGAAAAATATTCTTTAAATATTATTTTTTAAAGTAAACCTTTACTAAGAAATTATGATGAATAATTTTATTAACAGTAATAATAATCCTCACCGTTGATGTAAAGTTTTTAATACATTAATTCTCCTATTTTGAATAAAAATACACATAGTTAATGTAGCAACATTTTTCATGCGTCGATACTTTTCTCCTTGCTTTTAGATAATCTTCAATTTTCACAAAGAATAAAAGTCTTGAATTACATAGCTACTAATAATTGAAAAATTGAAACTGAAAGAACTTCAAAATTGGATTGCTCACCACACAGACTCCCCTCCTTTTTTTTTTTTTTTTTTGAATTTTCATGTCTTGTTTACATAATTAGCAATGTGTTAATATTATTGACAAGAATATGAAAATTAGTTCAGAGAAATTTGATAAAATTTTGAAATTATTTTGGGAAAATTAGGAAAATAGAAGAAAAAATTAGAAATTATTTCAAAAGTTAGAATTGTAAAAAAAATGAAGAAAAAACTGTAATGGTGAAATTGGTAGTACTGAAAACAACCATTTTAATCATTAATCGGTTGACCGATTAATCGGCCGATTATCAACTGCCGATTAATCGGTAATCGGTAATCGGCCAATTTGCTTATCGGTGCATCCCTAGCATTGATCTTAATATTTCCGAAACTTAAGCATAAACATTTTTGAAATAAAGATTTAATATTTTCCCCTATTGTATGAGTAGAAGACACTTTTGAAGAAGAAATTTCCTTCACCCATCGGAGTTCTATTAACTTTACCGTTACTCACATCCAGTAAACAAACTATGCGAGAACTCTCGCGCTAGAACTTTACGGCTTCCCTTTTTCTCGCGATCTTTCCCGAAAGATTCCGTTCGATATCCAATCAGCTCGCTCCAAAAAAAATCGTTCCGGAACAAGGTGACCCCCACAATGCGGCGTCGCCTTGATTGAGGAATGCGACCTTTCGGATGAGGGCTGTTCGAAAGAGGAAAGAATTTCGATTACTCCCCCCCCCCCCCAATTAAAAGAAGCCTCTACCGCCTACAAGTGCCCGACCTTTTTTAATTAAGGAATTACGATGAGAGAGAAACAAGATTCTCTGCGGTTGTGGGTCAGGAGATGGCACACTGTATTTCTGAAGCTAATTGAGAAATAATATTAAATACGAGTATATATTCGTGGTCGTGGTGGGCAAATTTCTTATTTGTTAAAAATGTAATGGATAATATTTGAAATCATTAAAATTTTACTTACCTATTTAATAAATTTATTTTGACTCTGTCAAAGGAGCTGCGTTCTAAGTTTATCGTAGGGAATTTCTTAGTTTTCAAATTTAGAAAACTATTCATTGTGTGCTTTGTTATAAATGAAATATCTCTCAGCTCTTGTTTTAGATAGTTGACTTGAAACTTCAATAAACAATGAAAAATCATTCATGTAACGAGTTCATCAATATTTTGTAATCAGGAAAAGTTTGGTTTTTACAGTGTGGGTCTGATAAGTTGGGCTATGACCTTGATAATGTTTACCTCTGTTTCGTATAATTAGGAAGAATACTTGGAGCTGAGTTGAGTTACTTTCATAGTAGTTTCTGCAAAAGTATTACATCTGAAATTTGAGTCAATAATGCGTCCCTTTTACACTGCACTCCCCTAAAAGAGGTAAACATTTGCAAAACCATAGCTCCATCAGAACTACATTCTTTGTATGTGTTTGTCGGACAATGGCTGGTAATTAAATGTAAAATATAAAAATAATAAAAAAAAATTTTAAAGGTTTTCGTTTGAAATGTTGAAAACTTTTAAAATACACATTCAAACTTTAAAGAAAACAAAAATAATGGAACATAAATTTCAGCATTTTATGCAAAATTCTCGTAAAGCATAGCCTTACATTAGCAGTTAAAACATCTGTCTGACGAGAGCAATTTATTGATTGATTGATTTCTATACATATAGTGATAAAACTTCAATTTATATTAAAAAATCTGTTGATTTATTTTTTAACTAGCGGTACCCGCACGGCTTTGCCCGTGGTATAAAATTAAAAGTTCATTTGTAAAATAATTGATATAGCAGAAAAAATGCTCTATTTTAGTTTTATTCAACTATAATTCCTTCAAAGTATAATATAAAAATCTGGTATGGACCCCACACTACTTAATTTTACGTGTAAATTTCTTAGTAGGTGCCTTAAGTGCTAAAATAGTGCTTGGAGTGAGCAAGATAACAATTCAAACATTTGTATCCCTAGTTTGCTACGAATCAATGCAAAAAAATGTTTTACAATGATTAATCTTCTAAAAACTCGTCGATTTTAACATCATTCAGTGGATTTTTCGCAAAATATCGCCAACAGCGCCAAATTGAACCTAAATCAAAAAAAAAAAATCGCCAATTGGCGTCAAATACTTGGCGATCAAAAGCTTGGCGATATATCGCCAAGTGGTCGCGCCAATTCATATCACTTTTGTTAACCAATTCATATCACCTTGCATTGAAAACACTGATTTACCCGATAAATGGGGTAAAACACCCCCTTGGAACATTCGAATGCAACCCCAAGGGAGATGGACAAAAATAAGCCAAAAGAGAAAATAAGAACAATTTTGTTGATAACAGGAACCAACAGAAATCTTACCAAAGTTTAAAAGAAGAAGAAAGTTTTCTTTCCTAGCTTAAAAAACAAAACAATACATTTTCCGAAATGAAACACTTTAAAAAAACGATGCATTATCGCAATTGATACGATATTTCTTTAATCTGTGCTTTAGGTACCCTTTTCTCGCTAAATGAACGATAGGCGCGCCAAGCGTGGTAACCCTAGCTATTTTGCGTAGTTGACTTTTTGAAAACGCGCCAAGCAGGGTCCCAAAGCATCTTCACCGGGAAAAAGACAGGGTTGCCAGAGAATTGGAACAAAAAAATACTACGCCTCCTCTAAAAAAACATTACAAAACACTACTGTTTCCAAACGTTGCCAAAATCAATGTTGCTGAAATGCGAAATCTATGAAAATGAAAAAAAAAAAAAAATCCGCCAAATCTTTTAATTAAGTCATTAGTATATTGGAAACAGGGTTGCCAGAAAAATACTACGCTCCTTATTTGGGCCGAAAAAATACTACCGTAGAATCAAAAATACTACGTCTGGCCGTAGCCTACGAAGATTGACGCTCGCAACCCTGGAAAAAGAACGAAACAAAAATAAGTATGAACACGTAACCATAGTAACAACATGAAAAGTTGATTTCCGTTAATAAAATAATTCATTTTATCTCTCTTTTCAAACAAATTTTATTCTAGAGCTCAACCATTTTAGAATCGTTTGGCTTGCTTTACTGAAGGTAAGCCTTGAATTTCGGGATTCTAAAAACAATTGTTACAGCTCTCCTGATGATCGTAGAAACTTCGAAGAAATGTCATTTTGTGCAGAAAATTTCAAGCTTTCGATTGACATAAGACTTGAAAATGTGTGTGAAATATTTCTTCCCTATTTTATCGAATTTCTGCTAAGAATTCGACTTGAAAAAGAACGAAATGGAATTTTCGAAAAATCGCTTCGAGGTGCAAAACTACATGCTACAAACTAATTTTGTGCCAAGTGGCATGAAAATCGACCGAACGGTTTTGGCGCTACGCGCGTAACAGACAGACAGAAGGAAAGACAGAAAGAAAGACAGAAGGAAAGACAGAAAGAAAGAGAGACAAACTTTCAGCTTTATTATTAGTAGAGATTATTAATAATTGTAATATTTTTTGTATTACATGGCCTTAATTGGACAAAAATCAAAAAGCCATGCGACTTTTTTTTTTAGATTCTTTTTGGATTTGTATGGTAGCTCTTGAAAATTTTAAAGATTTTTTTTTCTTTACACTAAATGTAAAGTCAATACAAATACATTAGTTTTTCATAACACATAATTTACATATATCATTAAACATTTATAACTTTGTAATATAATACAAACTCCAAAAGGTTTATTAGATCTGAATTGGAAGTGCAAGTGCATCACGTTTCATTATATTAACATATTGCACTGCAAATTGAGCCATTTAAAATACATTAAATCTGAGTGTAAATAAAATTAGGTAACAACTAAACATATCAGCCTTAAAGCCGCGGGAAAGAAGGAAAAAAAAAAACGGAATAAAAACTGGTATTTATTGTTCAAAGAGCCATTTTCTTCAGACATATCGAACTACTTTATTGAATATTTAAAATCCCTGTATCGTATCCGAGCAATTAAAAGAAAAGTTACGTCGTTCCAATTTAAGCTCTTTATTTTGCTAATTGCTGTAGAGACGGAATTATCATCAAATGTAGGCACTAGGGAAATCATTGCAGGGGAAAATAATTTAATAATCATATTTCTTTTCATGTAAGCTGTGTTAAATCTTTCCAAAAACTTCTCGGCTTTGTGCCTTAATTGAATTATGGTGTGGTTTGAAACTTGTTCGAAAGTTCAAAGGCTTGTCTTGTGCGGAAGTTTCCCAAATTATTTCCATATTAATAATGAGAAATAAAAAATATTTAAAGTGATAGTTTCAGCACTTTGTACTTGAATTAATTATAAAATAAACCTGGTGTGGGGCAGTTGATGGCAAGTGACTTTATGTTTATTGCCTATTAACCCTTTCAGTCGGAATTATGAAATAGTTAATCAAAAATGATTTTATTTGGTACGCAAAGTACTATGGCTAAGAGCATATTACAAACAAAATTTCAAGCTTGTGAGTAAAAAAAACTAAGAGTTACAACGTGACCAATTTTCCAGACACATTCTTTTGAAATTAATAGACCAGTAAAAAAAAAAGTATATGAAGCATCACACAAACTTAATCGTGAAATATTCGCCAAACAATAACAAAGCATAATATAAGCATTTAAAATGATAAATAAAAGATTAATATATTTTTTAAAAATTCAGAAAGAAAAAGTTAGCCTTGCGACAAGAATCTATAATTGGAAAAACGAGTCAAATCTAATCTTCCAATCCATATTTTAGAATGCTGCTAATCCCAAAACGAGAAATTTTTGTACAGATGGATAATAGACAGAATTTCAAGAGTAAACTACAAAAAAATTAAGTAATTTAACTAACCCATTAATGCCTAGCGTCCCTTTTTAGGGACGGTCCAAAAAAGGGTCTGAATTTCCCCCAAATAAACATTTCAACCAAATAATAGTGTTCAATGAATACCTTGGTATTGTTTCAATTCGTTATTAACAGATTGCAGCCCATAGCCATTGTAAAGTGTGTTCTGTAGCAGTTTAAATATGATCTTTATCAAAAATCACATCGTTCACAATCTCAAGAAAAAAAGCTAAGTTTTCAAAGTTATTCCCAGCTTCCCAGTTTATGTCAATTGCTGATTTTATTTCTTATAAAATGTTTTTTTAATTATTATATCGTAGGCAGAAAAAAAAAATTAGTTTCAAAAGCATGTACCCTCTGTGGCTTAATATTATTATTAAGTATTATTAATTATTATAATACTTAATTTATTCAGGTCGGAATGATTTTTATAGCTTTATTTGCAAAACTAATGAAGAAGAACTCCGATATGAATAAAGCAGATAAAAAACATGTTTGTGGAACAAAACATCTCTATTTATTCACTAATGTCAATTCACATGGTCTTCCACAGAGCGTATCAATTACTCGTTTAACAAATTGCCTGTTATTACAAAGCCTGTTTAACCGATAGTTTTAAATATTCATTTTTTTTCTTAGGTCGGCCATTTGTCAATATGCATGTAAGAGGGTTTAAAATGACAGGCTCAAACAATTTTCGTACATTTTAACGAATATGTATAAATAACTGAATCTTAAGTCTGAGTTCTTCAGTAATTTACCTTTAAAACTAAAATTCCAGTTAGAAGTTCAAGTCTTGATTTGGTGCGACCTCTATACATCCAAATCAAATCCAGCCTTAAGTCTACTGAATTTTCGAGATTCTCACGGGTCTTGATTTTTTAATGTCCCTGTGTCTGATTCTCTAAAGTAATTATTTTTCTTCGAAAAAAGAAAACGGGACGGTTTTTTCATTATTTATTGTTTCGCTTAATTTGAGCCAGAGATTAGTTTCGCAAAGAAATTCGCTCCAGTTACCGGCAAAGATCGGATTTAAGGACGGGCGTACTTCTCAACTAAACTACCGAAGAACAATCTTATTTTTCTTGTGTCTGAGAGCAATTGTTTAGAAATTTTTATTTCATATACATTGAGCCATTTTTTTTAACCCCAGACGCAAAAAAGAATGAAGCTTTAACCCATTAATATCTAGGGACGGTCCAAACCCTTTTTAGGGACGGTCCAAAGAAGGGTCTGAATGTCCCCAAAATGAACATTTCAACCAAATAACAGTGTTCAATGAGTACCTTGGTATTGTTTCAATTCGTTATTAACAGATTGCAGCACATAACCATTGTAAAGTGTGTTCTGTAGCAGTTTTAATATGATCTCTATCAAAAATGACATCGTTCGCAATCTCAAGAGAAAAGCTAAGTTTTCAAAGTTATTCCCAGCTTCCCAGTTTAAGTCAATTGCTGATTTTATTTTCTCTTATAAAATGTCTATTTAAATATTGTATCGTTGGCAGAAAAAAATTTTAGTAAAAAAAGTATGTACCCACTGGGGTCTCTCGTAATTTTTAAGAGACGATTTTTCTTTCCTTAATAAAACAATTATTTTTTACATAATATTTTTTTTATTATTTTTCCTGTCCATTAAACAGTTTGTAACTAGTATACAAAATATTTTTGGAAAAAAAAATGTCAGGCATTGATGGGTTAAATTTGTTTTACTTTTATAAAACTTGGGAGACTTCTTTGACAAATTAGCCCCTGTGTTTAACCCGTTAGAAACACCCCAGTGATCTATTTATAGATCACCTCTTTTTAGACCCCTCACTGAAAACTACACCTTTTTATCATTTCTTATTCTTATTGGCTGGTTTTCTTCCAGATGTGGCTACACCCCTAAAAAACTTTTAAACTTTTCTTTCCCCGGTCAGTCCTGCAGGTAACGTTTAAAGTGTGTCATGTTGAAAATTCATGGTGCAATTTTCCATTCTGGGTACAACGGAAATTTTGTTAAAAAGTATATTCTACTTTTCTTTAGCTGGTTTTAATTTTACAAAAACTTTATTCTTAATTTACAAAATTAGTATCTTCAAAGATACAATTAGAGGACAGTTACGTACTCTTTTACTACCAACAACCGTATCTAACGTGAACAGTAATTAAGAAATTACAAAAGCAAAACATTCGCCCGAGCGAATAAACCGAGTCTGCCAGAAATCAAGTCTGAAAAGAACTAACTAACTGTGTTCAAGGCTGTTGGACAGCTATTTATACTCGGAAGGAAATTTCTACAACATTCTAGCAAAATCCGGAGTGTTCGATTCATTCACAAACTTAAATAATCTATTCAAGAAAGTTCTAGTGATAAAAAGAAAAACCCACGATATTACAACTCCGAGCGAAAATGTCTTCATGCTTATTAAATGTAGGGGAAGTGCAAAAACCACAAAATGTTACGGGGTCCGTATACCAATGGTAAAAGTGATATCTTCAGATACTTTTGCAACATGTCGCCAGATAAAATCAAAACTAGTGAAATGGTGCAAGGCAGGAAAAACAACAACTATTTACAAGATTTGTAACACGATTTATAGACCATTTATTATTTTAACTACAAAATATTGTAAGTGCGTGAAACTTTATATTTACTCTATTTATGAAGTATGAAATGTAATTTAAAAAGATTTTTCAAAAATTTTCATTTTAAAATCATTTGGGCGCTAACGGGCTAAAAAGCTGGATTATAAATTTTATCTTAACTTTGTCGTTGAGGTACTTAAATATGCATTTCATTCAATCTAAAATCCTTTCGTTTACACTTCACACACTTTCCCCCGAAGAAAATAAACCAAAGATTCCTCCTTTCTTTTCCAAAAAAAGAAAAAATATATTATCATTGAATATTAATGTTAATACTTTTACAGTATAATACAGCTAATTTTATTGTAATTTTATGGTAATAAACTGTACGGTAGTAAACTAAAATTGCTAGTTTACAGTAATAAACTGTAAAATGGCTACTTTTAGTTTATTACTGTGAATTTTACAGTTTTAAGCTGGAACCTCTGTTGCCAGTTTTACTCTAGTTTTTACAATATAATACAGCAAAGTTTATTGTAATAAACTGTAAAATTGCTAATTTTGCAGTGATAAAATAAAATTGCTAGTTTTACAGAGATAAACTGTAAAAAGCTAGTTTTACAGTTTGTCAACTTTTAGTTTGAAACTGAAAACTGCTTTCAGTATTATACTGTAAAAACAACAACCTATTTTTTGCAGTGTATCTATATCTCATACGCTTTCTCTAAAGAAAAAAATCTGGTATGGACCCCACACTACTTCCTTTTACGTGTAAATTTCTTAGTAGTTGCCTTAAGTGTTAAAAAAAGTGCTTGGAGTGAGCAAGGTAACAATTCAAATATTTACTCCCCTAATCTGCCACGAAACAATGCAAAAAATATTTTGCAATGGTTAATTTTCTAAATATTGCTGATTTTATTATCATTCAGTGAATTTTTCGCAAAATATCGCCAATAACGCCAAGTTGAACCCAAATTCAAAAAAAAAAAAAAAAAAATCGCCAAATTTGTCGCCAACTTGGCGATATGTCGCCAAGTTGGCGTCAAACACTTGGCGACCAAAAGCTTGGCGACATATCGCCAAGTGGTCGCGCCAATTCATATCACTTGAGTCTGCATGGAAATTAACACTGATTTACCCCAAAAAAGGGGTAAAACACCCCCTTGGGAACATTCAAATGCAACCACAAGGGGAGGTGCACAACTACACCATCCTCAGAGCCTACATACCAAGCTAGAAGCTTCTACGGCATATAGTTTTTGAGTTATGCGACCCACATACATACATACGCACACACGTACATACAGACGTCACGAGAAAACTCGTCGTAATTAACACGGGGGTGGTTGAACAAAATTTTTCGGCTGCTTATATGTTGGTAGGTGCATATGCACGTGCTGACAGGTCAAAAAAACTAAGGAATTTTCATTCGGGGGTGAGCAAAATCAAAATTTAGACTCAAATTTGAGTGATTTTTTTTTCGCGATCACAATACTTCCTTTACTACGTAAAAGGAAGTAAAAAACCTATGTATTCCTCCTCTCTTTTCCAAAAAACGAAAAACAATATGCGTGGTCGATATGTCCTCCCGCTCGGACAGTTCCATTTGTTGAGTCACGTGACTCGTGTGGATTATATCTTCGAACATCATCGCCCAAGAGACGAATGGATCTATGGCTTCCATCTCTCATTGTTATAAGGTGGGAACGTGGAAGCAATCTGAGATTTTTCACACAACTACTTTCTCTCTGCTTTATGGCTTTCCGAATAGATTTTTCATTTCCGATGGTCCTTGAAGTGAAAAGTTCTCACTACCCATCTCTATTACTGCAATGGGAAAGTGAATATTTTTCGAAATTTGAGCGAATTGATGTGATTTTGATGCGTTATTATCCGAAGTGAAGATGTACGTTTTTATAACAGACTTTCAAAATCGTGTACTTTTTTGGGATAGTTCTTTTTACATAGTTTCGAGTTCACTGACCAGTAAATATCTTATTTGAAACCAAAACTAATGATTAACAAGGAAACTTTTTGCTGCTAAAAAAATCTCATGATGGAGATTTGTAACCAAACCTATGAACAGATTGAAACTTTTAGTTTTGCAAAAAAAAAAAAACCTTCAATCCCTGAATTACATGGATGTAAATTTTACTTAGCTTCACGTAACTTTTTGTTCTAAAAAAGTTTTTTCTTTTTTCTTTTGCTATTCTGCCCGTTGAAGGTTTGTTTAAAAACTTTTAGGTTTGCAAGTACTACTATTTAGGATTTGGATTTCATGAAAAACTTGAGAGTCATAAACTTCTTACTTATTTATATAATGTGTTGTGTTAAAATGGTACAAAAAACGCAACTTCCTCTTACCAAAAACCAGTGACTCTGTGAAATGTCCATTAAAATTTTATTATCAACATTATTATTAGTGTTCAACATTATTATTCACAGTGTACTCTCACTTATGCGCCGGCCCAAGGGACCAATAGAAAAAGGCGCGTAAGTGAGAGAGACGTATAAGCGAACAAGCCTATTTACAGGACTAAAACGCAACGTAGGTTCTAATGAGAGAATGAATAAGAAGTTTCTGCACAAAAGGGACATATTATAGTACGGTTTGTCAATTACTGTTACGTAACTACAATGATAAAGAGAAAACTAAAATTGTAGCATACCTAATTACAAGCTGTTCCCTCTAAAACAATGCATAATGGATAATTGGATGGTGTTATGCAAAAAGGAGTTAACCCACAAAACATAAAAAAATGAGTTATCCAACTGTGATGGTAAAATATGTTGCTTTCTACATTAAGTAAAAATATTTAAGCCCTATCAGCATTTCATGGTAACATATCATTGGTATATTGATATAGAGCTCCATGCTTTTTGCCAGAGTTTGTTGACTTTAAAGCCCGCTATCTCAAAATCAGGTTTTTGTGGGTTAAGTCCTTTTTGCATAACACCATCCAATTGTCCCTCTCCAAACTCTAGTTCATGCGGAAACAAGAAGTTCTGTCAAGAACTAAACGAGCCTACTTTCCCGTACACCGACATCAGCATTGTAGCATCTGATAAATATTCTCTTGATTATCTGAAACTGAAAATTATGTCAAACATACCTCTATAGCACTAGAAGCTGATTTCTAAAAGCAAAATATACCCCTCTCATCAGATGAAATAGACACATAAAAAGTAAATAAATGAATAAATAAAGCTTTGTCGCACCTTTTAAAGAATGTAACTGTTACAGTTCTTCCGTAGAAAAATTCCTCAATTGTTTTCAAAAAAAAATTAAAAGTACAAAGTACATCAAAACACATTTTATCAAAGAAAGGAAAAAAATAAAGAAAAAAAAAGAAAAAAAAAAAAACTCGTCCGTTGATAAAATGTCTCGAATTTCACTTTTAATCCGTTGCCAGTTGTTAAATATAAATAAAGAATAAAATGCCCTCGTGAATGAAACATTTTTGTTACAAAAAAAATCGTCTGCCAAAAATAATAATAATAATAATAATAAATTCAATAAAACAAATGAATAAATAAACAAAAAATCGTCTGCACAGTCAGTCATTTTTTTTCGAACTGTTTACTCAAAAGTTATTAGGGGTGACAACTTGCTTGAGCGGTTCAATGTTTAACAAAAAATTGTTCAAATCGGAAATGTAAATACGGGAATGAAGTATCCTTGAAAAGTTCTTTCCAACAAAAAAAAGTTTGTTCAAATCGGACTGTTCATTAAAAAGTTAGTGTCGCGGGACCGGTTATTTGAACGGCTCAAAGTTGAACCAAAAATTGTTCAAATCAAAAAATCAAATATGGGAATGAGCTGTACTCGCCGAGATCTTTCCAACAAAAAAAAGTTTGTCCAAATCGGAATGTTCATTCAAAAGTTATTAGGGGGGGACAGACAGACAGACAGACAGACAGACCGACCGACCGACGCACAAATTCCCCATCTCAATACCCTACTTTCAAATTTTTAATTTTTCGATATTTATTTCATTTTTTTGTTTCTTTTTGACTTTTTTTTACTTGGCGATATTTTTTGAACTTGGCGATATTTTTTGGACTTGGCGATATTTTTTAGATGCATTAAGCCAATTTTAATGCTTTTTTCGTCTCTTTTATTTTTAACGGGAAAGTAGGCTAAAAAGGCCTTCTGTGAGTAATAAAGGCGAAAGATTTAAGAGGAAAGTGAAGAGAAATGCTTATTTCGTAAAGAAAATAAATAAAATTTTATAAATTTTAGGGAATATTCGGCGCATAAGTGAAATATTTATCTATAGAGAGACGCATAAACGAATGATATCATTATTTTGCTATGGAATGTGCTGGGACCATTTAATATCGTCGTATAAGTGAAAAAGGCGCATAAATGAGGCGGCGTATAAGTGAGAGTTCACTGTATTACTATTGGTGTTGCTATTTTGACGTCAACTTCAATCTACGCAAAATGACCTGAAGTTTGAATTATCTACAATATTCTGCTGTTTTTTTCCTTCTTCCCGACATTTTCTTTAAAATAAATCTAAAGATAATCTAGAGTTCTCTGTGAGAATGAAACTAAACATAAAGGCATAAAGCGTATAAATGATAGAGAAAACTGTATAAGTCTCGAAAAGCAGGTAAAAGTTACCTAAAAACTGAAACTTAAAATATTACATCTGTGAAAAGAGAACAGTTCTTTTTTTTTTTTTTCAAACATATATTTAAAGAACTAATTCTAGTTAAAACTTCTGACCCTGGAACTATAACCCACTGATCCCACATTATATACAACAATACCACAAATATAAATTGCGATGGAAAGAAATAGAAAATTGGCACTCGCGAATATTTCAAAAATTAGGCTTCTTACGCAGGCTGAAGAATTATTGAATAAATGCTTATTCTAATGATAATTATTGTAATAAAAAATGTAGTAATAAATAATGATAATAAATAAATTATAATCATGAATTTTAAAAATAATAATAATAGGAAAAGACGTTGATACCCTGCAAAAAATAAAGTGCTGTTTTTATAGTATAGTACTGCAAGCATTAAAACTGTAAAATGCACAGTAACAAACTGTAAAATTAGCAATTTTATAGTTTGTTACTGCAAATTTTACAGTTTATTACCATAAAATTAGTTGTATTATACTGCAAAAACAACAGTATAATACTTTCAGCAAAGGTTCCAGTTTGAAACTGTAAAATTCACAGTAATAAACTGTAAAATTAACATTTTTACAGTTCATTACTGTAAAATTAGCAATTTTACAGTTTATTACTATAATATTAACTGTATTATACTGTAAAAACCTTTATTTTTTGCAGTGAAGGACCAATATTTATTTAAAAGGAATTCAATGATTTTAAATTTATTCCAATCTGCCCTTTTGTAGCCGGTATCCAGCCCAGTCTATCGTACTTTCAGTTACAAACTTGGTACACA
The DNA here is from genome assembly GCA_038373865.1 of Uloborus plumipes. Lineage (NCBI taxonomy): Eukaryota > Metazoa > Arthropoda > Arachnida > Araneae > Uloboridae > Uloborus > Uloborus plumipes. The sequence goes on from JAXGGA010000126.1 coordinate 109,486, forward strand.
GGTAATGTGTAAACTTACAACTATGCTAACCCCTTGCCGCGGAACTAACGAATTCTGTAAAAGTCATTTCTCTGCGACCGCAGTATCATAGTCAGATAAACAACTTCACCTCGCTACCAGCGTAGGCTAATTCTGATAATTTTGAATGATTAGGCGGAAAAAATGCATTTCACTTCTTTTGCTGTAAAATGAATAAATACGTTTGCGCTTGAAAATTAAATAAAGGTTTTTCAACGTTTTATTTTGATTTATTTATTTATTTATTTGCAGTAATCTGCAATTGAATCGGTGAGTGCAAAAACAACGTCAGTCAAGAGCCTCAAATTGTTCAGGAGAGGGAAAAGACGTCTTAATTCTAGCAGTTTCCACGGTCAACATTCAAATAACAGGCTACGTATCTTTCAAATTACTAACCTGACTGACGTGATTTTTGATATCAGCACGCATCTTGCCACCCACAGCTCGTTTCCATAAAAAAACGAATTTTCGAATTTTTGTGACTCGTGTTGTTTTTGCTTTCACCGATTCAATTGTGTGCGATGAAACTATGAGTCCTTAACATTCTTTTTCACGAAATTAAACGTCATGGATTAAAGCAATTTTCTCACTAAAATGTCACTGAATAGAGTCTTCATTTTGTATAGTCCCGTTTTCGTGAGGTTAGTTTATTTATCTACTTATTTTCATGTAGAATTTGAAAAAAAAAAAAAAAAAAAACAGCGGATGAAAAATGAAAAACATCTAAATGATTTTTTAATCGGAGAAAAAGAAGACTTAGAAAAAGACAATCGAAAACAATTTTCCTCCACGTTCTTTGAACACTTTTAAGTCTGCAAGAAAATAAAAAATTTAGTTTCTTTCTAAACTCGGGGTTTTTCCCTCCTGATTCATTTGTCTTCATCCCGCCAGTCTGTTGGATTTCAGGGCACCTCCGCTGGAATTGAAGCTGATTGGACGCAGGATTGATGTAGCGGGAGTTATCTGTTTCTGCTCGGCTTTTCCTTTATTCCTGAGTTGCGTGTCGATTGTTTCGTTTCTTTCCACTTTCTTTCGTTTTCATTTGAGACGTTGCTTTTAACATCCTGTGGTGTGAAATAAATCTGAGGTGGCTGAGAGAATTTTCTGATAGGTCGTACTCGTGTATATAATATGCAAAGTTTGTTTCGGGAAGCAAAGAAACCAATACAAAATAAAATGTTCTCTAACGAATATACACATTTAAATTATCAGCCTCATTTTTATTTTCAATTTCTACTTTGTTCTGCATCGAAAACTTTATTTTAAATAATTCTGATCATAATAATAATAATAATTAAATTGTTATTGTTATAGTATTTTTATTATTATCATCATTATTGTTATTACTACATTATTTTTTTATTATCATTATTAGCATTATCACTATTATTATCTTTATTAATAATTATTGTTGAATTAAACTTATTATTAATTATTGTTACATTAAACTTTATTACTGGTATTATTATTATGGTAAATTAGTATATTATGTATATTATTATTATTATAATTATTCTATTAAATTTATTTATTATTGTTATTATATAAATCAAATGTTGCAGAATCCCGTTCATCCGCACTGATGGGGCCAAAGACAATGCGGATGAATGAAAATCCGGATAGAATAAGTGATGTGCAGAGCAAATCCTTAAATAAGCAGACTCAACGTTCATAGTAAAATTGCATAAAATTGTTTAAAGGACTTTAAAAAATATCAAAACAATTTTTCACAAAATATCTGAATAAGGGTAAAACACGTGTGTTATTTGAATAAAGCACCTAGGCGATCCGACGTTTTACATTTCATTAGTTCAGCTGCAGTGGTGTTTGCTATTCTTCATTTTGCTTTCTATTAAATAAAAAGTGAATGTTCGTCGCACGTATAGCTACGTTCTTATTGTCTCATTTTAAAATTAACTGTGTGAACATAATTTTTTTAAAGCTTCTGATGTGATCCGGATATATGAGGTTCTGCTGTACTTAATTTCTTCGCTCTGATCCCAAAGATAGTAATTATTGCTGACTACAAGTTAAAAATAGGACATGAAATGGTTTTGATATTTTTCCTTTTTACTTCAAAAAAATCATAAAGAGTGTATCTCAATATGTTAAATGGGGTTCGTATGCTTAAAGCGTATCTTTGATTGTTTTCTGAAATTTTGCGAAGATAAGTTCATTTGAAATATATGAGAGGATAAGAGAGGACAATAACAAGCGAGAATCAGGGCTGCGGATTCGGAATCGAAGTCGGAGTCGAGGATTCGGAGTCGGGATGATTTTGGACCAAAGGAGTCGGAGTCGGAGTCGCTGAAAAACATGTCGACTACGACTCCGACCACCTCCGATTTGGATGAAATTTTATGGAGGTGAAAACATATGTTTGAAACTAACAGATACAAATTTTCAGCGTCCAGTATCCAACTCCTAAGCATCTAGGATCATGAAAAAAGGCTACAAAATGGCGGGTCTGCTTTGTGAAACGAATTGCTATGTCTTGGCTTATGCAAGTGAATAAAAAATATTTGCACCAAAAATGCAATGTGTTAAAATAAAGTCTGGCCATTTAAACAAGAAAAAAGATTAGTTTTGTACGGAGTCAAATGACAAGAGCGGCACTTGTCTTTTTCTCTGGAGAAAATGGACGTTATGGGAAGTCACAGTGACCTCCGAGAATTTAGGTAAATGTGGTGAAATTACCCGCGAGAATTCTTGAGGAAATTGAAATTTTTGAGAGGTCACAATGACGTCTCATGACCTCCAACTGGGATACCCCAGCTTGCTCTCCCCTCCCCCTAAAGTGAGTCCTGGCTACGACCATGAATAAAAATAAAACTTTTAAAATGGACATAATATTTCAACCTTTGTTTAGGATTTTTCCCTCTTCACATTTGGGTAAAAAACTAGCTGTCGTGGCCGTCACGAAACTTTCTTCTATATCTATCTTATGAATTCCGGTTACAAAATAAAATACGTACTCGCCCGAGTAATTGGAGACAGCTACAATTTCCCAATTATCGTGATAACCCTGCAAATGCAGAATCAATGAGCGAAATTGGAAATCATTGCAAAAGCCTTGTTTAGATTAATTGCAAACATTTTATTTGTTAGTAAAAAGAAATTGGCAACAGTTAAAAATTTCAAATCATTGAAAGTTTTCAGCTGTTTTGATAATTAAATAGCGTGAAAGCGATTTTTTAATGAATTAATTTTTCGCATTGTTGACTAAGCGCAAAAATCACCCCACCCTCCCCCTGGGGCGATTGGCGCCAAAATTTAATCGATGCTTGCTTCCAGTGGCGTATCCAGGGGGTAGGCTGATAGGGCTGCAGCCCCCTCCGAAATTATCAAAAAAGAATTTTAAACATTTTAGACATTTCCTGAAATCGCGAAAAAAGATTTTTTTCTGCAAAGAAAATTTAATTAAAGGACAAAATTTAAAGAAAGAAAAGAAAAGAAGTAAATTCTTGCTTTCTTTTTTCTTTTGGCATGGCCATTTTACTGTTTGTCACGTTTATGACTATCTTATAATTCGGTTTTGTTCATTTTTATTGCAAATTTGTTTCAAAAACACCGATTGATGCTTGTTCGTTCTTCTGATTCTGATCAATACGTTTCAACACATATAATTGAAACATAACATTAGGAAAAATAGTAAAATAAATCGAAAAATTAATGGAATTAAATCACAAATTTGTCAAAATATTGTATGCACTTGTTAGAGAACCCTTATTTTAATTAAGATAACTTTTTAAGATTTAATTTATCATTTCCTGTTTTTATCAAAATGTTGTACCTCTCGGTTACAACAATAAGTATAATGCTAAAAAACTTAATGATGTATTTTTGTAATCTTAAATTAGCATTGATATGAGAAATTCAAAAATTTACTTTTCTTAGCTAAATTTTCTGAGGTTCCCTGCTCTCTTCTCTCTAAGTCTCGACTCAGCCCCCCCTGAAATGATTTGTCTGCGTACGCTACTGCTTGCTTCCATATTGGGTTAGTGTTATTCCAAATTTCATTCAAATCGCAGCAATATTTCCCGAGATACAGTAGGTGCAATGACAAAATAAGCACTTTTGATTGCTCCACCCCCCTTTGAGATATTGACACACAAATTGAATCAGCACCTGTACTCAATAGGGTCTACCTATGGACCAATTTTCGTTTGATTCCGCCGGTTACTTCCTGAGATATAGCAGTCACCCCCGCGCAGAACACGTGCGATTGCTCCACCACCCTTGGAGATATTGACAAACAAATTAAATCAGCACCTGTACTCAGTAGGGTCTACCTATGGACCAATTTTCGTTTGATTCCGCCGGTTACTTCCTGAGATATAGCAATCACCCCCGCGCAGAACACGTGCGATTGCTCCACCCCCCTTGGAGGAATTCGCTAAAAAAAGTCAGGTGCACCAGTTCACATGGTGGTACATATGTGCAAAAATTTTTGTTTGATTTCATTCAGTAGTTTTTGCTCTAGCGCGGCCACAAAAACTGGTCACACACATACAGACTCACACACACACACACAGACACACAGACAGACAGACATTTTCCAAAAATGGTCGAAATGGACTCAGCGCACCTCAAAACGTGCAAATCCGTCAAAATTCGACATTCGAAAATTTTCACGAAACCAATACTTTCTTCTATATATTAGATATAGAAGAAAGTAAAAAGCGGGAGTCGGAGTCGGAAGTTTAAAAATCCCGGAGTCGGAGTCGAGATTGTTTCCTCCGACTCCGCAGCCCTAGCGAGAATCGTACAAGAACATATCGTCGCAAATCCAATGTTAACGTGTTAGATATGCATGCAAAGCCAGAAACTGACATTTGCGAAATAGCACGCAAAACATTGTTAATTATTGCACAGACAAAATTTTACACAACATTTTTTTTTTCAAGAAGGTTTTGAACAATTGTTGAAATATGCGGGCCTGCGGCTTCAATACAATGCTTCGCCCCAACAACGCCGTGATAGATGGGAACTTGTCAGACTGGCTTGTTACAACAACGATCGGTACTTTGTCATTCTGTGACATATATGCAGCTAAATGCCCCCTATTTCGACAGCTGCTTTAAGCTTTCCTTAGAAACTAAAATGTTGTGTAAAATTGCGTTTTAAGTAACGATTTGCCATCCTTTGTGACCTATTTAGCATCCGTCAGTTTTTGAATTTGTGCACTTGTAGGCACATCAGCATTGAGTTTGAGATCATACACTGCTCGACATTGAAAATGCAACACCAAGAAGGAGTGGTCAAAAATTCATGCAAATTTTACCGTAGACGCACGTCACTGAGTTATGCAAATGATATGAAATGTGCAGCTCTCCGACGCACGTGAAGTAAGATATAAGAGAATGAAGTTGAAAAGTGGGCTATGTTTATGTTGGTTTTTCTGCCAGACTAATTATCGGAGAAATTTGGTTTTTGTCTCGAAGGATACGTGTGATAGGAGGAAATGCCACACTGTCCTCAACGAAGACACTTCAAGCATATAGACGACTTTACAAGGGGTATGGTGATCGGACTGAGAAGGGGAGGTTGGTCCATACGTCAAATTGCAGCTGATACCCACATGGATGCAAGCACTGTGCATCGGCTGTGTCGGAGATGGTTGGAAAGAGGAAATGTAGCCACATTGAGGGGTGCAGGTGCAGCCAGAGTGACGTCAGATCGCTTGGATCGACGGATTCACCGACAAGCTGTGGCGGACCCGCAAGTCACTTGTACGTCGATTCTGCAGCACGTGGAAGGTACCCTGGATGTTCCTGTGTCGACCAGAACCATTTCCCGTCGATTGGGCACGTGGCCTGCAATCACGGCGCCCGCTAAGAAGACTGCCATTGACCTCACAGCACAGACTCCAACGTTTGGAATGGTGCCGGACCAGAGCGACGAGGATGGCAGAATGGCAAACCGTAGTGTTCTCAGATGAATCCCGCTTCCGTTTGTCCAGCGATAGTCATCGCATACGTGTGTGGCGTCGACGTCGAGAAAGATCGATTCCGGCAGTAACTGTGGAATGCCCCACAGCGCGACAACGTGGCATAATGGTTTGGGGCGCTATTGCATACAATTCCGTATCACCTCTAGTTCGTATTCGGGGCACTATGACGGCCCAACGATATGTAGATAATGTACTGCGGCTTGTGGCAATCCCCTACCTTCAGGGTCTGCCAAATGCAATTTTTCAACAGGATAACGCCCGGCCTCACAGTGCTCGAATCAGCCAACATGCTGTACGAGGTGTACAGATGCTTTTCTGGCCACCATACTCTCCTGACTTGTCACCAATCGAACATGTGTGGGACGTGATTGGACGCCGTTTGCAGAACCTGTCACTGCCTCGTTCAGAGGACGAACTGTGGCAAATGGTTGAAAGGGAATGGAGTGCCATCCCTCAGGACACCATCCGCAGGCTTATTGACTCCAAGCCTAGACGTGTTTCTTCGTGCATCGCTGTCCGCGGTGGTCCTACTTCTTACTGAGCCGACGCCGTCCTCGCTCTAAATTTTGCTTATTTATTTTGAAATAAATATCACTTATTGTTACGTGCTGTCTCTGTCTTCTTACCAAATTTCATCAATTTCTGACCACTCCTTCTTGGTGTTGCATTTTCAATGTCGAGCAGTGTATGTTCCTGTATGATTCCTGCCTCCCCCCTCCACCCCTGCTAAATATGCAGCCCACTTTAAAATGTAACTATGCTTTTTCCGATAACCCTTTGCAATTTAACAAGCTTGCATGCTGCCCGTCGCTTATCCATCAGCAGTTTTTTTTTTTTTTTTCATCATTAGAAATTACAGTTACTCATAGAATCGATACTTGTTTCTAGCATTATTTGCAGTTTTAATAGACTATAGGAGGCGCTGCTATCCCTGGCTAGTGTCTGCTGAAAGAGGTAAAACAAAGACACACTCACGTACACTTGTCCAATGAGACATCTGCTTTGTTCTCGCAAAATTGAAATGTTATGCCTCTTTGGCTAATTTCTTGAATCCGGTAAGGGCATCAGCGGAAAACGCGACCGAAACCGAAGGCAGAAACTGAAAATCCGGGTACTTTCCATAGGAACACTATTTAATCCATTTTACGTTTCTGCTTTACGTCAATGTGGAGCAGGGCCCTAAGGTATTTAAACTTCATAATTGCGAATGACGTAACGTAGCATGTATAAATCCCTGCCTTAAGGGCCCTGCCCCACATTGACGTAAAGCAGAAAAATAAAGCAGAAACGTAAAATGGATTAAATAGTGTTCCTATGGAAAGTACCCGGATTTTCGGTTTCTGCCTTCGGTTTCGGTCGCGTTTTCCGCTGATGTGGAGCAGGGCCCTAAGTGTATATCTACAGTTGCAGTCTTCTGCAGTTGGTGTGAAATCAACAGAAGGTGAAAAAAAAATTATATTCGTCAACTTATATTTTACATTGTTACTCAATACAAATACACAATTAAGCATTAAACAATTCACAACAAAAATATTATTTCACGAGTATCGAAAGCGCCCTAATTCAATCACGGCATATTTCAAATCGCTACAAATCAATAAATAAGCAAACTAAGGAGATTATTTCCTCGAAATACGAAACCCATCCCGGCAGTTGGTCACATTACCCAGACGATATTCGAAATCCCAGGTTTTATTCGAAATCGATTAAAAGGGGGAGAGCGGTCCTTTCTTCCGCAGACCCTAACAATTATAAAAGGTTGTCATGGCAACTGAAAACCGATGCGGAGGAGGATGGCAGGTCGGATTCTCACCTGAGCTTGCGATGGGTCAAGGTGAAAGGGGAAGGGGAGGGTCAGACGCTCGCATGGGGCTCGTATGTCTGGGAGCGAAGAGGGTCAAGGCTGTGGTTTTTGCTTTAGGAATTTATTTGATGGTCAGAGCCTATGCCTACAATTTGATTGTTTAGTGAAAATATATGAAGGGGGATTTAGAACTAGTTAAATTTACTACCCTCTTGTTTATAATAATAATATTTTATTTGTAAGAATGAAGGCTTTCACGGCCGGAGTAAATACTAGTTACGGATTCCGGGCTGTTGTGCCGTGGTACACCCACTGAAGATGACCGCCGCAGTTGCGATCGAAACGTATGGATTAAAGCCATTCAGACCGCGGCACAACAGCCCGGAATCCGTAACTAGTATAGTAATATTTTATTTATTGAATGAAAAAACGAAAGAAGAATTAAAAGTCTAATACATGTAGTGATGACATTTAATCCAGACTTATGTATTATTTGATCTAAACTTAAAGAATTTAAGAGAACAGCGTTACGACCCATAAAAGATTCAGCATAATTAGCATACGTATCGGCATTACAAGAAGTCCATTCATCAATGCGATATGGAGTTTCCGAACATTAACTTGAGTGAGATTTATTTTTGGTTTGAATTGCAAATCTAACAACCAATTTCTTATTATTATTTTTGTTTTCAATAATTAAAATTACTCTTAAAAAATTCCAATTTATCGAATGTGTTTTTAGTTGTGTATTACTGGAAATGACTGCCCACGTCGTTTCAAAATTTTCCGGGAAGGGCAAGGCAAAGTGCATATGTATATTCAATACACCTTGTATGAAAAGAAAACAACAATATGTGTTGATGTATAATTATATTATCTTTCTGAAAGACAATATAATACTCTCTGATGATATCTCAACAAATAGCCGTTAGTAATTATTTAGTTGTTTATGTTTTGCTTTCTATATGATCAATTAGTATGAAGCAAAATTTATTAGCTCTTTGTATGATACATTTCTCAGTTTATGTTTAAAAAAAATTGTTCAGTGTGTTGAGAAAAAAGACATATATTTGCACAAATTTATAAGCATTTATTGATTTTGTACGGGAGACCAAATGTGTGAGAGAACATCATTATATACAAGTGGTTTGATGCAACAAGAAACCCTTTTATCTATGCATAAAGTTGTAGTAGGTAACTTTATGTGCCAACTTTTTGCGTGGATAAGAGGAGTCAACGAAGCATTTATGTATGTTTAATATTTTGTAATTATTTTTGCATTATTCTTTAACTATTAAAGTTACTCCATTTATCAAATAATTAAGAAAAACGTGCAGTGGGATAAAAGATGCCTGTAAAAAGATTCCCTGTAGTTTGTTTTCAAACCTTTGTCCTCCAGGTGAATCATTCTTCATCAGTCCATTACAATTAAAAGGTTATTTTTCATTACTTTAAACATTAAAATTTGGTTTTAATGAAAGACATTTTTTCCTTCCAGAGTCGAACGAGCTACAGTACCAGTGAAGACGGACACTCGCATTCTTCAGATTATGAAGAACAAGATGACGAGAAAGTAAGTTCTGTTTTCAATTTTTGTTGAGTTAGTTTCAAAATTGTAACTCAATTTGTGAGGTACTGCATGATGACTTGAACCGGCCTTTACACAAAAGATATGCACCTGTGTGAAATGCCATCATTTAGGCAAAATTTAGCTTAGGAATTGTTCTTGGCAGTTCATCGGATTACACGTAAGAAACAAAGGGGTGTAAGTACCAAAATTAAAAATTTGGAGCTAGTACAAATCTTACTACTATTATATATGCGAAAGTTTGTATGGATGGATGGATGGATGAATGGATGTATGGATGGATGTACACTGCTCGACATTGAAAATGCAACACCAAGAAGGAGTGGTCAGAAATTGATGAAATTTGGTAAGAAGACAGAGACAGCATGGAACAATAAGTGATATTTATTTCAAAATAAATAAGCAAAATTTAGAGCAAGGACGGCGTCGGCTCAAGAAGTAGGACCACCGCGGACAGCGATGCACGAAGAAACACGTCTAGGCATGGAGTCAATAAGCCTGCGGATGGTGTCCTGAGGGATGGCACTCCATTCCCTTTCAACCATTTGCCATAGTTCGTCCTCTGAACGAGGCAGTGGCAGGTTCTGCAAACGGCGTCCAATCACGTCCCACACATGTTCGATTGGTGACAAGTCAGGAGAGTATGGTGGCCAGGAAAGCATCTGTACACCTCGTAGAGCATGTTGGCTGATTCGAGCACTGTAAGGCCGGGCGTTATCCTGTTGAAAAATTGCATTTGGCAGACCCTGAAGGTAGGGGATTGCCACCGGCCGCAGTACATTATCTACATATCGTTGGGCCGTTATAGTGCCCCGAATACGAACTAGAGGTGATACGGAATTGTATGCAATAGCGCCCCAAACCATTATGCCACGTTGTCGCGCTGTGGGGCGTTTCCACAGTTACTGCCGGATTCGATCTTTCTCCACATCGACGCCACACACGTATGCGATGACTATCGCTGGACAAACAGAAGCGGTATTCATCTGAGAACACTACGGTTTGCCATTCTGCCATCCACGTCGCTCTGGTCCGGCACCATTCCAAACGTTGGAGTCTGTGCTGTGAGGTCAATGGCAGTCTTCTTAGCGGGCGCCGTGATTGCAGGCCACGTGCAACCAGTCGACGGGAAATGGTTCTGCTCGACACAGGAACATCCAGGGTACCTTGCACGTGCTGCAGAATCGACGTACAAGTGACTTGCGGGTCCGCCACAGCTTGTCGTGCGTCGGAGAGCTGCGCATTTCATATCATTTGCATAACTCAGTGACGTGCGTCTACGGTAAAATTTGCATGAATTTCTGACCACTCCTTCTTGGTGTTGCATTTTCAATGTCGAGCAGTGTACGTTTGTTCCTCTTTCACACAGAAACTACTGAATGGATTTTGATGAAATTTTTACCATAATGTAGCTTATACATCAGAATAACACATAGGCTATAATTTATAACGATATTCAAAAAAGTTCGATCAATAGCGCCTTTTCCATTCCAAAATAAGGTACATATTTCTCATAAATCCGAAAGGCATTGACCAAACTAATTCAGTATTTAGTGTATCATCTCAACTACCTGTCAAAAGCTAAAATTGCGGGCATCATTTCTTCTTTCCGTATTTAATGTTCAAGGCTTTTCTCAAGTCAAATTATGAAGGGTTTTTTTCCAGCTTCATGGGGAATATCCAGGCTTTTACCATGATTTGTATTTAAAACGTTTTGTAGTTTTAGTTCTGTAAGTAGAATATTTATCCTTAAGCAAGTTTCTTAATGTGCATTGCTGCGTGAAAATATTATTTTTTTAGAATGAATTGTATTCCTTTATTAGTAAATTGTTCACTGTATCAATTAGTTTCACAAGTTTCCTGGAACTGGATGTTTCCCATGCCATATAGACGCAATGCTACAGATTCCGCTTAATCGAATTCTCCGCTTAATCAGATATTTCTTGGAACCGACAGTGTTCGTTTGGGCGGGGCCGACAGTATGTGTTTTAGAGTATCGGTAATGTAATCGCTTGAAGAGATTAGCAACTAATAAATGGATTGGGTTCATTATTTTCCAATTTAATGGAACTTTAAATACAACTTTACGGTATTTTTAAAAATTTGTTTGCGCTGACTCGGCGGATACTTACAATTGGTCACTTAGAATCCAATCGAACAGGTATCTTGCCGAATTTGTTGCAAGAATAGTATAATAACTAAGATTATGGGTAATTTTTTCAACTGACGCCAGTTTTGGCGCCAAAGACTATGTAATAATACTTTACTTCTTATACGAAAAAACTAAAATAAAACGATTGTTGTCTGATATTTGTAGACTGCGCCAAAATCTTAATCATCGAGTTAATACTCCCACAGTTGAAGAAAAGTTCAGGTTTTTTTTTTTTTTTTTTTTTTTTTTTTTTAGCCGATCCCGTACGTAGTCATTAAAAAACTTTTAAAACTTACGTCAAACGTTAGGTATTCCGCATACGAAATTAATCAAACCCCAAAACTAAAATTACCATTAATTTGTGTTTTTTGCACAAATAATTGTCAAATGCTGCCTACTAATTTCGAAATGACTTTGGACAAAAACTTTTAGCGGTCAGTTCATGGTCAGCAATATTTTCTCAGCATTAAATGACAATTTTTCTTTGATAAAAATTACTGACTTAATAATACTTAAGCATATTTTCATAAAATAGGGAGGGAAGCAAAATTATCCTAGGTATCCCAAAACAGTTACCGCAAATTTAGAGACATTTTAAATCATCAAAGCGGTAAGTTTTGAGTTCTTTTAGTTTAGGAAAAAAAAAGGTGATTATAAATTGTTTCTCAATATTTTTACTGGCCCAGGCAACGCCGGGTATTTTTGCTAGTATTTCAATAATGTCTCCTCTCATTTGGGTCAAGAGATGCAGTAGGCTTTTGTTGAAACAAACTCCAATTTACCTGTAAAATCAGTTTGTCTTAACCGGAGTTTGTCCTATCCCAAGACCAAAACACTACAAAAAATAGGGAGGAAAACGAAATGTTCATCTTCGCAGCCAGGGCCGATCCTAGCAGGTGTGCAGCTCGTGCACTGCACGAGGGCGGCCAAAGCAAAGGGCGGCCGCAGACCGCATGTAGTATTTTTTTTCTAAAGAAAGTTTTTTCAAAAAAAAAAATCAACCATTCCCGAATAAAAACAAATAACTAAATAAAAATTGCCAGAAGAAAAAAAAATGATGAAGGGCCTATCGTCGAACTTTTCTCACATCGTGTTTTTTCCTGCACTATCTGTGCGCTGATCTTTAACTCAGACTATGTACTTGCAGAGCGGAGAATCAGCCACTTTTCCCAAGACAGCAAACCCCAGAAACTGAAGCTATTAAACCCTTCGGTAATACATATTCTTCAAGACAAGAGCTAAAACGATAGGTCAATTCAACACCACGACTCCACTACCTGGGGCGGCCGATCAGCCAGCCACATAGAAAGGAAGAGTCTGGGAGTGGAGGAGGAGGGTAGAAAATAAAAACACAGCTACATTTAAAAATGTGCAGCCAAGTTCAAAAAAAAAAAAAAAAAAAGATGACATGATTCTTCCCAATTTTTTTTTAGCTATTTTTTTAACAAATTGATGCATCATGTTTCTCTTACTGAATAGTTTTAGTATTTAAAAGTGATATGGATGGATATTTTAGAACAATTTTCAGCAGCTGTTTCGAAGTCAGTTTCTTTTTTTCTCTCAAAAATATTTGATATAATCTTCGTTTTCTTTCTTTGGGTTGAAAGGACAGGGACTGTAACTTTTTCTATCTGGTGTACGTAAAAGCGATGCATAAATTTTTTTTTGAAAAAAAAGTACTAGGTTTACCTAAATTAGCCCCACAGAGACGATCAAATTATACTGAAAAAATAAAAATCAGCTTCGATGATTACATTGTTGATAGATTTGTTTTAGTGACATGGGCCTGTCCAAATGGAAGCTAGGGAGAGCGCATCTGCCCCCACCACGCCACCATCCTCCAAAATATAAAATATTTTAAACAAAAAGAGAAAAAAATTTATTAAAATGTGATTTATTGACGTTTGCTTCAATATTTTGTGCAGATTTTGAAGTTGTCAATTTTTGAAAAAGGCAAAGTCATTAGCGTTTGATTGAGTTGGCTTACCTTCGCAATACCACTATGAAGGTTACAACACCAAAAAAAAAAACTTCTCTTTTCCAAAAACCCATGGCCATCTCTCCATATACACCTTGAAAAAACTTAGCTTTAGCTATACTAGAAGCAACTTAACTTGACACTCAACGTCATTACGGGAGAAGCCAATGAGAGCTCACAAGCAGTTAGCGATCTCCTCTTATTCGCCAAGTAGGCTCTGACGTTTTATCTAGCTCGTTTTTTATAGGCTAACGTCACGCAAACGTCACGCTGACGTCACGATGTTTTTGTCAGGAAAGGTTGCAGTCGAGTATAGGTGTCTTTTTACGCTCATCATCTGAGGATGCTCTGGGAGAGGAGAGAAGCAAACTCTAAAATTTTCTATTGGAGACGTTATTATCCAGTTTGCAGCTCGAGGTTCAAGACATTAGGGGTGAGGGTTATTACAATGGGTCCAATATGGAGGGGGAAAATATAGGACTTCAGAAACGGCTACTCGATATCAATCCTAGAGCATTATACGTGCCATGTGTATCTCATACATTGAATCTCGTCGTTAATGACGTTGCCAGCTCCAGTGGTGAAATTTCTGGTTTTTTCGAGTTGGTACAAGATAGAGTCGCAAGAGGTGTACAATTACGTTTCTGCTTCCCCATGTCGATGGGATTTACTTAAAAACATGTGAAAGGTCTAACTTGAAAACCGTTAAGTGAAACAAGATGGGAGAGTCGTATCAATGCTATTAAACCTTTAAAACAATACTTAAAAAATATATTTGCTGCTTTAAATGCTTTAATTGAAGATACCACCAGAGACACGAAGACAAAATTGGGTGCTGTATCAATAATTAAAAGTCTTGAAAGGTTTAAATTTTTGTGTTCAATTTAATTTGGCATAATTTGTTATCAAGAATTAACGTGTTGAGTAAAATGCTTCAAAATCCTAAATTAACCATCGGGGAATGCATTGAAGCCTAGGTAATCTTAAAAACTATTTAGTTTCCCAGACATCTGATGATAATTTTAAAAAAATTGTCGACTCAGCAACAATACTTGCTAAAGATTTAGGCATTGATCCCGAATTTCCCATCTTGAAGCTCAGGAAAAGGTCCGTTTATTCGATTACGAGGGCTGCGATGAACCAATCTCAAACCCTTTCCAGCAGTTCAAAACTGCTTTTTATTTTTCTATTCTTGATCATGCAATCTCTTCTGTAAATGAAAGATTTATCTTACTATCTGAGTGCTACTCAATATTCTGCTTCCTGTATGAATTTCACGACATATCTAGGGATGATCGCAGGAAAGCCGACATGGACCTAGATATTAAGTTGCAAATACAGGAAGATGGAATTATTATAAAAGGCATCGATGGCTTAGAACTCTTCAATGCGATAAATTCATTCAAAGACATTTTTAGAGATAAAAAGCAGCCAACTGAATTATTGGAAACAATAGTTAAAAATGATCTCATTGCCTGTTTCCCAAACTTTGCTTTGGCAATACGAATTTTTTTTAACCTTACCTGTTTCTGTGGCTTCAGGGGAAAGAAGTTTCAGTAAATTAAAGATTATGAAAAATTACTTAAGAAATAGTATGACGCAGGAAAAGCTCTCAGATTTGGCCATTATCTCCATTGAATCCGAACTATCAGAAAAAATTGATTTTTCTGAAATAATAGACAAATTTGCATCTCACAAAGCCAGAAAAGTAATTTTGTAGATCGTTTTTCTAATTGTAAAATATCTGTTTTTATTTTAATTGTAATAATATTGTTTTTTTATAATTTTGCTTCCGTATTTTGTTGCTATAATAACCTATCAAGTGACCAACGCATAAAGTTTTGCACTTCAAATTTTATTTGAATTTTTTACTTTTTACTCTCATACAAGCAAATGAATAATAATGTTCAAGTTTTCGACATAAAATGAAAAAATGTTTTGAGAGGCAGCAAGCCTGTCATTTAAAATTTTTCTGGGTCGGGGGGGGGTGACGGGGGGCAATGGTGCAAAATACTCAATGCAAGTTTTACAGGAAAATACCCCCCCCCCCCATTGGCGAGCCTCAGGGGCGGCACATTGGATCTTTGCACACGGGCGGCCGACACCCTAGGATCGGGCCTGTTCGCAGCAACCCGTATTAAGCGTGTTCGAATAAACGAGGTTCGACTGTAGTACTGGTAGACCTGGTAGGTACTGCTGATCAAGCAGGATTTAGGAAAGGAAAAGACAATTATCCCAAACTTGAAAACGTCTACTTGCATCAATTTGCTCTTCACTACCTCACATGAACTGCACTGCAAAAAATGAACTGTCGTTTTTACTGTATAATACTGGCAACCGAGGTTCCAATTTAAAACTGTAAAATGCACAGTAATAAACTGTGAAATTAGTTATTTTACAGTTTTTTAGTGCAAAATTAGCAAATTTACCGTTTAGTACAGAAAAATTAAAAACGTAACAGTTTATTACTGTAAAAATAGCTGTTTTTATAGTTTATTACAATACAGTTAGCTGAATTATACTGTAAAAACAACATTCATTTTTTAGTGTGTGGTCTGAGCCGAAGCACTTGAAAACAAAATACATTAAAGAGATTTTCATTTTCTAGAAAGACACATTTTCACTAAACAGTATTTAGTTGATGATTTTTTACTCCACATTATCCGATTCTCGTTTTCACTTATAGTTTTTTTTCCCCCTCATTGTACTGACGAGAGGTCGAGGAGCAAATGGAGAGCCTGAAAGGAGAGCTTTAAATTTACGCATCTTTTGTACAACCGATGTTTTGTAGTGGCGCCATCTCTCAGAGAAAATATTCACTAAATTTACAAAGTATACGAAAACCTGTTTCAAATTTTTTTCAAGATTCCTACGGAGTAGAAAAAAGATCAGTAGTTCATTGATGTATAGCTTCAGAAATATGTAACTACATTGCTATGTAATTCTGGAAACTATCATCAAGTCTCAAAAGCTTAATAAAGGTTTTTATGTACATTTTTTAAAATAAATTTTCAGCTATTCACCCAGCCCAATTCGTTTCATAAACGTTTAAAAATGATTGTCAGCTATGTGACAATCTCTTTAAAGCTTTTATGAATTAGTTGAACGTTACCTGGGCAAACTTAAATGTTCTTACTAAATTGCAAAAATTTATTTTGTACATTCAATCTGCGTATTCGTAAAGAGATAACACTTTATTTCAAGACAACGAATAATTAAGAATTCTATTGCAATGTATTTTTCCTTGAACAGTCACTTTACTTTTACAACCTTGCATTTTCCCCTTTAGAAAGCAGAGGGCCGTTTCTGCAGAGATGCCCGCGAACGCAGTTCCTCAACGTGGGCCGGACGTGTCCGGGACCTTCACAGAGACGTGAAGAAGAAAATATCCCGACTGAGGAACTCGAGGGGAGCGACGCCTGACGACGAAGTACGTAAAGTTTGGATTAAATTTCAGATTTCTCAATAAAAACCATTCTATGAGTTTAACCCATTAATGCCTAGCGTCCCTTTACAGACGGTCCAAAACTTGTGTCTGAATTTACCAAAAATGACCATTTCAACCAAATAATTGTTGCTTAATACTATTTCTTGCTTGGCACCGAAGAAGGAAGCTTTATGCTTTTGAAACATGTTTGCCAATTTTAACTTCATCTATTTGTGTTTTTAAACGTCGTTTTTCGGTTTTTTACTCAAATAATTGTGTTCAATATTTCCTTTGGTACTGTTTCAATTCAATATTAACAGATTGCAGCACATAACTATTGTAAAATGTGTTCTATAGCCGTTTTATTATGGTCTTTATCAAGAATTACATCGTGCACAATCTCAAGAACAAAAAGCTAAGTTCTTTAAATTATTCCCAGCTTCCCGATTTGTGTTAATTGCTGAATTTATTTCTTCTTATAAAATGTCTTTTTAAATATTATATCGTAGGTAGAAAAAAAATTTTGTAAAAAAAAGTATACCCTCTGGTGCCTAGCGTCCTTTTTAGTGATGATTTTTCTTTTTTTAATTATTTTTTACATGATATTTTTTTTATTATTTTTCCTGTCCATTCAACACTATTTGTAACCAGTATACACAATATCTTTGGGAAAAAATGTCAGGCATTAATGGGTTAAGACTTTTTTTATATTTTCTCTACACATCTGAATTTTGGATAAAATTATAAGTCTTTCATATTTTTTCACGTAAAATGTGATTCAATAGAGATCATGTGTTAAAATTAATAAAGATACTTTGATAAAATAGTTAGAGTTAATATGAAGATTTAGTCTGTTTTCATGAACCTATTGAATGTCAAGTGCTCTGTCAGTTACATTTCTTATTATATTTAAGTTCTTGTGATATTTATTTTCTTCTATTATAATCTCATTATGACTCGCTACTCCATGTTATAGAATATCTCTGCTCTGTGGTACCTTGATGCTTGAAGGCATGCTTTGAAATTATTTCCTACTGTTTGTCAGTAAACTATATTAAAATTCAAATGTAATATTTTCGTGTTGTATTACTCCTCTAAACAAATTTACTGCTTTTAAATATACTATGCATTAGTTAAATGCTTCAGAATCGACAACTAAAAGCACTCTTAAAATTCCATTCGGAAAAATTTGATAATTTTGTGTTATGGTTTTTTTTTAATCCTCCAGTGTTTTCAGTCATATGTTTAAAATTATTTTATGCGTTTGGATTTGATATTGTTTCTTTTTAAATCTATCTACACAAGAAACTCTTCAGGAACCTTTCAAAAAAGAAAAATGTTTCGTAATTCCCTGCAAATAATGAAATTTTGTGCAGCAGCGTTGAAATCTAAAGCAAATGGAGAGAGACATGTGACAAAAGCCTTTCTATTTTCAGCTTGGAGAAGGAAATGAAAATTCACCAGATCCAATTCAACCAGGAAGTTCTGTGGAAAGCATACCCAGTGGTTCCGGATCCAGTGAGTACATTAAACGTTTCTTGATAATTCTTTCTTTTCTTTTTTTTTTTGAATAGCACTTAAAAGTCATCAATGACATTGGGATTTATATTTCATAATTTCAATTAACATCAGTGCGTTAAAAAACTTCGGACATAAATTACAATCTTCAGCAGAGGGACAATATTTCGAGTTGGGTGTTTTGCAGTTGCTTGCTGCTTACTAGGGGTGCGACATCGAAGGCAAAACATCGATGTTTACAAAACATCGATGTTAGAAATTACAACATCGATGGTATTGATACATCGACCAAAAAACATCGATGTTCTCAAACATCGATGTTTTAAAACATCGACCTTTTTACAAATATATAGTGTACATTTTTGAATATACTACACTACAGAGTAACACACATGAAAATCTCTAACAAATGTTTTCAAGAGGGTCAGAGAATTCTTTTGGCATTGCGTCAATGTGTTAAATAAAGCTATTATTTCAAAAATGTCAAAGTAAAGCCAGTAATAAATTTTATAAATAATTAATTTAAGTAATACAAAAGAATAAGTACTCAACGAATTTTTGAAAATTCTGAATTTTGAGTCCTTGATACAAATTAATAGGAATAATTTCGCAACATGTATTGATTTGACCCTTGAGTAGTATAAAAAAAAAGAAAAAAAAAAACATGCAAAGATTAATACAAACTAGTTATAGAAAAAGGCAGTATTTTTAAATTTGAATAACACTGAAAATTAATCTACCTCGAAAAAAATGTATCATAGCACTTACCGTCAGTTCGTCAGTTCAATGATGAGAAAGAATTATTTTGATTATATGAAACACATTTTTTTTTTTCAAACAATGAACAATTATTATTAGGAGCTAGAAATGTGAATTTACTTATGAGTGAAATATCATACCAAACCGCATTTTGCAAGTCAACTGCAAAAAACAAACAAAACAGACCAGAGAATTTTTTCCTGTCGCCGTTGATGTTTATGATGTGTCAAGAAAAAATCCTTCTGTTTATTTTAAATGCATTTGTTATTCGGTAAAAGAGGTATAGTTTTGGGAAATTCCAGACACACGGGCAGCACCAGATTTACTTTTCTTTCTTTTTCTATGCTATTTTCCAGACATTGCGGATTTAATACATAACTGAGCTTAATTCGCATGGTGGATCACAGGAGCTCAGCTGTAGCACTTTTCAAATGTAGACGAATTTTTGCATGTTTGACGGGGATCCAGACTATTTACGTGTGAAAATAAGATTCAATAAATGATAACTAAACTGCTCCTGCACTTTTTTTTTTGTCAGACATTAATTCCGGGTGCAGATCGTATGTATTAGGGTTATGACATTGGTGATGATATTTCCGAAATTGAATGTTGTTGGGTCTATTTTTAATGTCTTTTTTCATTTTGAAGATGTTTTTCCATCGATGTCACTTCTCTGTGAGAAATTTTGTTACATTTTTAATTCAAAATGAAAAAACCTCGACATCGGAAAAAACATCGAACCCAAAACATCGATGTTTCAAAAACATCGACACCAAAGCATCGATGTTAAAAACATCGATGTTTTAACAAAAACATCGATGTTTCCAAAACATCGACATCGATGTCGCAGCCCTACTGCTTACATGATGACTTAGGGCGATGAAAATTTTGAGTGAGCGATTACCCCGGTCGAAGGGAAGAGATCTGCAATCTATTTTTGAACTGAAAAAATATATTAGCGCTTTTTGTATGAATCTGTGGGGAGTAAGGTAGAAAACCGTAGTTAAAAATGAAACAAGAGCTAAAATTTAAAAGACTAAAATAAATACAATGAACTCTCACTTGTACACCGCCTCATTTATGCGCCTTTTTCATTTATACGACGATTGTAAATGGTTCCAACACAGACCATAGCAACATAACGATATTATAATTCGTTTATGCGTCGCTCTAGAGATAAATATTTCACTTATGCGCCGAATTTTCCGTAAAATGTAACAATATTATTTTTTTTTTTAAATAAGAATTTTTCTTCACTTTCCTCTTCAATCTTCCGCCTTTATTGCCCACGGAAGGCATTTTTTCCGCATGAACTAGAGTATGGTGAAGGACAATTATCTGTTATGCATCGTTTTAAAGGGAACAGTTTGTAATTAGATATACTACAATTTTTGTTCTGTCTTTAACATTGAAGTTACGCTACAGTCATTGCCAAACCGTAGTAATATGTCTTTTTTTCATAGAATATTCTTATTCATGCTCTCATTAGAACCTATGTTGAGTTTTAGTCCTTTAAATAGGCTTGTTCACTTATACGTCTCTCTCACTTATGCGCCTTTTTCTATTGGTCCCTTGGGCTGGCGCATAAGTGAGAGTTCACTGTAAAAGAAACGGAGACAAGGTGCAAAGTTCGCAGTTCTCTGGTGGTGGTTAGCTTTTTGTATGGAATAGAGTATACTGCCGTGCTAAGCACAAAAGTCGTATCTACACTTTTTTACAAAATGGAATTATCGCCACCAGGTGGCTCTTTGTGACACATTTTACCTGAATACAAACTTATATGATCATTTGAGAACGGGAAATATTAAAAAAAAAAAATTCTGAAAAAGTTTCATCTGAATCAAATACATGGTGGCGCAAAACTTTAAAAGAGTTATGTCTCAGTTTGAGCTCGACTGCAGATACCACTTTTGCGCTTAGCACGGCAGTATAGAGATCCATCCAGTATAAATTTGAAATTTAGCATTTGGTTTTCAGCCATTCCTTGGTTATGGTTCATAATAGGTATAATGATTAATCTTATGTTGGTTTATGTGCCGACAGAGTGGTATAGTGGTTAAAATGCTGGCCTCTTGCGCCCAAAAGCGCGGGTTCGAACCCGGCTCCAGTCGGTGGATTTTTCATGATGAAGAAAATCGACAGCGCTCATGTCGTATGATTATGCGACATGTAAAAGATCCCTCGAGTACTTGTTTGGCTTATAGTATCTCTTGGCAAAATTAAATTTCTAGTGCAGTTTCGCATCGAATAGAGCCCAGGTGCTTCCATCTAGTGGGGAAACTGGGCGTCAAAAATACTTGTGCCAATGGTATCCCGCCGATGGTAGTGCCACATGAAAGAGTGGATGCCGGTCTTGGGGAATGCACTAGGTCTGCAAATGGCAAGATGCTAAACGCAGCCCCATTTGAAACAAACAAACAAACAAATGTTGGTTTATGTTGCAGACTATTTTTAGATTGTTTAACTTTGAGTCACAGATGATTTAGAGCTACTGGGGAGATGACCATTATGACTCATGTCAAAACGAGTTTGTGGTGAATATTTTTTCAACTCGTTTTGTTTGACTAACTACATTTAATCACTCAATTTTTGCTCTCTGTAATTTTTTGTGCAGTTAATAAAGTCTTCCTCAGAGAAAAAAAAAATATTACATGCAATTTTTACATTTATGAGGTTTGTAGTGGGTTACTCTGTTGATCAATCAATAATCCAATAGTTTGATTCCATATTTCATTCCAGGTTTACAGCCTCCTACCCCTACCAGCAGCAACAGGAGCTCTACGTCTGTGGGCGAAGACGAGCACAGCACCTACGTAGGAACCTTCATCGGGAGGGCGAAAGCCCTCGTGGATTGCACGCCGAGCCCCTACGATAGGGATGGTTTGGCGTTCAAGGCAAGTCTCCTAATTTTACTTTTTTGAATGCATTCATTTAGTGAATGTAAATTTGGAGTTCGTTGGTTGTTTGAAAGTGCGAACCAACTACTGGCAGGCCTGTCATTTTGGGCAACCAAGGGGGATGGTTTCCAATGAACTGCATTGAATGAATATCATCCCTCTCCCTCCATGATTGCCGGCAGGGGGTACAAGAAGTTTATTTGCACCCCCTCTGGCTTTTGAAAAAAAAATTTAGTTGAATTTTTTAGTAATTTTTATTTTTTGTAAAAGAAAGTTTTTAGTGGTTTTTTCCAAAAAAAATTTTATTTCCTTTCATTTGCAGTAACAAAAATTCTTTGCTGGTTTTATAAGTTAAAAAAAAAAATATTTTTGCTCATAACAGTGTAATTTTTTTTTCGTTCGGGTGCCTTTCCCCCTCCCCCCCTTTACCGTGTATGATTTTTCCAATAACCACGCCCCCTCCTCCGTACAGAAAATTTTGAAATGACGGGCCCGACTAGTGACTGAGTACGGCTGGTATAACATTAATACAAAGGCGTAAATCTAACTTTGAAATAAATCTATTCCGTTCCTGTTCATTTGAGCAACCTCGTAATTGCTCCGTCTGCCCTTGATTGTAGGACAAGAGTCCTTGTTTGTGTTCATCGTTCGCTTCTCTCAATGCAGCGACCGTGGCGGCTACTCACGGCCTTCAGAAGTACACACACTTCAGCTAGACAAACGGAAAAATAAAAGTGATGAAAAATTATGAAAACCAATTGTGGATAAAAATGTTGCCTCTTTGTTTGCATTGCTCCATTAAATAACTTTGTTTCTGTTTAGACTGAAAAAAAAAAGACATGAATGTATTTGACTGTATTGTTTCGGCATTATGAACTAAGCGGCTTTTTTTCCCCTCTAACTCGAAATTATTATTATTATTATTTTACTTTTACAAAACAAGCAAATGAACTAGTTATCAATCTTCTTTAGTTTAGCAAATGAGATGTTGATAGGCCATTCCTCAGAAAAGCAGACGTTTTGCTTTGCACGTGACAGCTTTACGTGCAAGTCATTTTAGAATGTGTTTTTTTTTTTTTTTTTTTTTGCCTCAGACATCACACATACATGTGTATGAAGAAATTTAGATTTTTTTTTCTTTACAAATCATGCAAGTGAAGTTCTTTCTCTCAGCCAGTAAATTTCTTATCTTTAGCCTGAAATAATTTGCAAACATAAAAATGCTAGTAAAAAATAATCCTATTTATTCGAAACATGACTGAAATCTCTTTGATACAGTTACAGAAGGAGGGCTCCGTAGGATTTAAAGAGAATGTACCATCGCTCTTGGTAGAGGTTTGGCACCCCTGTTTAACATAATTCTAGTTATCGTTTGAAATCCTACAACATTTGTGCCTTTTTCTGCAACATTTGACTGAGCAACTTTTTACCTTCAAAATCCTCTATTTCATTACTATAACCATAGGCGGCTTGTACAGGGAGCAAGGAGGACGACTGCCCTCTCACTTTCAAAAGGCGTTGCCCTCTCACTTTTTCAGAGTAAAAAACTAATGATAGATTGAAATTCTTTTTTACTCACTGGAGTGATTTTTTTTACGAAAATAAATGCTGCAAATTCCAAAAGGTTTTTACTGCACCAGCCACCTATGATTATAACTGTTTTTGGAAGCTTTGCAAATACTCATTTCCCTGTTTAAATTCTCAAAGGCATGAGTCTTACTTGGCGTGCTTGACGTTGCAATTGTATTTCAGAAAGGAGACATCATAGACATCATCGCCAAACACAAGACCGGCATCTGGGTCGGAATGGCTCAGGGGAAGGTAGGGCACTTCAAGTTCATCAATGTGCAAGAGATCGAGGAGGAGAGGAAGGCCAAGCACAGACGCCGGAAGATTCAAAACGACTGGATCAACAACTCCAAGAAGCCAGAAACTTTAGACGAGCTTCTCAAGCAGCTTGGTCTTGAAGTAAGTTAATTTTATGTTTTATCTTATTACTTAAATACGCTAAGTTCTATTTAATTTGCATTTTCAGAAAATTCCCCGAATTTAAACCAAATTCTATTTGATCAGGTTCAAATTTTTTGAAACTTTCCACCCAGCTGCATATGGGGATTGTACTCATTTGACTTTTGAATTGGTCGAATAATGCAAAAAAATCAGTAATTCTTCAGATAATTTTGCGTACCAGAATGGATCATAACTATGTGCAGTATTAAAAATATTTTCCTTGCGTACAAACCTACGCCCATCCACTCCGCTTTGATTCTCCTGACGCATTTTCCATCCTCAAATTGAAAAAAGATCTCTACTTCAAAAGTTTTGTCTATAAATCTGACTGAAATTCTATACAGTCACCGTGTGATCTGTAGCTCAATTTTCAGACCTGTTCCCAGCTCAGCAAGAGTGCGATCAGAATATTTGTACGATAAAATGACGCTAGACTTCTTTGAACTGATATGCGCTCTGATAAAGCTTTAAACCAGGGTTTGAAAAAACCCGGGCTTTTTTGAAAAAGTCCAGCCCACCTGGGTTTTTGATGAAAAACCCGGCTTTTTCGGGTTTTTTCAAAAATCAATTTTGATATAATTCTTCATTCAAACATTGTGCGCCTATTTTTATTTTTACTTTTCATAGAAGCAGGGGAGTACTGAAAAGAGGTCACTGTGACCTCCAAAAAAGATGCTTATTCTGCAAATTTGGAAACTGCATTGTAATATTGAATTTTTGATATTTTTATATTTTAAATTGATATTGGAACTAAATTTATAAATTTATTTAGTTCCAATGTCAGGCGATGGGGACGATCGCCCCTCCCTTGAAGGACTCTTTCCCGGTAGTTTTTCTATATTGAAGCTCTAAAAATGCAATTTTAAACGAGTTTTAATGAAGTTGGGGGAAGAAGGTTTGGGGCTTTCCCTCGAAAATGTTTCAAAATTGAAGTTCAAAACCAAGAAGTTGTGATCAATATTTGTAAACCAGTATGCATGGTAAAGAGTAAGTAAAAATATAAATCGTCCCTCCCTTGAAAAACTTCTGGATCTGCTGTCGCTGTAGTGTGGGTGCGACCCTTCTATTGAGAAGTTTTGTCCATTGCGAGGTTTGTAATCATTCACATCTCTCTGAAATTAAAATCTGTCCTTATTGTCGCGGGTGCCACATGGCTCCCTTGGCATCTTTTGATTGTGCCATTTTGCTACGTGTGGCACCTTTAGGGTGCCATGGGGCACCCATAGAGCCAAATGGCACCTTCAAAAGTGCCAAGGGAGCCATGTGGCACCCTTCAGGGGGTGCCGCTGATGTTACAAAAAAAAAAGGTGCCGATTGCAACCTTCAGTTTTAACAGTGTACTGGGATATATAATGTTGGACAATAGTGACCTTTCTAGCCAATATCCCTTATTTCAAATATTTTTTCATTTTGCAACGAGTGGTATAACACATCTTCGAACGCAAAGCATTGTAGAAACATTTCACCTGGCCTTTCCTGGAATTCGAAGTTTGGATCGGAAATGAAGATTCGTTTTTTGGATCAGCCTATTTAACCCACAGACTTTTCGCAGATAAAAACTAGACACTTGACAGTTTGTAAATTGTTCATATCGCTACCGATTCTGTGATTTGCGTAATTCTACCATTTTTTCTTCTTGGTGTTTAAATTTTAATACTGGTACTATTAAAATGTTACTACTAAACTTTTAAACTACTAAAATTTTAAGTACTGAGATTGAAACTACTAAAAATTTAAATTTTACATTTTCATGTTTCATTGCATTTCATATTAGGTTCCAAACTGTTCGTAAAACATATAGAAATTAATCTTTTTTTTTCTATTTGAATTTCTTTATTTTATGAGATATATATCTGTGCTTACATTGTAATTTACGAAATTTGTCTTAACTGCGTAATTCTATTTTTTTTAAATATGAATTTCCGCATAAAACATTAATATTTTGCTGTATTTTAATTTATTATTTAGTTTATTCATTTATTTCGAAATATTTTATAATTGTTACTAATTTACAATATAAATGAACCCTTTGTGCAAGATTTTCCCAATAAACGCTTTTAAACATGGTTTATTTTCTTTTTTCAACTTTAGGAGTACACCAACGTTTTGATTCTCAATGGTTATGACGAATTAGATACTTTCAAGGAAATTGAGAAAGTGGATTTAGATAATCTAGGCATAACTAATCCTGATCATTTTTCTAAGTTACTGAGGGCTGCAGAAATGTTACAGGACGTTGATGTTGAAGGTAAGCTTAAAAGTTTGCATTGATTTTGGACAGAATTGTATTTAATTTAGAGGATGTAAAGAAGAAAAAAATGTTAATCGATTTTGATAACCTTTAACTTATCTCGTGCTCAAAATCTTAGTTCAACGCTTTAGTTCGAGTTTAATCTTTTTAAAGACTTAAATACCTTTCATGTCTAACTATCTCGAAATATTTTTCTAGGAAATACATCAGAAAGAAAGATGCTCTTGAGAGCAATTTAAGCAAAAATTGCCGAAAAGACTTTCCTGCTACGTAAATAACACTTCAAAAACTTTTTCTGCTATCTAGTCTTTCAAAATATTGTACACAAGCGCGACTAGAATGCAACAAACTTAAACATAAATATTTTTCTGGAGCTCCTACTCTTTTGAATTTATGTTATTAGATGTTTTTAAGTTTTCGCCTCCAGAAGAATGACTTGGCCTCTTGGCCATTTTAAAAATAAAATGTGTCTACAAAATAACTTTTCTAAAATTCTATTTCTAAACATTTGCCTCTTGAGTTGCCGTATAAAAGGTTGTTGACCCATAGAAAAAGGTACAATAGGCATCGGTGTTTATAAAAGGCATATTTTTCTTCAAGGCATATTCAAAACCATTTCAAAGGAAAAAAAAGAAGAAAAAAATTGTAAAATGCAATTTTTATATACTTTTATGCAAATAGTACTGTAACTTCGATTAGACTCTTCTATTAGACTAACCTTAATATTCATTTATAAGTATTGCTAATTTAGGCAAAGACTTTCGAAGCATTTCTTAAAATTGAACTAATGATGTCTAATAACTCTCGATTTATTTACAGATGACTATTTTAATGTTATAAGTTTCCCCGTAATATTCTTGCATTTCACCTCTCTCTCCCCCCTCCTCCCCAGAGATTGGGAAAATTTGTTTTCAGCTTTTCCTCTTAATTAATTCTATAATCTTATCATGGGCCATTCCATGAAAAAGCAGTCATCTTGTCCCGTACGTGACGCTCATATACTTCATTAAAAAGTAGTGATTTTAATGGGTAATGAAAACGAAATTTTGTTGGTTAAAAAATGGCAAACAGGTTTGAGATTTCTTTGGCAAAAAACTTTGTTCATTAATTCGTACTCCACAAAGCATTTTCGTAAATTGTTCATGGTATCTGTAACGAACAAAGTAATTTGAAATTCTAGACATTGGGGATTATACAGTACTTTATTTTTTCTAAATTGAAAATAAGTGAAACGAAAATGTAGAACGATCCAGCAAATAACCTTTGCAATAATCGTAAAAAAAAAATCACACATACAAATTATCTTACTATAAATCTTAAAATATAGAATACATTAGGCTGCAGTTTAAAACTGATTGATTTTATCAAAAAACTAGTTAATGCAGGGTGACAATTGTTCAGTTTTCTCTACTAATAATAAAGCTGAAGGTGGGTCTGTCTTTCCTTCTTTCCTTCTGTCTGTCTGTTACGCGCGTAGCGCCAAAACTGTTCGGTCGATTTTCATGACACTTGGCAAAAAATTAGTTTGTAGCATGTAGTTTTGCACTACGAAGCGATTTTTCGAAAATTCCATTTCGTTCTTTTTCTATTCGAATTTTTAGCGGAAATTCAATAAAATAGGGAAGAAATATTTCATACACATTTTCAAGTCTTATGTCATTCGAAAGCTTGAAATTTTCGGCACAAAATGAAGTTTTTTCGAAGTTTCTACGATCATCAGGAGAGCTGTAACAATTGTTTTTAGAATCCCGGAATTCAAGGCTTACCTTCAGCAAAGCAAGCCAAACGATTCTAAAATAGATCGAAAGATTTCACTGTTCTCCAGAATATTTTTTCAACTCAGCGATGGATTTGAGGTTATCTCCGCAAACTTTTTTTTTAATATGCCTCATCAAAAATTTTATTCAGGAGAATAGAGCTGCTGAGCGATACCTATCTGGATGCTCCATGGCGAGCATGGACCCTCTAAAGTGCTTTTCCAAACACTCGAGCTGTCCGATGTACATGTAGCATACGTAACGTTTTATAAAAGTTTTGAAATGGTTGTTATAACAAAGGATGCACCGATAAGCAAATTGGCCGATTATCGATTATTCGGCTTTTGTTAATCGGCCGATTAATCGGCTGAGCCGATTAATAATAAAGATGATTGTTTTTAATACTACCAAACTCAGCATCATTATTTTTTTTTCTTTTACAATTCCGATTTTAGAAAGTAATTTATTTTTGAGCGAAGTTTTTTTTTTCCATTTTCTTAATTTTCCCAAAAATTTTATGCAATTTCTTAGAAGCAATTTTCATATTCATGTCAATAATATTACATTAACACATTGTAATCATGTTTACTAGGCATGAAAATTCAAAACAAGAAATTAGGTGGGGTGTGAGGTGAGCACTCTCATTTAGGAGTGCTTTTAATTTAAAGTTTTCAATTATTAGTAGCAATTTAATTCGACTTATTCTTTGTGAAAATTAGAGGTTACCTAAAAGCACTACGCTAAGTAGAAGAATATCAGAAGCGTGAAAAAATGTTGAAACATTGTCTATGTGTATATTTATTCAAAAAGGGAAAATTAATTTATTAAAAACTTTATATCAACTGTGAGGATTATTATTACTGTTAATAAAATTCTTCATCATAATTTCTTAGTGGAGGTATAATTTAAAAATATTATTTAAAAAATATTTTTTCACCGATTAATCGGCACGATTTTGCCGATTATTAATAATCGGCAAAGTGGCCGATTAATCGGTGCATCCCTAGTTATAACGTCGACAACCATTTTACAACGCTTATGAAACAAAGTAATCTGAGTGGGCTTCATGGTCCGTTCTGCATGAACCACGTATTTTTTTCGAAATATGGGTCACTTAGAACAATAGAGATAAGACCGCTTTTTTAAATCTTGAAATGTTTGATATAACACTTGGAGTCAGTTGTCTTCAGCTTATCATCGGGCATTAATG
The DNA here is from genome assembly GCA_038373865.1 of Uloborus plumipes. Taxonomy (NCBI): domain Eukaryota; kingdom Metazoa; phylum Arthropoda; class Arachnida; order Araneae; family Uloboridae; genus Uloborus; species Uloborus plumipes. Next base: position 138,808 of record JAXGGA010000126.1, read on the forward strand.
TCCTTCGAGTCATAATCAAGCTGATATTGCCCAAACTCAGGCCCGTCATTTCAAGTTTTACCCGAGAGGGGGGGGGGGTAGGGGTCAAAAGGTGAAAACACAATGCAATTTCATCGTTAAACTACAAAAACCACGCCCACTTATATATAAATAGATTTCTCACAGGAGGGGGGTCATTAGCCCCCTCCCCCTCTGATCCCCTTAAATGATAGTTCTGCTCAAACTGTAGACTTCGAAGATCGATGTATGCAGATAAATTCTGTATTTTGATATTTTAACCAAACAATGAGCATAAGTAATGCGAGTACTCAAAAAAAAAAATCCTAGAGCGCCCAGAATTTTAATTCCTAAATTTTAATTGAATCTCGCTTATGGTGCAAAAGTTATCAAGATGATTTTTCATTTAGCTCAATAATTGTTATCCTCTATCGTTAACTCAACTAAACAAATCTTTCTTGCATACCGAAGAAAAAGAACACAAAAATTCTTCATTCGTAATGCTCCATTCGTAATGCAAAGTTTGATATAGGCATACTTTCTTTAATTTGTAGAATCTTTAGAGAAATTCATAATCTTTCCATACATGAATTATATTGTTTGTTTCTGTTGCAGATGAAATCGAAGACGATGAACTACAGGTAAAGCAATCTCCACGAGATTCGGGCTGTTACGCGAGTCACGAAAACCTGGTCCAGCGGGATTCCTCCCAAAGAGCTTTAAGTAATGGACAATTCACGGTCGACCTCGAGGACCAGGACACTAGTCATTCCGAGAGTGGGATTCATTCCAGGGAAGGACAGGACTCGACAGTCCTGATGAACAACCTCGACTTCAGCGCGGAGTCGTCGACCAAGTCGACGGCGACGACGATGGACGACATGACAACAGCAGTGGATGGCAATGACGACGCGAACGAAGTCAAGGAAGACCTTAGCAATTACAACATCCTTCCAAACCAGGACATTGCACCGGAGGAACACGAATCCATCGAATTCAACAGCATCCCATGCGTCGTCGAAACGTTGCGGAAACAGGACGAGGATCTGACCAGTTCTTTGAATGTCCCTTTCGTCTGGTCCACGACGGGTACTAAGTCATCTCCAGGATCGCCCAGAAAAGTTCGCAACAAGCACAGCCGGAATAAATCCCACTCACACCGTAGCAAAGACTTGTTCTCTGAACTGAATGCTTTCAGCTCGAGTTTCGCCAAATATCGCCACATATCGTCGGAGTCGTGCCAAGACAGGGGCACGTACGTGTATGGTTGGGCGTCGTTTTCTCGGACTGAAAAGAACTCGAGGAGGAATCTTCGAGAATATGACGATGTAGTCAGCGACCCTGCCACCGAAGCAGAAGATTCACCTGGGAGGCACGTCTACAGGAGAGTGAAGCAGAGGAAAGGCAGCTTGCAGACGTTGATTCATGATTCTCGCCCACCTTCGCCAACCCTTATTATGAAAGTGAACAAGAAGCTTGTTGCTGAGAAGGTTTATCTTCATGAGGAACCTTATACAGATAAGGTGCGTATCAGCTTCGGAATATGTAAATATTTTTTAGAACAGTTTAGTGTAGAAGATGACGGCCACCTTGTCTAGTGGTCAGAGAAGTCTGACTCTGGCGTGATGGTTCGAAGCCCGGCTTATGTATGGATGTACTTTCTCTCTTCTGTCCTTGTGTGAATGTACGTTGTGAATGTCTGCCTGCGCTATGAACGGGTCTTATGGCATGTGTGTTAAGCTAAATCGGACTATCACCTTAATGGTGCTAGTAAATACGGAAGCCGTACCAATTCTGCATTAAACAGAGTAGATACATTTATCTACCCTGGCTCGGATACCCGAGTGGTATCAGTAGCAACAACAGTGTAGTAGATAGCTCTTTGAAAATCTTGTAGTAAGCAATATAAGTTCATTTACATTTATACTTGAAACGAATTTTTATTAAAACTAAACTTCCAACAGCTAAAATGTTTATAATTCTTGTTCTAACTAATTTTGGAACTTTGATTTTTAATATGAGGAGCAAACCTCATTTGGGATTGTTTTTAACGGGTATTCCAACGATTCCTAATTCGAAACGATATGAGTAATTCTTTCACATAGAAAGAGTAATTTTATGAAATTTTTAAATTCAAAATGGGAATAAAAATGTTTAAATTTCAACTCTAGGAAAAATGCTTCCAGGTACCAATATCCAAAATTTCCTTGTTCTAAACCTTTTTATCTTTCTAAAAAGAGATAACCTACACACACTCGTACACACCTAAACTTTCTATTCGATTTATACAGAGATTACTTGCGAAGCTCAAACGTAGAATATTACATAGCATCTAATAAAAAAAATTATCACTAAACATTAAAGTCATAGTCTTTTTTGTATGCAGAATATCATTGTTGTTAATTGATATCTTTTTTTCACTGGTTTATCTTGCTTTCGTAAGAAAATTCGTTTATTTTTTTTTTTTCGTTTTATTTTCTTTAGACTGGCTTTTGTGGCATTCCTCCTGCCCTAGTGCAACGCTATGCTGAAGAACTGCAGCGCAGCATTCTCGATGTCGCCGATGCCTTAGACCAAATCCGTATCACTTCCTTACAGCAACAAGCCCGACGTGGGGTTAGTATCTCTCTATATAAACTGTCCACGCAGTTGGTAGAACTTTATGAAATGTAAGCTGGTGAAAAAATCTGTTTGCTTTGCCTTTATTGAAAGCAGAGAAAGAATTTGGATAGGCAGGGTAGGCAGATAAGCACTGCCTACCCTGCCTACCCAGACGGCACGTCCCTGGCAAAGACGTACGGAATATACTATTAATTATCGGAGCTCTTCAAAATTAATAGCAGGGAAATTAATGATTAACTAATTTCTAAATTTAAATCTAGAAATTAATGAAGTAAAAGTTTAGTTTGAATTGCTTGGATCCATCTCGATAGCAGCACCATCGTTAGGTAGCACTATTTTCCATATTTATTAAAACCATGTATGGGCAGTTCCTTGGAGTTTTTCTTTTGAGACAAATGAGGTAGGCATTTAGGCCGAGCACTGCATATTGTACAAGCAATAATGAATGCATGACATGATTTCAGTAAAGTTTGACCGAATATTTAGTAAAAAAATTCTATACTGTATCGTATTACTATCATTAATTAACATTCGGTAAAATTTTAAGTTCCACTATGCTACGGTTAGTCAAAATGCTAGTGCAAAATACGTTTCCCAATCCGTGCGGTATAACCGGTTTCTAATGTGTTTCTCGTATTATGAATCTCTGTAAAACGGTCTTTTCTGCTCTTGCTCTCAACTGACTGGGAAGTGTTATTACAGGGTGTTTACAAAGAATGACTCGATTTGAAGTTGCTTATGTACATTTGAAAGATATTAAAAATGGACTTTGAAAATACTTTAACATTACATTATTACATAGGTTCTGATAATAGCGTTTTTGAAAGAAAGAAAGAAAGAAAGAAAAAAAATTAAAGGTGCTTAACGTCTGCCTTTGGATGCACGATTTATGTCTTACAGTCGTTCTTTTCGTTAATGTGCAGGAACGGAGAGGCGATTTCGCATTACACAAGCAATCTGTGTTAATGCTTTTTTTACAACATTTTTTTGATATTCTTTGAAGCAATAGCTTCAATACCAGATCATTATCGATAAAAATCCCCATGGCTGCCTGTGTTAAAAGTTGAAGTGGTTTGCGGCGAAGAGATAGTGTTAACGCTACTTGACGGGAACTATGAGTAAAACCAAGGCTTCACTAGATAGCGTTTTATACAGGCTGTATCATTACTCAAAACATCAATGGTAAAGATTTGCCCGCTAGAGAGCGCTGAACAAGGACCACCCAAATGTTTTTTTACATTTATTAGTATATTGTTTCTGCTGTAAAAAGTGATGTTTATCCTATCTTTAAGGGTTAAAAAATATTGATATAGTTAACTGAAGTAGAGTACACAGTGAATTGATGCCGAAGGCCTTATTAGTACTGCTTTTTAGGGGAAATAAATTCCCTTTTCAGGTAAAGTTGGTCACAACTCATGATTCAGTCATACGACATTCATTCATCTGTTTACTTTCTTCGAATTAGCAACATATAGCAATGGCGTTCAATTTTGACATCTCTGCATTAATAAAATACATGCTTAAATTCGCAGCCGAGAAATAAAAATGTAGCAATGAAATAATATTGTTCTATTTACCATTTTGTTTCATTATTGTTGCTCACACGATCTTAATTGCTACGCAAAAGCTCAGATGTTCATTTTGATAGCGTTGACCCATCAGAGCGATAAATGGCGAATCTATTCGTCGAGACATTTCATTTTGATGCAACAGAATGAAATTTACTAAAAAGTTCTATGACAACCCGTTGGTAGTGTTGGCTTGCTTAGCGAACAGATTCGCCATTTATCGCTCTGCGGTGCCAGTGTCGTTTCATAGTTAATTAATAATTAGAATCAATTAAAATGAAAAATAATTCGCTAACTAATGAAAATAAGCCGTTACTAGGTGACCCGTGCGGAATTCCGCAAAAAAAAAAAAAAAAAAAAAAAAACTCTAAACTTAAAATTTAATACGACAATTTTTATTGGCTTCATTTGCACAACATCGCCATCTACTGCCGTCGTTCTGACAACTTTTCAAAGAGATCAAAGACACGTTCACTTTTACAACTACTACAAAAGTGATACCCTATATTAAAATCAAATACCCAAGGCTACTACTAAACTAAATACTAACGTTATCGCAAAACTACCATAGTATTTTGAAACAATAAAAGTTACAATTAAGGTTTACCGAGCTAAGCCTTGGCTTGAAATGTCGCATTTAAAATTGATTTGAACAACAATGCTAACGATTTAAGAGTTGAGCAAAAAATTTAACTTTTTCAAACTTCAATCGCTTATAAGTCGCTTAAACGTGGATTTTCGAGATTCTCGTTACGCGGCGCTAGCGGAGAAACGTTCTAAAGAACGCATTTTTTTTAATCTTTCGAATGAAATCAAAATGGAGACGATACGACAATTATTTCGTTAGATAGAGTCAATTTTGTGCCCAAAAATTGAAGTTCGAATAAAAAACGAACCGACACTTTTTAGAGGGTGGGTCTAATTTTCGTCAATAGCCCGCGGGATAAGCTTCAAAATCATAAATTTTCTTGCAATTCGATAAAGAAATGAGCGAGTTTCGACCGGGTATAGGATTCGGCTTAGAGAAATAATATATGGAGATAAAATATTTTTGGAAAAAAAAATTGAACCGACTTCGGAACTTCAGTCGGCAAGTGCTCTAAAAAGTAAAAAAATAATTTTATTCTTTGAACACCATCGACACTACATTTAAACATAAGTTTTGAAGTCGGTGCAAAAACACTATATAGAATCATACGAAACTATAATTTAACTATATATATAAATTGCAATGAATCCAGATTCTTTAATCGCATTCGCATACACTACATTGACAACCACATATTTATGCAATGGTACAAATATTCAGCTCATTCAATGGTTTCTCTGAAAAATGTTGGCAAAATGTAGATAAACATCATTTCACCTATAGTTTTTGCACCGACTTCAAAACTTATGTTTAAATGTAGTGTCGATGGTGTTCAAAGAATAAAATTATTTTTTACTTTTTAGAGCACTTGCCGACTGAAGTTCCGAAGTCGGTTCAATTTTTTTTTCCAAAAATATTTTATTTTATTCTTTTTAGTGTAAATGTACATATGAAATAAGGTAATGTTTCCATTACAAAACTTCACCTAATTTGCTTAAGCAAATGCTTTATAAAATAAACTATGTAAGGAAAAAAAAGAAAGAAAGTATCAACCCGTCTAAAATTTTAAACGATTGACACTAAAAAATAATCTTTGTTATTCTCTGGTATTTATTTGTGCACTAGTTTAATCAAAGGCTAAATATTAAAGGCTTTTCAACTAATTTATATTTCAAAACAACACTAGATGCTGGCGGTTCATAAAATTTTACGACGTATTACGTACGTGGCACGCTAATAAGTTTCATGTTTGCTTCAGTTAAGCCTTCATTCAAAATTTTCATTATCATTATAATAACTGTTTCATATCAATCACGTTTTGTAACAATGTATTTCATATTTAATCATTTAGGACAAATCGCTTTAAATTTGAGCAAAAATTTGGAGATTTTCCTCACTTTCTTCAGAATTCCTATATTAAAACTTATGTAAATTAAGACTAATAAAACCTGAAATATTACGAATCAATTAGTACCTGGTACGACTTTCAGTTCGTTGGAGTTCAGGAGAAAAAAGCAGGACATAGAAAGATACTCGGTTTAAAATTTTCAAAAAGACCATAGAAATGAATTTCATTATGCAATCCAGAGAAGCCTGGCGTTCAAAATGGTCATTATTACGATTACTGTGATCCCAATTTCTTTTTCGAAAGATTTCTGCTGGTTCCCGTTATCGAACCCGGACCACGAGAGGATGGGACCAATCGGAAAGAAAGACCTTTCTAACAAAAAAAGAATTTTTGAAATCGGTCCAGGCGTCTTCGAGTAATCTTGTAACATACCGAAAAAAAAAAATTTCTCCGACGAATTGTATAACCTCCTCCTTTGTTGAAGTCGGTTAAAAATGCAGAATAAACCAACAAATCGAACGAGCTATTAAATAACGTTAAAATATACTAAAATAGATTTGAATGCCAAATTGTAAAATGGTCGCCAACAAATTAACTTTTAATTTTGTCTTTTATTATCTGATTTGTAGAAATGTTGGTTACCATAAAATTTGATAGATGTCGCTGGACGAGGACCACCGTTTTTATCCCAAGGATTTTGATCAAATGAAGCAGCCTGTATAAAACCCTATCTAGTGAAGCCTTGGTAAAACTAAATTCTTTCGTTTTTACCGATAGTTAGTTTGATCAAAATTTATTTATTTATTTATTTATTTTTTTTTGCTTTTCTTACACATTCCGTTTAGTGTAAGCTAAAGGTAGTTTCAAATTTCAGATGTCAACAAAGCACCCAATTTCTCAAACTTCACCCTACTTCAGTGGTGCCCAACCTACGGCTCGCGGGGGGCACAAAGCTGATCCATGTGACTCGTTGGTATGGTCAATGTTATAAATCGAAAACTATATTCTGGAAACGTTCAAAAGAACCGATCGTCTTTATTTGTTTGTTCGATTGATAGTTGCATGCCAAGAATTAGCTTCTGAAAAACCTGGTGGAATCTTTGTGTTATTAAATTACGCATTCAATAATGATAACAAAGATTCTTTATTAGTATTTTTTTTCCCTTTTCCGTATTTTTTCACTTTATTATGAAAAATAAATATCTTTAAGCAACAAAGATTCTTTATTGGTACTTTTTTTTCCTTTTCCGTATTTTTTTCATTTTATTAAGAAAAATTAATATCTTTAAACTATGTGTGGCCCGGGTTCTGGCGAGCAAAATTCTTCTTAATATGAGTCGCCGCCCTAGGATTAGAAAAAAAAAAAGTTGGACACCACTACTATACTTGATGTAAGTGTAGAAAAGCAACTGTATAAGAGTTCATTATAAATAATCGTGCATTTAAGAAGTATAACTTTTAACGCACTTTCAAGTATCCATTTCTTTTTAGTTATTATAAAACATCAAATATTGAAAATGCGTACCACATACTTGCCAACTTTTACGGTTTAAATTTAAAATTTTCGCATTTTTCTGTTTTTTTACGCATCAGTCCCGATTTTTTACGCATTTCGAAATCCGAGTACAACTACCTCTATAAAAGTCTCCCGTTTCAGTTTGCTGTGTAAATCTACCTCATGGATATCGCTAATTTTTTGCTTACCACTATTTTTAACTAATCTTATATCTCATATTCCACAGCAGAGAATATGAACCATATCGCCATTTTGCCATGCCCACTCGGGAATTTCAAACTAGTTGCATTCGGATTGAATCAAGCTCGATTCTTTTATTTCTTCTAACAATTTATTTAACCCTTCACTGCATGGTGTGCCAGATCTGGCACAAACCAAATAAACCCTCATATATTCCTATGATTTTTAAATGCAATTAAACTGAGCTTTTTGACCCTTCTGGAACATTGCTATAACAGTTTAGTGTGATTTTTATGCACTAGTTAGTTGCACTAGTCTAGGTATTACAGTTCTTGCTTTTGAAAGAAAGAGTGTCTGCATTTCCGTTAGAAGTGTGCTTAGTCATTATTTCCTTTGTTCTAAAATTGTTTACACACACTTAGTGGAAAATTTGTTTATACCACTTATGGCACAAAACACATTGTAGATTATTACACTTATCGGTATACAAAGCATATGCTATGTGCCATATATAGAATAAACAATTAAAACATCATTTTTGGTGCAAATTTTTAAGATTATTTTTTTTTTTTTTTTCATTTTTCCTGAACTCCAGGCTATTTAAAGGTAACATATATTTTTTTTCATGAAAATATAAAAAATCGTGCAGTGAAGGGTTAAGATGCTTTTGATGGCATTGTGTAATATCAAAATTGAGGTATTTAACTTGCAAAATTATAGAAACGTTGGGAAATACGAATTATTTTCCATCAGTTTTAACCTCTAACAATTTTGGCTATTATATCAGCTAATTTGAATGTTAAGTGTATTAGTTCATTAACCCTTTGCATTCATATTTTTACATCATTCTTTAATTGAAGGGCTTGTGAGATGAAGGGGTTATGTGACAAAACAGAAATTGCGAGTAATTAAAGTTCAAAGTTGTATTGTTGCAGCTTCTTTGTTTTCTGGTGTTGTCGTTAGTGTGCGAATGAAAATGGTCTAATGACATCGACTCTTTGATGTACCGAGTTTCATTTGCTAACCTGTATCCATTACTTACCATTGTCCAGTATTCATTTTTCAAAATGTAACATAGCCACTTCATCCTCCAAGCCTTGCAATTATATTTGGGAGAATTTTTAAAATCGGATGAAATCAGGGGCGGCATTTCAACATTTCATTTGAGGGGGCAAGAATCTTAAATATGAAGTATATCGGTATAAATTAAAATACATATTGGCTGAAAGAAAGGAGGTCTTAAAATGGATTTAATATTGAAAAATTAGATTTATTAAAACAATTTACTGTTTATGACTAGAGTTTTAAATTAATTTGTAATAAGCTATCACACAACATATCTGTACAAGAAATTCGTTTTTACTTTTCTGTCAAGATTTAATCTACAATGTTTGAAGTAAGAACATGCTCTGCTTATGTCAGAATTTAGAAAACACATTTTCCCAATCCCTTTCTCTGACATAATCTCCAAAAGAAAAAGTCTCGAGTTCCATCACTTTTCATTGGAAATTGACAAACATTTTTAATTTCCTTTTGCATGTGATCACTGATTTGTGATGCACATAAATTTAATTTATCTGTTTTTTTTTTTTTATCATTCTAAGAAAATATTTTGAGGTGCAACTGCCCCTCTTGCCCCCCTTATTTGCCGCCCCTGGATGAAATGGTGGTATGCAGGAAAAAGTTTTACTGATGCCCATTTTGAAAAGTTGACAAGTAGGGTGGGTACCAGGAAATCATGTCCACATCAGAATCTTTGAAAATTCATCAGCCAACCAATTCAGTGACACTTATTCTTTCCCCAGGTGCCAAACGACTTCCTATCCGACTCCTGCATAGTTCCTGTGATCGAGCCCAACTACTCAACTCTCCGAGCTTGGCTCGTCTCCCTGGGCCTGCCCATGTACGAGCCCAACTTCGCGTCGGCAGGCCTCTACGAACTGCACGACATCTCGAGCCTGGGGGTGGAAGACCTGGCCCGCTTGGGGATCCGGGATCCCTACCACCAAGCGTATCTGGAGTCTGCACTCGAGGTCCTGTACCTGAGGATCCGCAGGAGGCCTCAAACCTACACTCAAGGTCAATCAATGTCATAGCTCTGTTGCATTTTTTGCTTGCATTCGGTTTTTGTGTGTGTTCGGTTGAGAGAATAAGAAATTTTTTGAATTGGGAAGGATTTGAGAAGCGTAAAACGTTGGCGTGAAAATGTTACTTTTTTTCGAAAATTTTGTTGCAAAAAATAAACTCATTTTGAGCAAAGAGATTTTCAGATTTGCTCCTTCATATCATGTCGCTGTTAGTTAAAATGCTATTCCTATACAGCAAAACTTTGTAACTCGTCCCAAGTAAAGCCTACATTCACAGAATGGATGAAAAAAAAAAAAGAGAAATCAATTTATCATATTACTTTGAGGTGTATATATATCCACCTAAAATAAAATCATCATAATTTAATTTTTTCCCTTTATGAGATTTTTTTTCTTTTGTTTAACAATCTAGTATAAAAATTGCATTTTGCCATTATAGAGCTTTTTCAACTTTTTTTAAAATATATTCTAAGTTCAAGACGTATATTCATATTTATTAATCTTAAATGAGTTCTTGATTTTTTCAGTATATTTTTCTATAAGAAAATATAATATTTATAAATATATCTTTCAGTGAAAAGATTAATTGAATCGTTTATTTCGAAAAGGTAACATCTCTATTTTGATCTCCTCTGTCTCTTTAGAAAATTAAACAGCGCACGGTTATATTTTTGAATGTCATAATCAATGAAAAAATGCCTTTAGTTAAGTACACAATTACTGCAATAATTTACCAAATAACCATTGATTATGACATTCAAAAATATAACCGTGCGCTGTTTAATTTTCTAAAGAGACAGAGGAGATCAAAATAGAGATGTTACCTTTTCGAAATAAACGATTCAATTGTGCAAACATTAATTTAAAAATATTCGAAAGAACTCTTCCGTATGTCGAAGCTAGTCATTTTAAATTTCTGTTCTTTGAAGAAAACAAATGAATTTTTCCCATACTTATATATTTACTTTTTCAGTCAAATAAAATCCACAAGTGAAAGTGATGATTGATGACACTTGAATTACAGTAGGAATTTTCTTATTCTCTTAACTACAGCATCGTTCGAGCTTACTTTAGTATAAATGATGATGCAATGATTACGTGGTGATTAATTTGTGATAAACGTATTTGAAAACTCTGAATTTCACTCAAATTTCACGCAAACATGTTTCACTTAATTTATTTACCCTTTAAATTCTTCGATGTTTAAAAAAAATAATGGTAATTGATCAGTATTTTTCAAGCATAAATGCTATTGCTACTCCCCAAAGAGAAGAAGTTGTTATTTTTTAAACCTTTTGTAACCGGTAAAAGACGTGGCATCAACTTATGTTTAACAGTGGCGTAGGAACTTTGTATAAACAAGGGGAGTCCGGCGCAATGCCATATCTTTAAGCTTTCGTGGGGAAGGGGGGGGGGGAGAAGACACACTTTTCGCCCCTTTACACACAAGATCAATTATAAAGTCATAAATATACAAATAACCATTTTTTGCGGATAGAAGGGATTTAAAAACATTGTTAATATCAATACTAGGATGCTACATCACATAGGTTGTTGTTGTACTAAAACGTTTAATACTTAATTTCATTTCACTCAAGGGTCCCTCGCCCTGTGGCAGAATATTTTTCAGCTTTCTGCAACAAATTTTCTAGAACCAATTTCTTTCTGCGATACAATAATAAATATTCAATTTTTCAATAATAAATATATATGCAACCCTCTTACAGGAACATAAGGTATTTATATTTATAAAAATGTTGACATTAATACTCCAGATTCATAGATTTTTTTTTTTACGGCTGTTTTGTTTTTTTTTTCTTAGCCTTTTTTTCCCCTCCCAATTACAAAAATCTTTCTGCACACTGTCTTCCTGATTCTGCAACAATGTCGCCGTGTCGGCAGTTTTCTGCCACAGGGGTCCCTCGTACCCATCATAAAATGTGCTTCAACTGGTTGATGGGGTCCTCAAGAGCGGTTTTCTCTTTGGGTACTGGACTAGGGTTTGCTCCGCTCCTGGTCTGGATCAAAGAGTTTACTACTTCACAGAAAGTTTCCATTATAAACTAAATTTGATTAAAATCTGACATTTGTGGTTTTTTCCGGGGTGAAAATATTATAACACATATCAAAGTAACACTTGGATTAAAGATTGTCGACAGGAGCACCCCAAAGGAATGTCCCAGGAGTCGGCGTTTCCTTATTTTGTTAAAAATTTTCTCATTCAGCAAATTTCGAGACAGAATACCAAAATTGTATTTTTTTACGTAATGCCTAATGTCTTTTCTGTTTTAGATGTAGGTGTTTGTGTGTGTGTACATATGCTGGTATTTTTTCATTAGGTAAAATTCATAGTTTCACTTTTCAAATTGAGGACTTTCCTCCCACCAATAATTTAGCTTTGGGGCTCCCCTAATTGTTCAAAGCACATTCATTCAAATATTTTAATTCATCTACATCAAATTTTCCTTCCCGCTTTTTAAAACATGTCGGCTTTGTTATAAGTATGGATGTGTTGGAATTAGTTAATACTTTGAGTTCCAAGCTAATCGATTGAGTGCATTTGGTTTTGAAGCATTTATCATTGCGTCATTTTCCGTCAAAAAATATTTAGTGCCTATGAAGCTTAAGATAATATCGGTTACTTTATACGAATGGAGGCATTAGAATTGATATTTATTATTGTGATATTTTAAAATACATCATTATTCTATTGTATAAGCCTGTCAAAATTAATTTGTTTTAAGATTTGTAATTTCATGCTTAACAAAATTTAATATTTTGAAACAAGGTGTGTAAGTATCTCTTCAAAAGTTTTATCAAAACTTTAGGTACATAAAATTATTTCGTAATTTTTAATACTTATCATAATTTCAGTACTTAATTCTTATATTATTTATTTAAATGTTACCCGCACACTTTTGCTGAAGTTTTGAATGAACTATTCGAAAAATTTGACTTTCTTGTTCAGAAAGTGAAGTGAAAATGTATAGTTACAGTTATGTTTCTTATATCATCATAATTTAATCGTAAGTTTGTGGAATTTAGGAGGAAAATTTTGGACTTTCATTCTTTTCGCAATTTGAAAAAAAAACAAGCAACCTGTAAAAAGCTGGACAGGTTCTAAACGTAGAAGATAAGAATACATATCAGAGTTAAACACTATGTTTTTATAAAATTCGTTTATGGTTGTCAAAATTAAAGATAAGGTCGCTCTGTGAAGATAATTTCAGATAAAAAGTAGATACATTGTCAGTCAAATTAGAAGACTTTCTTAATTTGAATGAGTGTGTCTAACTTTTTGATTACTTTAAAGATATATATTTCCATAGATTTTTCTTCCTCATTAGCTTTAGATATCTAAGCACAAAGAATTTCTTCACAATAAAATGAAAGCAGTAATGGTGATCCATTTCTATTGGGAAAAAAAACAAGCATAAAATGGAAGCTATAAAAGCATCCTTTTTGAAAAGAGTGATATTGTGATTTTTTTATTTATTTATTTAGTACGTTTGACATTTTGTAATTATAAAAATTTGAATTATTTTTTCTCCTTCATATGACATAATGCTATATTGTTATTTTAATAACAATAGTACCCTTGACTAAAGTTTCGAGACGCATTTCCGATTTTCAATGTGTACAATATGCTTGTAAAGTAATTACAAATATTTCTGCACTCCATGATAATTGGGTAAAGTAATTAATCTGTTAAACAAATTCATAATAATACCCTATCGCTTTTTTTTAGCACATTTACCCATCGATTATTTATAATTTTAAATACTAATTTCATTTCTTAAAGGAGCATCATATTCAAAAACGAAAAAAATTAAATATTTTTAACCAATTTTTTTTCCTTTAAAATATTGGAATTTAGATGTTTTATATTATTTTAAATTGCCATTAACTGCACCAATTGTGTACATACGACTCTGGGGAACTTAACTGCATGAATATTAAGCTGCAATATAATTTCAGGATTCTAAAATTTCTGGGTGTAAAAATGCTATTTCCATACACATAGCTATTTTGCACTAAGTGAATCGTCAAAACTGGAAATTACCGAGTGCTGTGTTCATAATGTATATTTATTATTGAAAATGTCGATATGAAACACTTCCACAAATTTTTATCAAAGCTACACTGTAACATATATCAATGTAAAATACTTTTGACATCGTGCATACAGCATTGTAAGATTTTTATGATGTATTTCTTTTGCACTGCTTAGGTGTAGCAATAATAAGCTTTTGTAGATGTGGAATGAGTTAAATGAACTTGTATAAATTTATGTATACTGTAATAAAAAAAAGTTATATAATGAAATTACAAAATGTATTATTCTTCTGGGGGTGTCAAGAAGCAATCAACAAATACAGAATTACATTTAAAAAGATTTTTATTTTTCTTGTAAGCTCCAGGCTTTATTTTCAGTTAAGTACTATTATTGAAACTTGCTATACTGAAGAACAATTAAACAAACTTTTAAATTAACAGAAAGTGTTCAAATTCAACACAGTGAAATATTAAATAACAAATTTGCAATACAATATGAACGTGATCAAACAGTAAATTGTGCTGATACATTGCTTAAAAACCATTGCATTCAGATTTTGTAAGAGTAAGTTGAACACTTATCATTACTCATTTATTTAATAAGATTAAGAGAGATTTTTTTTAATTTAAAAATTAATTTGGTAGAGATATTTATGTAATTTTAAACATAACTTTTCCAATTTAGAATTAAAAAGAGTAGTTAATTGTACCATCAAAAATATGTACTATTATTCACCAATTGTTGCTCAAAAATGCTGCACAAAATCAAGTTTACAGTTTTGTTTTTCTTCCAGCTATTCACAATACAAATACTAGTTCTACAACAATTCTCTTTTTTATTTTGCATAAAAAAATATATTTGCTTTTAGTTAGTTAAAATTGCCTAAAAGAAGCCAACAATACCTAAGCAAAAGAAACAATTACATTTTAAAATAAATTTGAGGAAAACAATGAAATTAAAAAATGCATGTATATTTGACAAAGCTACGGCATTATTAATTCACTTTAAAAGTGAGAATAATTTAATTAAAATTTAGTATTAGAGGAAAAGAATTAATCTAAATTTACAAAACAAACTAGATCTTGAACACACTTCAATTGGTAGTGGGTAATCAAACATTTTTGTAAAAAATTGTCTCAAGCACTACAAAATTACTGACAAAGAACATTAAAAATACAAATTTTAAATAATATATTTTCAATTATATGTTTTGAGCTGGTTTTCTTCACAATATTTTCCTATTTCCAGAATATATATATAAATTTCATTTTATACAATTCAATATATTAAATCTGGCTCCTTTTCTTTTAATATGAGTCTATACAGGCTTCGCTAAGTCGGTTCGTCGCCCAAACGAAGTTACTAAACACTATATACATCACTCTATATTACATAGGTCTTGTATGTGGATAAACTATGTACATTTCACTTATATATAATTTCAAATAATAAAGCTATATGACATGCACATACAAATTTCATACTGTCTTAAAATTCACTGGTCTAAATTATTGCAACTGGACAACTCTTCCATAATCTCCACAACGAGAATTACTTGCACTTATCACTTAACACATTTGATTTATCTGCAGGATCTGTCAACCAATAATTTATTTTACAGACCTTGAGTTTTCCTATTTAAACAACTGTTAGGATTTTCTTCTTAGAAAAGACGAGGGAGAGCACTTCAGTTGCTTTTGCTCGACAACCAAAGATGAGATAAACAGTTTCTATTCTGATTTGTCATATGCAAAAATTACAGCAATGAACTGCAAAATATTTCACTATTTTTTTGTATATGGGCAATTCCATTTCGATAAAAAACATCCATTGTTGCACAAAGCTGCTTGCAAAGACTAGAAATACGGTAAATCCTCATTTCATGGCACAAATCTTATAAAAAACGGACTCTACTTCTATAAAACACAGTTAAATTTTGAAGATTTGAAATTACAGTATTTATATGATACTTTTGGCTCCTTAACAGACAATCTTATGAAATAAGTCTGTTACAGAGAAAATAACATCAACTTTTTTTCTGTCATGCCCAAGAATATCTCAGGCAGAGACCTGATCTTCAAAAATGTCACGCCCTAGTATTACTGGGGATCATTTTTTGTCGAGGGCATCGTACTGTTACCCAAATATATTTCGAGACAAGTTTATTTCGACTTCATCTCTTTGCCAAACCTGAATCTATCTCAAGAACATTGATTTTACTCTCAATTTAATAGATGTCAGCATTTTGAAGTAGATTTTAAAGGAGAGAGGTTTATGTACAAAGTGCATCTGTGAACATTTATGTACCCAAATCATCGATCTCACTTAACATTTAAAAGGTTAAATATTTTTTCTGAAAATCTTCAAAATTTAACCTTTTAAACGGAGATGACATAAAATTTCGCTTTTGGATATTTCACTGGGTGAATTAACAGTCCAGAATTTTGGGGAAAAAAATCAAAATTAGGAACTTAATTATTTCTACTCCAGTTGATTTCAAAATATCAAACTTAATTAATTGGAAGGCAAAAAACAAATTATTAAGGTAAAGTAGAACACATGGCATTTAAAGGGTTAACAGCATTATGTAGTAGTAAAAACCACATTCTTCATAAAGTTTGTAAAATAAAACTAGGATGTACCCTATTTCTAGTGTCTGCAAGCTGTTTCGGGAAAAAACTGACGAGTCTGTTACTGTATAATTGCCCACATCCATCTAACAAACTGCAATGGCGACGAAATGCAAAATCAAATGGCGAGAGGGATACTTTTTAGGATTCGGGTCCGTCCACGGCTTTCCTCACGTTGGCCTTGCTGGCGTTCTTGCCCTTCTTGCCGAAGAGGCCCCCCAGGAATCCGGCCTGGGGGGGCGGGGGGGTCTGCTTCTCCGTCCCGCTGCGGGTGCTGCCCAGACTCGAACCAGAGCCGGAGGAGGTAGAACTCGCGTGAACTATCTGCGGAGAAGAATCGTGGCTCACGCTGCTCGCTGCAGAGGACTGGAAAGATATTGACTGGAATTTAAAAGAAATGCACAGAATTAAAATGTTAGAAGATGAGTAGAGTAGAAGAGAAAGAAGATATGTTACTTTCAACAAGCTTACAAAGAAAAAATTATGAGTAAAATGGGACAGTGTCTACAAAAAGTACAAATGAACACATTAACCTTTCAGAACCGGGGGGTACACATGCTGTACCAGAAGTCTTTTCCTTTGGCTTTGTATTCAAACCGTGAAGTCATAAAACCTAAGTTCTTGCTGTTGCACCTTCCCGTCTTCAGAGGAAAAGGGATCTGAGGTTCAACAGTTGTATCGCCCGTTGAAAGGAAAGCTTCCATACAAATAGTACGGATCCAAAAGGTTAAGAATCTTTGACTGTTTTGAACTTGTAAACCATTCTTCTGTTTTTATGCACTGATGATGGGGCTTGCATTTTAGAGCCTTGAAACGGCTGTTTGTTGAGTTTTTAACTCATTTTAAATGCATACATTTGTACTTTTTTTAAACGTTGCCCTATTTTACTCATTTCAGTTTTCGACTGTATTAGGGATGCACTGATAAGTGAATTGGCCAATTTCCAATTAATCTGCAGAGCCAATTAGTGATCATGATGATCATTTTTAATACTACTAAGTTCTTCATTTTTCTCCCCTACCATAGTTTCAATTTTAAATAGTTTTTTTTATTTTGAGAGACAATTTTTATTTTTTTTTCTATTTTCCTACAGTTTTGTCAAATTTCAAAGTTATTGGGAGTCAATTCAGTATGAAAATTATAAGATTACCTAAAAGCACTGTGCTTAAGGAAAAATATGGACACACGAAAGATGTTATTACATTGTATGCGTTAACAGAAATTTACATTTATTTACTGTTAAAAAATTTACTTATCACAGTTTCTTATTGACAGTATACTAAAACAATGTGATTAACAATTTTTAGGAAGGCACAAGTCACATTTTTTAGATTTTACACCAGGCATAACTAACTTTATATGGATTTTTTCTTAACAGGTTTTTCCAGTGTCCATAACAATGACTTAAGTAGTAATGTAGATTTTTAAAGCAAAGTGGGACACAAATAACCAATAGTCAATACACAAATTAAGAATTTATTTGTGTATTGACAATAATAAACATGCCCGTAGGGTGCTTAAAGCAATGAACTAAAAGGTAAGGCTAATAAACTTGAAACATTCTAATTTTTATATTTTGTTCCCATTAACGTAATATATAAGTTACTTTAAAACGGTACAAAAAAAAAAAAAAGAGTTTTTGCTTACAGCAACAGTAGGCAGTTGCTACTCTACCACAACTTGATAATGACTCCCATTAGTCTCTCTAAGTATTTCTAAACACAGTAAAATTTGACTGAAAAATTATAATTTTCTCCAGATTATAGCTCGAAATATTTTTTCCGACAAGCATAATGTTAAAATAACAATGTGTTCTAATAAGAGAAGTATTAAATGCATTTATAATACTTCCAACGGCCATTTACAAGTGATCCAGTTAGGAACAAAGCTCTTTGGGAAAGACTTGTGTGACATGCTTTAAAATTTTGAAGAAAAACGATACACCAATATTGCTAAATCAATTTTAAGAAAAATACAAATCATTGATGATTAACAACAGTTTATGCATTACTCAGCAACGTTTCATTTTTCTTAAAATTTAATTTAAAAAAATACTCACCATTCCACTATCCAAAGAGCCTGCACTACCTCTTCTTACTGGTTTATTGACTTCTAAAATAAAAAAAATAATCATATGAGCACTTCGAAATATTTAAATATGAAACTAAAACATAAGTTATAGGTACATTTTTAAAAGAGAAAGATATTCAAAAAAGTGCTTCTAATTCCATTAAAAAATTTGAATCAACAGAGACTAAAATGTAATATCAAAGAACTTAGCAACATTTTTTTTATATCATTTTTTTTTTTTTTTTTTTGAAGATTTTAACCTCTTTCCTTACACATTTTTTTGAAAAAAATTGCAAAAAAAAAAAAAAAAAAAAAAAAAAAAAACATTTTTTAAATTTTATTTTTTAATACAAGGAAATGAAACAAACAAAATATGTAGGTCTTAAGTTGAATTTTTAATTTTGTATAGGTGTAAAATCATTTAGTTTCACCCGAGTTTTCTTGGGATAATAATTACCTGCAACTCATATGAGCCCGAGATAACTCGGGATAATCAGGCAAGCGGTTAAAACAAATAAACTGTCAAAATGCTCATTATGCCTTTTCAAAAAGTTTTGCACATTAAAAAAAGTTATACTTAAAATATTCATTAAAACTTCAGAAGGAAAATTATGTGCTCTTAAAGCTGTTAATCATTACAATTCTATTGATTTTCAATTTTTTTCTAACAGTCAGTAAAACCAAGTTAGTAGCTTTAAACAGGAAAAAAATGTATAATCTTGTTATAAATTTGAAAAAAATCTTTATGCTAACAATTTACATTTGTATATACTTTTTCCTTATTTTAAGAGTCAAATATTTGCATAAAAGTAAAATTTAAAAATCTAATATGTTCTATCAAACATACAAAACTAATAAATATATAATTGAACGGCATTATAGAAAATTATCAATCATTAAATATTCGATAAACATATTTAGCACAAGAGTTATTCATACCAGAAAGGTTTACAATTAGTTTTAATTAGATCATTTATTTTTAAAATCATTGCTTCCTAACAAAGAAAAAAATAATAATAATTAATTTTGAAGGACCATTTACTTACGTTGCTCATGCAGATCAAGTAATGAATTGGACAGTGCAGATCGCTTCAAATTATTGGCTGAAGCTGCACTTTCGGGCGATAATTTGCCATCTTTGGAAGTTTGGGGGATGATCTCCATATCAGCAACACCTGAATCTCTGTTTTCAGCTCCTCGAACCCTCATCATCTTTTGCTTCTCTAGCTCACCTTCAATTCTAAGGTTTTCCATTTCATCCATCTAATTAAGAAAATTAAAACGATCAGCATAAAACTTAAAATTAAAATTTTGTAAATTTTAGGCATGCAATATGGATAATGATATATTGAACTATAAAAAATGCTAATTAATCAGATTACCAAAAACTCACAATTCCAGTTATATATCATAAAACGTTCAGTTTATTTTTCACTACACAATAGCAATTCACTAAATGACTTGAAGTTTTGAAACATGTCAATCAAGGGTAAAAAATTTAATACAATATAATATTTTACTATTTCCGTAGAAAACATTTAAGGCTCAAACACTCCAGAATAGATATTTCTAAGAGTGAAAAATTCCCTCAAAAGTATTTTCTGCATTTATAAGCCAACAAATTTAACAAAATAATTATTTTTGTGCCAATAATTTTTTAAAAACATGAAATATTTTTTGTAAAGTTATATTTACGTTTCAACAACAGTTTCTTTTATGAGCAGCAATATTTTTACTATGCAAAACATGGAAATTTTAAAATACTGAAATTAATTCCAACTAATACCAGCAAAAGTAGACAAATACTTTTCTAGAAAGGTTGTGGTTGCATGTCATATGATATATAAAGATAACAATAAAAATATTTCAAAAAAAACGAAAAGACAATGAAATTTACTAAATTAGCTTGTAATAAATTTTATAAGAACTTATGGTGTCGAGCATCCATAATTTGAGTGTTGATTGTGTGAATTTTCCAAAAACCAGAGTTTGTGAGAAAATTGAAATTTAATGCTTTTTTTTTTATATATATTTTTTTTTTACTTGTAGAGCAATACCATTTTGTTGGACAATGTTAGGTGTAAGTTTGTAGCTATGTTATGTCATCTTTAAACTATCAAACTGTGTCTATCTTCAATTAATGAGAACTGAGGCTTTTTTGCAACACTAGAAAAAGAGCCAGTAAATGAAAAACGCTTCAAACCAGTAAATTTTACCCAGCAACAATTTTCTTGAAATCTCAAGAAAAAGCCTGATGATCCATAAAAAAATTAAAGGAAAAGAGTCTTCAGATAAACTAACATTTTAAGAGACCAAGTGATGCATATAACATGATAAAAAAATGTAAGAAAAAAATATGCTTAAGATATGAATTCAAAAGAATAGCTGTTTGAATGAACTCTGACATAATGATGATGCAATATTGCAGC
The DNA here is from genome assembly GCA_038373865.1 of Uloborus plumipes. NCBI lineage: Eukaryota > Metazoa > Arthropoda > Arachnida > Araneae > Uloboridae > Uloborus > Uloborus plumipes. The sequence continues at coordinate 159,901 of JAXGGA010000126.1, forward strand.
ATGGAAAAAAAAGCAAGATGCTTAAAGAAAAACATTTAACAATTATTTCAGGTAACAAATAAACTCTGCTATTCTGCCAGCAATAATGTTATCTCACATAAATTTAAAAGTCTCTCATGAAGAGATTGTAATACTAAAATTGAAAAAATGGTTCTTTTTCTTTTACTTAATCAATTTTATGATTTTAACAATCAGAGTTTTGATTGCTGGGGGTAGGATGGATAATTAAACAAAACAAAAATTATAAAAAAAGTCAAAAAAACTTAAAAATTGTGTTAAATTTTGTACGGAAAAACTGTTTTCACAAATTCATTTAACGAAATAACTCATTGCATTCCAACTTACTTCCAGAATAGATTCCTTCAAATCTTCAACAAATTTTGATCGATCATGTTCATTCCGTGCATTGAATGTGATCAGAACTTTATCGTCCACCCTTTGACTAAGGCGTATGCCATGAGGGTAATCTAAAATACAAGTAAATATGTAAACATGTGCATATTAAAAACAGAAAATCTTCACACAAATAATCACTGAACTTGAAAAAAACTTAATAAAAAAGAATGAACAGTAAACATGCATTTGATTAATGATGAGCAAAAAATATGGTAAGAGTGCAGATTATATGCAAATGAATACATCCATATACAATTCCATATTTTTGCATACAACTGCATCAAAAGGGCTAAAACTACTGGGTGTGCATATGATGGCTAAAAATTTAGCTATCAACAATACATAAAAAATGAAAGTAGGGAAAGCCATTTGATTTCATTTCGATATTAAAACTTTTACTTGCGAAAATAGAGATTTTCCACCTAACCTGAGAATATATATTACAGGAAATGCATAATATTTTTATTCAATGGACTCAATATTTATATGTTCTCACTACTTTTAAATTAACAAAATATATATATATATATATATATATATATATATATATATATATTGATATATTTTGCCTAAACTTAGAAATATTAATTACAACATAATGCTCACCAGTCAACACAGGGAAAATCTCAACGTGCAAAATACTTTTAATGTTTAAATTCCATTAACTACATGTAATATGCTTGCATGATTCATTGTCAAAAACATTCTTAAAGAAAGCTTAAAAATATTACTTGCATTTAATCGATTCCAATTCTAGTCTTCTAACTTCTTAACAAAATTCAAATGCTTTTGTTATTAGATAAAATTATCATAAATTTTCATAAACTTTTAAGTATATGTACGCAGAGAAAGAATCAATTAAGGTTAAATTTTAGGTATGAATTTTGCTTGAACTACCTCTTGTTCCACTGGATAGGAATTTTCAAATGGGCATGGCGGAAATAAGCGAATCTTCACAATAAAAAATGAAATATAGGAAGGATTGAAAACAAGGGAATTACAAAACATTTATCTACTTTAAAATTCAATATTTAGTTCTTTTTACTTTTCAGTCACAAGTTTATTGTCAAAGGTCAATATCAAAAGAGCTAACAGGAATTTTTTTTACATAAAAAAGGTAAAAATTGCAAAATACTTACATGGTGCTTCAAATAATGTGACACTCATACCACAAAGAGGAAAGGATTGCCTGAATGTATATGTAACACTATTCTTTTTCTTGCTGAATATTTTAGTAACCTAAAATAAAAGAACAAAACAATTTTAACAACATGAAAAGCTTATTTAAGAGAGATAGTTATATATTTTAACAATTTAATTGCATTGATTTCCCCCGTATAATTAATAATTACAAAAGTTAAAGAGCTTAAAAAGCAAGCAAATGTCATTAGCAAGTAGGCTGGTCACTTTAGGGGGGGGGGGCTGTTGCGAAATGAATTGACATTCCTCTTGGCAAGCAAAAACTACCCCAAAAACAGAGGGATGACAAGAAATCTTATGTTCTTTCCATATGCTTATGCAGGCGCGGATCCACGGGGGGGGAACTGGGGGAACGTTCCCCCCCCCCAAAATGCCAAGGTGCATAAAAATTTTCAGAACAGAGAAAAGGAAAATAATTTCGTTTTTCAGATTCCTTTCGTTTTTATATTTGAGATTTGGCTACCAAACATTTTAAGTGGCAACCAAAGTTTTTGATTCATGACGTCATTATTATCCAATCGCATCTAAGGGTTTTTTGAGTTGAGTTTAGGGGGGGGGGGGCATTTTTAAGAGTTGGCAACCCTGTGTTTCGTGTTTAGTGCGCTTATTCTGTGCTGTACAATACCACCACAACGATAACAAATTTATTTGTGATAGCTACGTTTTATTTTCACGATTTTTTTTTTGCTGATGAGAACTGTTCTTCAGCTATCTTCTTTTCCTCATGGTAAGTCTTAGTTCTTTCATTCAATTTGTTCTACATTAATTACTTACAGAAAAAATAAATGTAAGCAGGGGAGAGCTGGGCCAAAAGTTCCATGTTTTACTCATGCTTAAAATTTGTTCGGAAAACAAGATTCTAAAATTAATATTCCAAGGTTTTTCTTTGTCCCTTTGATACAAAAGCTGTTTTTTTTTTAGTTTTATTTCGTAAGGTTTTTTAATAATTAATTCTATGGTAAATAAACCCGAAAATTACCAACTTACCTCGACGGGGGAGCAAGTTGTTCCGAGATTAACAGAACGAAGAATGACGATGAGAACAACAAATTTAACAATGTTTCGAAATGAACAACTCATTTAAAACATAATTTTAAAAAAAAATGTTGATGAAAGAAAGAATTTATTTAATTTTTTTATCATTGATTTACAAAAATTACTGATTCGAACAAGTTTTGCGTAAATGAAAATATTTCCACAGCAATGCTCGAAAAGAAAGCCATATGACAAATTTTCAAAACAAACAGAAAAGAAGGAAAATGTGCTGTTATATACCGTATTTTCGGGCAGATAAGCCGCGGTTTATACGTGTTTAAAAGCTAACTTTTCACTCCTGCGGCTTTTCGCCATGGCGGCTTGTACGATGTAAAAGTTTTTTTTTTTGTCTTTTTTTTAAAAAGTGCATGCTATGTTTATTTTTTCCTAAATTCAGTCCGACATCGAAAGCCACTACTGCAACGCCCTTGAATAGTTCTATTTTAAAAAGGGTGACAGCATTTCTGCTTATTCAGATGTTATTTTACTTTCCTAGATCCGATAACGAAGGGGAATAAATTAAGAAAAAAAAAAAAACATCAACAATAACCAACATAATCAAAAAACGAATTCAAACGAAAAACAAATAAAAAATCAAAATCGCTAGTGATAAGGAAGGGGAATAAATTAAGAGGAAAAAAAACATCAACAACTCCAAACGAAAAACAAAATCGCCCGCCGCCGCCCGTAGCTGAGGGAATGGGAAGTAAGGTTGCTGTAGAGACTACCAGGGAGTAGGACCGGGTTACTATAAGTTGCCGTTATCGCCAAAATGTTGCAACGTTTTAATTATCTATGATATTGAAACACTATTTTCAAATCAATGTTTCCAATTCTTTGTCATTGTTTTTCAACGATGTCAATACGAGTATACTGCAGCATAAGTTCTTGCAGAAAATTTTTTTTAACTACGTTTTATGCGGCTTATACACCGATGCGGCGTATCTGATGAAACACATTTTTTTTCTCCGTAATTTTGCGAAGTGCGGCGTATACAGTGCAGTGGCGTAGCGTGCGGGGGGCAAAGGGGGCACTCGCCCCGGGCGGCACTTTGCAAGGGGCGGCAAATTCTGCAACAATAACTTGATATCATTTTTTTTAAGTGGCGGCGGGTTTTTTTTTATGACAAATTATTTATAACTAAATCTGCATCAAAAGCTTTTTTTATCCCCTCTCCCTTCAAATCAAACTTGTCTGCATGCAGCATGCAGTCCGTTATCACCGGCATTGACATGGACCAGTAGCGTACATAGACTAAGATGCGCTCCCCCGCAAGATTTATAAGTGCGCCCCTGCCCCCTATTAAAATTAAAAAAAAAAATTCCCCTCTAACTCATAGTGCTATTTTTCTGGATCGAGCGCCCTGAATCGTCTTGCGCCCCGCCCGCGCCGCGGGGGTTGCGGGAGCGCTATGTACGCCACTGACATGGACATTAGGGTGTCCCAAAAAAATTGAAAGTCGGAATTTTGTAACGCATACCCTCTTATGTTTTTCCTTTAGCATCAAAACAATTGTAAAAAAAGGTTAATGCAATTTGAACAACGGTAAAGCGTGCCGACTTGCGTCCGAAAGTGGGAACTAGTCCTTTTTCACTAGGTTAAATCGAAATTTTTTTTTTTTTTTCGGAAATTCAAAATTTGATGTTGATAAAACGCTTCCCCTACATCCCCACGTGTCCCACAAATCATTTATCCGAATTAAAAAATATTTAGGTACCCCAAACGAGGCTTAAAATTCATAATTTTCTTCAAAAAATAGCTTTTTCTCTATGTATTTTGTTTCTAATGAAAGATAACTTTTAAGAAAATATCAAGATGAAAAATATGAAGCATAAAGTATATAATTAGAATGGGCGAATAACACTTAATTCCTTGAAGGAAAAAGGATGATCTCAGTGCTTAAACGTTAAACCAGTAAATAATACAGCTGAAAGAGCGGTAAAAATGATGCAGGACTTTCATGGTTTGCTAACAACTAATAAGGAGCAAAAACAATTTTTGTTACGTTGCTTTCAACCACCGAAATATATCCTCTGACTGCAATAAACAAACATTAAAACAATAGTATGTTTAGCAATGTTTATTGTACTGTAATATTGTAGTAAATATATGTTGTAAATAAATTGTTGTCATAGTTTTTTTTTTTTTTTCAATTTATTTATTTTAACTATTTATTTATTTTAAATTAGATACATTTAAAGAAAAAATGAAGTTCTAAAATCACGAAAGAACATACTTTCAGATGAATAATTAAAAAAAATGTATTTAAAATGGAAAAAATTAACTTAAAACTTGAAAAAACCTTAATTTTGAGTAATTTCCGGGAGAAATAAATATAAAATGAGAGAAAAACTTATATTTAGCTCTAAGTGTATACTTTACGTTTCATATTTTTCATCTTGATAATTTCTTTTCATTTATATTTCATTGTTTACAAAATACATAGAAAAAAAAATCTTTTTTTTTTTTTTTTTGAAGAAAATTATGAATTTTAAGCCTCGTTTGAGGTACCTAAATATTTTTTAATTTGAATAAATGATTTTTTGGGACATGTGGGGACGTGGGGGAAGCGTTTTATCAACATGAAATTTTGAATTTCCGAAAATTTTTTTTTTCGGTTTAACTTTGTGAAAAAGGGCTAGTTCGCACTTTCGGACGCAAGTCGGCACGGGTTACCGTTGTTCAAATTGCATGAAACTTTTTTTACAATTGTTTTGATGTAAAAGGAAAAAAATAAGAGCGTATGCGTGACAAAATTCCGACTTTCGGTTTTTATGGGACACCCTAATAGACACGCTCGCACAATGCTGTTTAATATTATTCTGCTTAAAATGTTTTCATTCAAGGAAATTATCTCTCATTAAAATATTATCCCTCATATATTTCAAGAATTTTAGAAAAAGATTTATTAGAATTTTTCGATCAGCATTTCCTGTTGTAGGATGAATACATTAAAATGTAAAACATGATGTGAATTATAAAAAAAAATACCTGTTTTCATTCAGTAAAAAATTTAAAATGTCATAATTTCTCGGGCGGGGTGGGGGCAGGAGAAAAGGGAAGGGGCGGCAAATATGGTGCATGCCCCGGGCGGCAAAATCCTACGCTACGCCGCTGATACAGTGGTGCAGCTTATCTACATTTTTTTTTTGAAAATTCCTGATTTTAATTTTACATTCCCAAGAGAAAAACTTGCTGATAGGAAACTATTTTTAATGACCTCGGTTATATCGCGCTGTCGAATATATCGCGCTTTTTTCTTGTCCCCCGAAAAACGCGATATAACGAGGGGTTACTGTAAATTCAAACAAGAGAAGGTCGGTTTTTTCAGCAATCTTTTTTTACTAAGTGTTTGTGGCCACAAAATTGCTTAATCACATTTGTATTTATTTTTTGTGGAATTGCTCTTTATATTTCATAGTTTCTGCTAATGTTTTTTTCTTAATTAAAAAGTTCAACAACAAACAAACGGGGATTGAAATTAAAATTTGAGAATTTGTGACGAAAAAAATTTGTATCGCATTTAATTCTTTATTAAAAAGCACACTGCAAAAAGAGAGAGCTTTATGTTTAAATATTTTTGAGGGTTCATTTAATATACCCCCCCCCCCCCAATAAACAGTTTCTACAAAAGTTCCCCTCCCAAATCCATAGTCTGGATCCGCCACTGTGCTTATGAGTATGCAATTGAAGCAAACAGAAAAAATAAATAGAATGGATAGCAGTTAAAACAAGGGTTGAATTGCTGATTTTTATTGGTATTTTAGAGTACCCTAATGGGAGATTACTGTGCCCTTCTGAAATTTTTCTTGTTTGGCAAATTTTTAGTCAGTATTACAATATTACAAACATACCTAACTTATCCTTTCTATAAATATTTGTGCATGCTCATATTTTATCATTCAATGAAAGAAGTTACATTCGAGCAAACTAGGCATCCTCCTCTCCAAAAAATTTTAGTTTGAGGCATACATGTTGGTTTTTGATTATGATGGCAAATAAAATAGGCAATTGTTACTATTATGATGATTAGTTTCCAAGGTCATGGAAATACTGTATGTTGTGGTTCATGCAAGCAAAGCTCAAAAAAAAATTTCTAATTCATTCCACACACCTTTGTAAATAATAAGTAAAGTTAGTAATTTTCAGTAATTAGTAACATTTCTTTTAAGTTCTTTAGCGAGTAATGAATATTGCAATCAATTATGTAATATTTCTTTTAAATATGACACTCCATTACATGTAGAAAATAATAGCAAAATTAAATATCACATAAACTATGCTTTAAATTAACTGAGAGAACATCTTAAGAACAAAATGATGCAAATTTGAAAATAAAAATCTCGACTATGCCTTTACCTCTCTGTTTAAAGCTATATCTTTCTATAAATTTTACCGTTTTATGACTTTAAGCCTGCTTTAGCATGCCAAGCTTTTTGCATTTTCCGAAATCAAATTTAACAGAAATTCCAGAAATTATTCAAAATGAAATAAAATTATTAAAAATATTTTCATATTACATCTTTTACTAAACTTGAATTACTGAGAGATTACAATACAAACTTACCATTAGTAAATCGTTAAATAGGAAAACTTCTCTTTGATGAACACCTAGCCTTTCCTTTTTGCTAACGTCGTATACTTCATAAAGACGACAATAGCAGACTAGACGCCTATGCGGCAAGGCAAGATTCTAAAACAAAAAGAACTATTTTATAGCTTTACGTGAAATTTATAAAAATACTAAATCAAAATTCTGATTTAATTTTATTCCGAGATACATTATGGCTGCGTAAATAATTACAAAAGACTTTAAGAAGTTCACTGTTTCAGCAAGAACGTTTTTCAAAGCCGTAGAATATATCTATGAGAAAATAAAATCTTCTGTTTCGGAGAATTTCGAATCTGCAGCTGTAAAAACATTGCTGACTTCATTCAACGATTGAGCTGAACATCAAGTTTATCATGTGCATGCATTCAGATGAAGAGACAAATATTCATATTTGCAATATAATGTAATTCTCATGAGGGGGAACATATTCTTATTTTTAACCGACTTCAACAAAGGAGGAGGTTATACAATTCGTCAGAGAAATTTTTTTTTTTCGGTATGTTCCAAGATAACTCGAAGACGCCTGGACCGATTTCAAAAATTCTTTTTGTTAGAAAGGTCTTTCTTTCCGATTGGTCCCATCCTCTCGTGGTCCGGGTTCGATAACGGGAACCTGCAGAAATCTTTCGAAAAAGAAATTGAGATCACAGTAATCGTAATAATGACCATTTTGAACGCCAGGCTTCTCTGGATTGCATAATGAAACTCCTTTCTATGGTCTTTTTGAAAATTTTAAACCGAGTATCTTTCTATGTCCTGCTTTTTTCTCCTGAACTCCAATGAACTGAAAGTCGTACCAGGTACTGATTGATTCGTAATATTTCAGGTTTTGTTAGTCTTAATTTACATAAGGTTTGATAAAGGAATTCTGAAGAAAATGAGGAAAATCTCCAAATTTTTGCTCAAATTTAAAGCGATTTGTCCTAAATGATTAAATATGAAATCCATTGTTACAGAACGTGATTAATATGAAACAGTTATTATAATGATCATGAAAATTGTGAATGAAGGCTTAACTGAATCAAACATAAAACTCATTAGCGGGCCACCTATGTAATACGTCGTGAAATTTTATGAACTGCGAGAATCTAGTGTTGTTTTGAAACATAAATTAGTTGAAATAGAGCCGTTGAAATAGGGGCCTTAAGTTGAAAAGCTGTTAATATTTAGCCTTTAATTAAACTAGTACACAAATAGAATAACAAGGATTATTTTTTAGTGTCAATCGTTTAAAATTTTAGACGCGTTGATACTTTCTTTTTTTTTTTCTTACATAGTTTATTTTATGAAGCATTTACTTAAGAAAATTAGGTGAAGTTTTGCAATGGAAATATTACCTTATTTCATATGTACATTTGCACTAAAAAGATTAAAATAAAAATATTTTTGAAAAAAAAATTGAACCGACTTCGGAACTTCACTCAGAAAATGCTCTAAAAAGTAAAAAATAATTTTATTCTTTGAACTCCATCGATACTACATTTAAACATAAGTTTTGAAGTCGGCGCAAAAACTATAGGTAAAATGATGTTTACTATATTTTGCCAACATTTTCAGAGAAATCATTGAAAATTGAGAGCTGAATATTTGTATATGTATTTTTCAATGAATGCGAATGCGATGGATTCATTTAAATTTATATTTATAGTTTCGAATGATTCTATTTGGCTTTTTTTGCGCCGACTTCAAAACTTATGTTTAAATGTAGTATCGATGGAGTTCAAAGAATAAAATTATTTTTTACTTTTTAGAGCATTTTCTGAGTGAAGTTCCGAAGTCGGTTCAATTTTTTTTCAAAAATATTTTTATTATATCATAAATATGTCAATACTAAACCACTCGACGATTCAGTAAAATTAAATAACTTCCAAGAGATGTTTAACAGTATCTTCTAAAAATATATTGTAGGAATTAAAAAAAAAAAAAAAAAACTTCAATTAAGAGATCAACCACCTTTCAAAGAGTGGATGAAAAGTTTTGATGCCACCTGGTTCATACCAAAGTGACCGGAAGCACAAAATTTCTTTTCGCATTCTAAATTTTGTAAAATTTTTACATATACTAACCAATTCAATCAACTCAAAGAAGTACCAAATATTTTACACCTTACACAAAATAAGTTTTGATGATAACTGTAAATAGTAGATTTTTCTTCTAACTTTACCATTTTAATTACAAAAAAAAAAAAAAAGCAAGATTAAGATAAATGAAATACTTACAGGTTTCTTTCCAACAATCGTTTGCTGCACTTTAAGCACTTGTGTTACATGATCTGATCCCATTTTGAATTCATTGGTTTTTATTCTCTCATAGATTCCAACAAGCATATCTCTGTCCAGATCATGACCGTCATCAATTGCTATAAAATGCAAAAAAAAGAATAAATAACTATTTGAAGCACAAATAAAAACGGTACCTTTTTCTAGATGTTATTCTTATATTACTACCACACGATATGCCTCATTATTAAAAACAAGGAAACTAGAAAAGCATTTAAAACTTGTAATTGTTTACTGATAAATAAAGGATGCAATTTAAGAAAATGTTTAAGAATGGTCTAGCGCAAATTTATCCACTACACAATCTCACAAACAGGTATTCCCTAACGTGAAATACTATGCACACATTGTATCATTCATAGTAGAATAAAACACCCATTACTGTGCTTATTAAAATTGTAAAAATTTCTAAACTGACAACAGCAAAACTTGATAGCTAAGTTAAAAGTTACAAGTAAAAGCAATCCAAACTTGAGTCAAATAAGCTTAGATGATTATGTATTATGTTAATATGGCATTCTAATGATGGAAAATATATTGAAGAGTTTAAAAGAATTTTTTTTTTTTTTTTTTTTTTTTTTTTTTTTGTTTTTTTAAAGAATACTATGCACAAGTATTAAGAGGCTGCCATGAAAATAAGAGATTATTCCAGTCATTGTAACTTATTTTCGTAAACAGTGAGATTAACCAAGCACTATAATCCTCATTTACTGTTTAATTTCAAAATTTCTTTCTATTACTTACATCACGCAAAACACATAATAAAGCAAATTGATAAAAAAAAAACCTTACAATATTTACTACATCAGTTAAAATTCAGAAGAGCAAAATTTTTTGAAATTTTTCACTTTAAAAGAATTTTTTTTGATCAAGAACTGCTAGAAGGCAAAATCCCGTTTTGGAATACTCATTAAAATAACATCTGGTATGAAAAATAAAACCTATTGATGATAAATGCAGTCAAAGCTTGTTAAAACAAACTTCAAGGGAGACCTTTAAAATTTGTTCGACTTGACCAAAGAACAATACACTACCAACCAAGCCACAGGGCAGGGATGGGAAATGTAATTTATCTTAGCAGTAATTTGCTTTAAATGTGTTTGCCATTAACAAGCTTCAACTATACGATCTCACTAACAGCACAAAAAAATATAATTGTACACTTTAAATTTTCTAACGTAACTATATTTTATGAAAAGTGCATGCTTTTTTTAAAAGTGGTATTAAATGCAATATACTGATTCTATAACAAGTAATACAGCTGAATCGAATATAATAAGTGATTGAATAACTTACATCTTAAGTTCCTAATAAATTCTTCAAGCTTCATTCGTCTTTCTGCTTTCATATTGGGCGTATGAAGATCTGTGTTCAACATTATTATGGCAAATGCAAGAACAAATACTGTGTCAGGGTTATGGAATTTGGAAGCTATATCATGGTTACAATCAATGTATCTGTGACTAAATACTTCAACTAGCCTTTCAATCTTTTGGGCTTCACCCTAAAAAATCAAGAAACAATTTTACATTAAATCCAAATTGCAATTAATATATAATTAAAATGCAATTTTTTTTGAAAGATTTTAATTTAAATTAGTAAAGTTGAAATGTTAACATACAGGCATCCTGAAAAACGTTTGAAATTTTCTTAGTGCAACATCAGTTTGCATACCAGCTAAATCCAGTTCTTGAACAAAACACCTACAATGGGAAAAACAAGACAAGTTTTTAAATGAAAAATTAAAAGTAAAGCAAGTTCAAACATAACTAAAATAAGAAAAATTAAATAATTTATTAAACTGCTTATGTTGTTACAAAACAAGAATTATAACGAGAATCAAAAGAGAAAAGTTTTCAAAAACAGTTAAAGCATTGAACTGTGAAGGTGTATGCAAAACATTGGTTTGCCAAAAATGCTATTAAGCATTTGAAGAATCATCAAAGAAATAAATATTTTTACTAAGATAGGCACATAAAAAGGAATAATAATAATGATGATACATAAACAAATGAGTAAAAATGATAAGAGTTTGAAAATTTAAAAGCACACAGCTGCTTTCACACATACTGCTTTCATATTATTTTTTTATTTCTAAATGAAATCGTTGTACAAAATGCTCTTCGTTGCTATTGACATAGTTCAATAATTGTCCTACTTTTTTTTTTTTTTTTTTTTTGTGCATAAGAATTTTTTCAATCTTATGAGTTGTAGCAAAAGTAGCAATCATTAAAAATTACAATAACGATTACATCTAACTGATATAACTTCAATTTAATTACTTCAAAATGTCTTCTTGAAACACAATGAATTTTATGAAAGACAGTTTACTGTTATGCGAAGAAAAAAAAAAGCATGATTAAAAAAAGGAAATTGCACACAAGAAATACTTACTCAAGAACAGCCATGTTGAAAGAACTCTGTAGATTTCCTAAATATTCACCAATCATTTGTTTACTAAGACCTTTTCTCGTAAGCAGGAACCTGGCAACAGCTTGAGGTGATGCTTCTAGAAAACCACACTGTATTAAGTAACGGACTCCTCTCTCGGGTTTTTTGTTGAATAAGTTAAGTCCTACTCTATATTGCCTCTTTCTTTGAATTTCTGTGAGCTGTAAAATAAATATAAAGGTAATGAAAAAAAAATCATCATATAAGGTCAAAACACAATATGACAGTGAAGATCACATATAAATTGCTTTTCATTGTGGAATAGAAGCATACAAATTTCTTTAAGTTGCTGAAATGATAAGAACATTACATAAGCTATGACCTGAGGCAACAAGTGCCAAAGACATTGAGAAAATCCATTTTCATTACTGAAAATGATTTAGTTTATTAGATTTCCGATTCATTCTGATCATTTAGAAAAAGCTAAAATTATAAAACCTGTTTTATGCTTCCATATATTTGATTCAGATTCCACTTTCTTAGAATTTTTTTAAAATATTTCTCATTTACAAATGACCATAAAACATTGTCTATAGGTTTGCCAATTTTGTTGCTTACTTTAATATCACAAATCGCCTTGGCTGATATTACCATCAGACAAATACTTTGAATATCCTTATTTAAAGTAAAATTAACATTTCTGTATGGTTAACAAATTTTTGAGGAGAAACTGAGAAATAAAATAAACCATTCAAATCCACTTTTGTTTTTTTTGCTACATTATCTTCTATGATACATGAGTCATATAATCTCCGGGGATATGAAAAACTGAAATGAAGATTGATAGATAAAGTAATGTACAAGTCTAAAATTACCTTATATATGGATGGTGTCCCAGGAATTTCGTGAGGTGTCCTTATGTCTGGGTAGTTATGAACATTAAATGAATGACTCATATCTGCCGGAACAGTATTAGAATAACCTCCACCGCCATCTAAGCTATCTTCACTGTTTTCAGATATGTTACTTAACCGCTTATCTTCTATGCTAACTGTCTGCTCTGCTAAGACCTAGAAAGATAGATGAATAATCAACTCATTATACAAGTGAACAATTAACTTAGAACAATGAAAATGCCAAAAAGGTGAGGCTGAATAATTAGTTAAATTATTCAGTTCAATAGAATAGTAAAATTAGTTGAAAATAATATAATGCAAAATAGCAAGCAAGTCTAAGAAACTGATCAGCATTTTTATGTGCATTTGATTTTTAAAACACAATATCTTTTTGAAATGAGCAGCATTCTTTTACGAAACACAAATTGTTAATTTTACAAAAATTTATAGAAATTACAATAACAGAGTAATTATAAAGATACATTCTCTTCTAAATGAACGTAAGTGTATGAAATTGACAAAAGAGAAGTCATGCATTTACTTTTATTTCAAAAAAAGGGGTGGGGCGTTAAAATGTTTATGAAGGGTCTAAAGATTTTTTTAAACATACCTGTGGTTGAATTTCATTAAACAGAAATTAATTTGTAGCTAACAAAGCATTAATAATACTTTTATTTTTTAATTCTGCATTTGCTTGTATTCAGGGTGCTTGGAAAACATTCGACAAAAATATTCACATACCAGATATTGGCAAAAGATCAGCATAGTTCTCGTGAATCATTGATGAAAGTCGACATTCTCTAATACTGGTCTTTCAAGTAAGATATACTAATGCTGTAAACTGCTGGTGCCTAACTTTTTCTTAGTCCAAGGGCAGCATCACATACGTAAGATGAATTTTGTGGACTGTGGTACACGTATACAATTAAAAAATATATTTAGATTTTCTAAATAACTTCAGAAAAGATAGAAAAGGAAAGAAATGTACCAATTTAGAATTGTAGTTATGGCTACTTGATGAGTAGTGCATTAATGCAATGTTCGCATCTATTTTTAAAAAAAACCATTTTTGAATATTTTTGCTAAAATTTTTTAAAGCTGGGTTGCTGTTTGAAAATTTCAGTTCTTTTGAAAGGTTTTAGAACACGGTTTCCTATTCATAACATTGTACATAACCGACCCTCAGGGTCAGTTTCGAGGGCTACGGATGACCCACAGGCCATAGGTTCGGCATCACAGTTTAGGTAAAGCTTGACCAGAAAGAGAAGGCACGTGACCTTTAAGGGGAAACTTCCCGCTTCATTTTAAAATTGGGAGGATCAGTGAAAAAATAATTTTTTTAAAAGCTAGTTTATAATAGTTTTTGATGACTGAGTGATCTCTTCAATACTACCCATTATAAAATGAGGAAATCCGTTTCCGCTTCAAAGTCATCTCTTCGTGGTCAAGCTTTACTAATGCTTTACACCGTTGCAAACTTACTAGAGATTTCCTCTTCCACACCGGGGAAGCGTCCACAGTTTTGCCACACGATTTCAATTGCTGGTTTTCTGAAGGAGATTCAGAGAGTTCTTGATTATCATCCCTGCTGGGAATGGAGGAAGTTCTCTTCGGGACCTGCGGTGGCACCTTCTTCTGCTCTCCTCTCGAGGCGACTCTTCGACCGAGGGCGATATCACTGGCGCGGACCGCATTCCTTTGCAGCAAAACAGGACCGGACTGTTTCGAAGGACTGACGTTCAGGGAATGCCTTGCAGACGAGCCTCGGTGGATACTTGTATCCAGCTCATTAGCTTCGATTTCTATGCTAAGCTGTAAACAATAAGTTCAATTAGTTGCAATGAATGTGTATAAATATTCACAATGCAATTTAGAGAGTTAATTTTTGACATTTGTAACATGATGTCAAGAAAGCAAATGAACATAAATTACTTAAGTTGATGATGCCCGAAATGAAATGCAAACAACGTCACAGCAAAGTTCACCGCTTTGTTTTGTGTTGATTTAATACACTACACACTAAAATGCAAGTCTTACCACTATATCATTACAAATTAAATACTGTAAAATCCTGAACATAAACCCCTTATTTTCAAAACTAAACTGATAAATTTCAGGTGGGGGGGGGGGGTTATAATCGAGATTTTTTATACAGTATAGTCAGGATAAGAGAAATTTCACTTTATTCCAAAAAAGGGGAGGGGGTTTATAATTGATGGGGGGGGGGGGTTCTTTCGGGATTTTACGGTACAATTGAATGTTAAATTTTTAGAATCAATATAAAATTGATTTAAAGTTAAAACCAGTATATGCATGTCTTTTGATCGTATATAATGGTTTACGTCAACGTATTTAAAGGTCAAGTCAGAAGACATTAAAGTCAAATTACATTTATAAGAGCCGCGATTCAAAATAAATAGACCACTGCCACTATATTTATAAAAGAAAATCTTAGTTAGGAAATTGAAAAAAATGTAACAAAGGAAAATTAAGATTGTTCCAAAATTTTACTTAAACAGAACAAAAGTTAAAAATGTTCTTGGGGGAAAAATAGGGCTTTCTTCTAGGCTTGCATGGCCAAAAAAAGTCACACGATTCCCCTAAATATTCAACAAAACATCCAGTCATCAAAAAAAGGAAACCAAGGGACTTGATAATTACCGAGCTAAGTGCACTATCTTCGGAGGACACAGAATCCCTCGGAGGTTGAAAATGTTCTTGGTGCTGAACTTTGACACTAGGACTAGAATTAATGTACAGAGATGTCTGGTTCGGAGAACAATGAGTCCTTTGCAGGTTAGCGTTCGGTACGGCCGTCCACGCCGGGTGACGAGGAAAGGAGGGTGGAGACCTGGTAACCTGGGACTGGTACACATCGTGGTAATACGCACTATTCAACAGGGCAGCCTGTTTGCCGCCATAATGTTCACAGCTGTTGGAATCTTTGTTATTTACAAGTTCTGGCAAATAAGCACCCTGGCTGTACGCCTCCTGATATTTGATACGCCTCTCCCGGAAGCTCTGAGTGCGACAGGGTTTGGTGTAGCGAGAGTCGGCGGGATCGAGTGTATCGTTCAGTTCTCGGTACAACGAGTTGTATTGAGTCTGTAGCATCGAGTCGGAGTTGAGGTTGGAATGAAAGTTGTTGCAGAGTTTGATGTCACCCTCGTAGCACGACTGGTGATGTTGGAAATGAGGATAGCGAGACACTGTGCCATTGCTGTTGTACACAATCCACTCTTTGTTCTCGACGTCGAACGTCGGGAATCTCCGAGAGAGACGCTTTTCACCCTTGGAAGCATTGGCTATGTCTTGGAAGCGCTTCATGATCGTGTATTTGCGGAAGGCCCTCTGGATGGTCAATGCAGCTTTACGAGCACAAACTCCTCCATACTTCCTCTCCAGCATTTCTACCTGCTTGTCCAACAGATCTTGAGATAGCTCATACCTGAAATGAACAATAAATCAATTAAAATAAAGACTTTTCGAAAACATGTTTGTTTTACACTACAAAAACTTGAATATTTGAATAGAAGAGGAACAAATGTCTAAAAAATAGAATAGGAAAACTTTGAGCCAGTCATTTCAGTTTTCCAGGAGGCGGGTAGGTAAAGGGTATGTACTCAATAAATGACTTGACAAACCTTAAGAATCAAATTTATTTCTCTGAAATGAACATATTAAATAGCTATTTATTTCAGAAACCAGTAAAATGCCATTTTTTTTTCATTTCAGGGAAAAATGCTATTAATAAAGTATTCAATTGACATAAGTGTCATTAAAAGACACTCAACTCTATCTTATGCATACAATTCAAAGTATAAGTAAAAAAACTTATTCATGGAGAACATTTTCAAATAAATAACACGTTTTTAAGTAAAAGGATATAACTGCGAAGAAGGGGGGAGTAATGTAAATTTAATCTGTTGAAAGCATCAACTTGGACAATGTCTGTTGTAAAAAAAAAGATCAGGTATAGGAAGAAAGTGAAAAGACATGTAAAGCAAAAATCGACTTACTGGCTGCTGTGGAGCCTTGATCTCTTGAGAGCATCGTCGTCCACTCTGCGTACCGGAGTCTTCTTGCTGGCGACATTTCCACTGACTGACCGCTGCCTGGCACGAGCGAGTTGAGACGCTGCAAAATTACAGTTGTTGCTTTCCACAGAGTACGATCTGACTTGCTTCAGTGGCGGACCCGGTCCACAAGAAGCCCGCTCAACAGGCTTCAGAGAGGAACTGAAAAATGAAATTATCACACGTTAATATTTTTACTAATACCAATAACAGTTTCATAATTACTCTTTGTGAAGCAAAATGTTTGAATATGTTGCTGACTGCTTGTAAACAAAAAGATTGAAATATAAACAATAACTGTAAGATATAAAACAAAGAAAATCAAAACCTTTAAAAAAATTTCAGTAACAAAGCACTCAAAGATAAAATTAATAGATATTAACCGATTCCCTTGCATATTTTTTTGAAAACAATTGCAAAAAAGAATCATATTTTTATTTGATTTTAAAAAACAAAGGTACAAAGAAATGAAACAAACAAAATATTCAGGTTTTAAGTTGAATTTTTAATATTTTATAGGTGTAAAACCATTTAACTTCACCCCAGTTTTCTCGGGATAATAATTACCTGCAACTCATACAAGCCCGAGATAACTCCGGATAATCATTCAAGCGGTTAATATTGTTACTAAATAAAATGCAATATTAATCTCTGGAGATTACTTTCTAAATCCTTTGTGAATCACAAGTTGTCAAGTAGGATATTGAAGTTTGTGATGTTTTGAAATAAAAAACTTAATTGTTTGAAAAAATCTGCTCCCCTCCCCCTTCCTTCAAAAATCAATCTTCTTAATTTTTAATAACATAAAAAAAATAAAAATTTATAAATCATTTGTGTTCTATAATTGATACAATAAACTTGAAGTTGGCAAATTACTCTAACTATGGGACATAGTTCTACACTAATGGCACTTAAATGATCATAATTAAGTTTGGAGTTTATGTGGTTGAAAATAATTTAAAGACAGAATAAATAAGAGCTTCAGAAATATAAAATGTAACCACACAAAAAAAGAATAAGAATTTTTTTCCTTCTTGTAAAAGATCTTTTTTATAACTAATATTATTTGCGGCAACATAAAAAGAAACCAAAATGCACATGATTATGAACTCAACTCAAGCCATCATTTTCAATGTTTCTCATTAAAGTTCTCTAATAAAATAAATAATAGATATGTTTTTGTGACCTTAAATGCAATACATGCAGCTATAAAACTTACCCTGACAGCCAAGATAGGAATCGCCGAAATTTCCCCAGCGTGAAAGATAACACCAAGCCTATCTGGCTAATGCAACTTTTAAATTTATTTCAGCAGCAAACTTATCCCTGTTTTGTCAAGAAATCTTTCTGTGCGTTTCTTAATGAGGAAAACTGCCAGGTGGTATGACGTCAAAACTCGGCCAAATATTACGTCAATTCATTAAAGATGCAAGTAGATGTTTTGTAAAGAATCGCAAGAAAAGAATATGATCGCCATTTTCAGCCACAATAATCCAAATCATCGGAAGGTATCGGCTCTTAAACGTATCAATTCATTACTGAATTTTCTTTTGTCTTTCAGAATTTTGCGATAATTAATCAAAATCTACTTTTCAAGGAAACGTAGATAGCCTTAATAACTTTAACTGCCTAAGAAATGTGAAACATATTCAAATAACACTTCAATAAGTATTGTATTGAAAATGCTGAAACTGATTCTGTTTACAAACACATGTTCGCCGCTGTTGCCATTTTTATAAGAGTAATCATAACAAATACTCAACAGTCATAGCTACAGTTAAGTTCATGGAAAGGGAACACGGAGTTGCAAAAAAGTAAGAAATCAAAAATTTGTTCCAAAATATGAATTTAAACTTTATTAAAAGTTGGAAATTTTTTCTTTCCACCCAATTCCACTCTATTCTTTCGATTTCTACTTTTATATGAATAATTAAACTTCAGAAAACTAGTAGTAGTTGACTGCTAGGAAAATTTCAGTTCGATGACCATTTAGGTGAATATTGCATGGGGTCTATATTTTTTCCTAGGCCCTGCAGGGAAGACGAGAGGTGATGTCAGTCTAGTTGGAAGCTTAGAGCCCGGCTTGGAATTATAAAAAATTGAAGATAAAAAAAATATATGAGGGCCAGGCGACCAAATTGACAAAAAGCCCAACTAGGGTGAAGGTGAGCTTGTGGCCATGATCATCCACAATATGTATCAAGTGTAATAATCTCAATGATAAATAATTTGGAACCAAACATGTCCAATGATCAGTCTGGTGCCGCACTTCGAGAGAAAAATTTTGCTGAATGACGTTTTTTCCGTCTATAAGTTCAAGATTCCTATCTCACTGGTGAGACTTTTTCACATAAAGGAAATATTTCAATTAAGAATACTAATTGATTGGAGTTACATCAATTTAGCTAGAAAGATTTATGTATTCTTTCATACTGCATTGAATAACTCGTTCTGAGTCTTGAAGGAAAAGAAGGAGACAGTAAAGACGATAATACAAGGAAATTGATAGATTTTCCTCAATAATTTAACCCGCGTTTAGGAAAATTAAATTGATAGCAAAAGATGTTTTAACTTTCTTCTGCAAAGTCAAACTTTCTCAAGACACGCCCGTCATTTGCATGGGCGCTCATATGGGGAGGGGATCACCCCCCCCCCCCCTAGAAATTAGTATTTACTTGCTTTTCGTGCTATTTTTCCGGCAAAAATATAAAAACATTTGTTCTTCAGCCCGAAAGGATTAAGTTATTTAAAAAATGTCAACTTTAAAAAACTTTCTTATGCACAGAAATTGCCTTCAATTGGGAAATATCCTGATTAAACATGGGGTGGGGTGGGGGGATATCTGAACCCCCTCCCTCTCCCTGCCTCTAAAATTTCGCATATTAGCGCCCATGTGTAGGGAGATCGGGAAACTGCAATTGCCTCTCTGGCTTTGAGAAACCAATGCACTTACATACATACAATGGAAGCTTGTTTTTATTTTACTTTAATTAATTTACTTTTAATGCATTGGTGTAATATACATCCAGTATTTTCACTTGGAATTTGATTAATTTTTGTTTTTTCGCCAAAGATCCATGATGATAAATCTTATATTGGTCAAATAAGGGAAAATTTCTTGAGGTGTCAGTCGATGGTTTTCTTTCTAAATACGATTAGTATTCGGTAGTCTGCCACAGCGCAACTACCCTGCACAATATACACAGCACATACTCTGTACAGTAACGTTATTGTTCATGAAACTCTGATCTCGTTCAAAAGAGCACTTGGGGACAAATATTACGGATATATCCATGATGAAATAAAAATTTCTTAAAGCTATTCACCTACCTGACTTGATAAATTTGAATACGAAAAAATCGCTTCTTCATACCGTCTCAAAACAGAAAATTGCTGGTTTTTCGCATGAATAACCTCAAAGAAACACCACTGACGTTTTGCACTTGAATAGTTTTAGGAAGCTTCATTTAGTAAAACCGCCTGTAACGTTCACTACCCCTGCACGACAGCAGTCCTTTCGGAAGAGGATCAAAAGCTGTGCACGTGATATTTTTAGTTGTTTATTGGCCTGTTCAGGTCAGTTTCAAATTTCGTCATCTCGAGAAAAAATAACAGGCAGGGTGCAGCGGAAATTGTATCGAAAGCGACTTCCTCTCCGAGTCAAGTCAATAAGAAAACGGATAGGAAATGCCTCAGTGGAGAAAAGATAAAAATTAATATCATGAGGTGGTGAGAGCTCAAAATCAAAAAAATAAATGCGAAGTATTAAGCCTGTACGAATTATGAGCCAATATTATCAATAAGCTTAGTATGCTTTTTTAAAAAGTCAAATTTTAACGGCATTTTAATTAAATACATTAGCCGGCTACCTTGTCTAGCGGTCAGAGCAGTCTGCCCCGGATGGTGTGGTCCCGAGTTCGAGTCCCGGTTTGGGCATGGATGTGCTTTCTCTCTCCTGTCCTTGTCCTTTCTTTGTATGAATGTGTTGTTGTGAAAGGTTGCCTATAAACGGATAATTATGGCATGCATGTACTGTGGAAGTCAGACTTCAGACCAAATTACGGTACAGTTGGAAAAGTGAAGCAGCGCCCCCCCCCCTCCCCCCCCCCAAAAAAAACAAGAAATACATCGCAGGGTTCAAAATTACTGCTGGTCTACGACCAGCAAAATTTGCCTTGGACCACTAAAAAAATAATCAGTGGTCCGAGGGACCACCGATGTTTCTACAATGAAAAATATGCGGTTATTTGGCATTAAATTTAAAGCGGACCAGTGATGTTTGCGGACCAGTATATATACTTGTTTACTGGTCTGAAGGACCAGTAAGATATTTTAATGAATTCTAACCCTGCATTGACACAATAGCATACATGTCGAATATTAGAGCCTTTCCAGCATGCCACCTACAGTTGCTATAACGGTCAAAATTGAGTCGATTTTGATACATAATGGTGTTAAAGAAATATGCCTAACCAGAAAAGCTGATACAGTGGAGTCTTGATAACTCGAAGCCACGAGACTCGAATAGTCTTTTATCTCGAAGTTTTCATTGGGTCTCAAACTCCTGAGAAGGTTGTAGGAACTTCTATAACTCGAAGCTTTTAGCCGGTCCCTTGGGACTTCGAGTTATCGAGACTCGAGTGTGTATCTATTCTGACGTCATTATTGAGCATATCGTGGTCGATCATTATCAGTATGAAAAATACTTGTAAAAAATACACATATCAAAAAAAGGTTGTCACAGTCGTCATAAAGACGACACCAGTCTTTCAGGGTCGTCCATCACTCGTTAACAGTGAAGAGATCTCATAATTTAAGACTTTATAATCTTTTCTCTCAACTTTATTTTATTTTTTTGTAATTCTATTACTAACTTCAACGCAGACGATTGAATTTATGCTCTTAAGACAATTTATTGGCTAAAAATTTGTCCCAACACAAGAAAATATACAAAGTGCCCTCGTCAAAATAGTTGACTACAGTTACTCTTGCTAAAGATTTCATAGAAAATCAAATTTCTAAATAGAATATACAGTGGGTTCTCTGTTTAAAGACGCTCAAGTAAAAAAAATAACAAATCAGTTAATTGCACAATTAGTTTGTAATTATTTGTTTAGAACACAGGTTTTGTTTACGAAGACGGTCCGATCTCAAAACCAAAATTGATTTGATTTTGGGGCGAAATCAACGTCGACCCTTTTCTTAAGCATCTAAATAAAAATTAAAAAAAAAAAAAAGCCAAGAACTCCACAATCAATCGGGGTCATTAACACTAAAATATCGAAGGATAACCCTCAGAAAAAGAACATACCTCGCAGTCACCCGGAGAGGTGGATATATCGTTAATTAAAATCAGCTTTTGACCTCTCGCCTGGGGAAGCGAACCAGAACAGTTCGACCAGCGAGGAACATGGCGATTCGTGTGTGTACGGTTCGTTAGACAAAAGAATAAATAAGCTTTCGGGCTCAGAGAATAAAACACAGTGTCGAGTTTGCCCAGCCGTGGAAAACATGGAGGCTAATCCATCAAAGCTGCCTGATTCAATAGCGATGGACAAAGCAGATTGGGAGTTCTATATTCGAAGCAATGGATGGCTGGGATTTTTGGAATATTTGAGAAATGAACAGATCTGTGGGAAAAATGCTGAAGTTTCACTGAAATATCGCCTGTCTTCAAATCAGTTATTGTCTATATACCAGACTAATGAGTTCGAATTAGGATGAAACTGCAGTCTGTGGATGACATGGGCCGGCGGTACATTGCATGTAGTTCTGTCTTAGCTTTGACTAAACAGCTGTAACTTGCTGCTTAAATGCAATTATGTTGAATTGTGAGTGCAATAAATAATCTAATGTCCATCGTCTGGCAAAAAATCTCGTAATTTAGTTTTAATAACTTTACTAAACTATTAAATTATCTTATTTAGTTCATTGGTGTGAAATGAATTTCTGGCTAATGGAGACTTTTAATTATACAGGGTGTCCACTCCTATCGTGGACCAATAGCTAATTTCTAAACCGTTAGAGATAATCATATAGTTCATTTAGGAAAAAATCTCCAAATTACGAAAGGAATTTTGGGTCGATTCAATGTTTTTCAAAAAATCAAATTTTGAAAGAGTTACGAAATTTAAATTTTTATACAGCCCCCCAGTCCTATCAATCATATTTAGTAAAACATTCTTGACACTGTAACGTTTAAAACTAAAAAAAAAAAAAATCACTGTTGTACCACAAAAATTGACCGAGTTATGACGTTTTGAAAAATCAAGATTTTGAAGGATTTCGCATGCGGTCCCGTAAACGATCTCTTGATGACGTCATGAAGTAATGCAAAATCTTGATTTTTCAAAACGTCATAACTCGGTCAATTTTTGTGGTAGAACAGTGACTTTTTTTTTTAGTTTTAAACGTTACAGTGTCAAGAATGTTTTACTAAATATGATTGATAGGACTGGGGGGCTGTATAAAAATTTAAATTTCGTAACTTTTTCAAAATTTGATTTTTTGAAAAACATTGAATAGACCCAAAATTCCTTTCGTAATTTGGAGATTTTTTCCTAAATGAACTATATGCTTATCTCTAACGGTTTAGAAATTAGCTATTGGTCCACGATAGGAGTGGACACCCTGTATATTTAAAATATTTTATTCAGCTTTTAATTGAAAACATGCGAAACACATGAAGAGTTTTCGTGAATCGTATGATAAACTAAAATCAAAAACATAAATATCAGATGAAAACCTCAACCAAAACAAAGATGCTCAACTTGAAATTTAATGCTGTTCTCTTATTCATGGTGTTGGAAATGTTTTCATAAAATCCATTTTTATGCAACATCAATTCGGTTTTGAAATAGAATCTCAACAAATCAAAACTGAAACTAAAAAAGCCTAAATCTAAAAAAAGAAAAAAATAAGGACATGGCTCTAATGCAGTCATCTTGGTACACAATCAGAACAAGAGACTTTTATCTGGAACTTAAGTTCTCTCATTTATAATGAATTATATTGATGGCGGAATTTAGTTGTCTTGCGCTTTTACCTTATTTTACAGCTTATTTTTCTATGCTGTTATTTAAATGGAAAAAAGCAATTTTCTTATGTTTTGTTGTTAAAAATTATGAATTTTTAATACAGAACGAAGAATTTGCTGAAAAATGTGATCAGAAACGACAATACAACGTTTCCTGCAGAAAAGCCCCCCCCCCCCCCCCCAGACGAAAATAAATTGAGCGACGTCGTTTAAAATTTTACTTTTCCTACAGAGCAGCTTTTTAAATTTGATTTTCCAAGATGTCCACGGAGTCTACCTGACAACCTGTACACAGCACTGAAAAATCCCACATGGAAAAAGTTGAAGGGGGAGTTAAGGGACAAAAATCTATAGTTCAACAGGATTCTAAAAAATGCCTCAACAAAAACACCGAGCTTAAATTGAGCTAAAAAAACACCCAAACTACATGGAGAAGAAAAAAGAGAGAAGCACAAATGGCCAAAAAAACATATTTGAAGTAGAGTTAAGTGTTAGATCACCGTCTTCACGCAACCCATGAGATTCATTAAATTCGACACAAAAAAAGATGCGCCAGAATAATCGCTTGGGTGCCTCTTGGCAATGCCTTAATGATTCTCCATGTTCCACGATTCGTGTCGAAAATTCTCCCCTGAAATCATTTTTCACTAAAGAACATGTTACTCAGAGTGTTGTCTCGCATTGCCTCGAATTACCTCGCCAAAGAATCAAATGAAAAGATTGGTGGGGAAACCGTGCAATAATGTGAAGTAGAAGTTGTGGGCGTGCGAGGATGGCAGACGAGAAATAAAAAAATTCTTTTGTGCCAAATAGAAGGGAAAAAAAGAGAAATTCGGAATCGTTTCTCACTGAAAAAGAAAGGACGTTTCTTCGGCGTTTTCCCGGGGGTTAGGCCATTAGGAGGTCGTGGGTGGAATTTGGGAGGCGAAGGGAAATTCTTAATGCTCTGGAACAAGGTGATAATGGAACATGGACGATTTCTTCTCCTTACTACTCCCAGCGGAAAATTCGGGTGAAGTGGATTTGTTCGATTGTATTGGAAGCCATTAGGGTTACTTGGGTATAATGTCACAAGACCGAGGGAAAGTGAAACAAGAAAGTAAGTCAACGGGGATTCAGTCGAGTGTGTGGGCAAAAACAAAGTTTTTTTTTTTTTTTTTTACACGGGAGGAGTATTGAAAAATAATGCAGGAGGCATAAAAAATTGCGCCTAGAATTATTCATTAGCAGCAATGTCAGACACATCTAACACCAAATGAAAAGACGAAGATTAAAAATATCTTATTGATTAGTTGATCTTTACATTTCATGAAAAAATACAATTAGCATGTGTAGAATACCATAGTAGTAAGCAGATATCGAGTAACAATTCACCTTCATGCAGTTTAACAGCAATTTTTATACAAGTGCGCTTTTACAGTAAAAAAAGCAATGTTTTTCCTTATGTGACTGTCAAACATTCTTATTATATCTCATTTTTTTACTATTCTCTAGATTTTGTACTATTCATTAAAATTCCAATGGACAATTTGAAAATTTATACTACTGCCTTAACTGCCACTTAGGAGCTTATAGCTCCTTATTATGCACATCACAAGAGGGCTGTGTTCTCTGTTAGACAACTAATCCGTGTCGCCGTCGGAGGAAACTATAAATTTAAATCTAAATAAACAGCGAAATGAAAATAAAAATTGGAAGCAAATACTTAAAAGCAAAAACCGATAGTAGCAGCAACAGAACAAATTGATTTAAAAAAAAAAAAGAAAAACTGTATGGCACAACTGTTTTCTACTAGAAGAAGTTAAAAGAAAACCAAAATGATTTATCTTTCTTTCCAAACAAGTTAAAAAGGACAGTGTAGGAAATAAGCATTTTAAACATTTTTTTTAAATTATTTTACAAACAAATGCAAACGTTAACATGCACATAGGCAGCTAATTAAGAATTCCAAGCGCTGCTTAAAATATTATCTTCTCAAACATATGCAATACCAACAGTTAGAGAAAAATAAATAAGGAACTCGTATATTTGCACTGTTTACAGTTGAAACAACACCAGATGGGAAGCATCAATACAACAGCAAATTGAAAAGAGGTATTTCATGAAAACCGGTCACATAATTTAAGCTGCAATGAAAGTCCAATAAAATTTTTTTTAGATTTTTCGCCACATGGCCCAGACAAATAATAGAGGTCATGCAACAGAATACAGAATCCACTTTACTACAATGGATTAAGTTAATATAATGCGGATTCTGGACACATTTCCCGTTCTTAATTTTTTTCATTATTTATTTTTTAAGAACTCAGTTGTGGTATTTGAAATTTTCTGTTCTTGGTTTTCTTTCCCTGAAGGAAATATACTACACAATAATAATAAAAAATATTTTGTACATTTTGTAAGCTTCCTGCGGGTCAGGACAATATCTGTTCGCAGGCCGCAGGTTGGAGATCTCTGAAGATTATAAAATAAAATTTTAAATAAATGTAGTACTTTAGTAAATAAATACTCCTTGGTATTCAAATAATCTCGTTCCGTTTTCTAAATGAAAGTTTATTTCAAAGACTGATGATTAATGTTCAACAGCACAAACTTAATTATTACGAAATGTATTCCAATAAAAAATTAAACACGTGTTATTTCGAGTGACAGGTTTTGCAAATATTATTTAGTCAGAACAAAACATACTTATTATAGCGGAATAAGACAAAACAGCACTCACCCGCACACAAAGCCAGACAAGCAAATAAGCATTTAAAAGGAATGTGTCAACAACACAGTACACTACAAAGTTCCTCTGCTCCCGGAGGAGTCAAAAATAAGTCAACTTTTCGGCTGTCATCCACACACTACCGCACCTCAAACGTATAAAATTTCGAGTTGCCGAAAGAACAGATGTTCGCCTCGCTTTCAAACAGCGAAACTGCCACGCGCGCTCCTCCAATCACAGGTGAGAACGGAGCGAACAGCCAATCAGAGGCTCTGGTTGATGCACAGCGCCAGGTGCAAACTATTTGGTGCTCCTTTTGTACTCGGGATGGGTGAAAATGTATCAGGTGCCCTCAAGAATTTCATTTTTTTTTTTGCTCCGCCATAATTTCACTGAGATGCCTCATGTTCTAATAAAATTTTCAACAAATAATGGTTGTGTATTTAAGACTAAAAATCGTATCGACATACAAAGAATAATTAAGCAAAATCACTTTGGTTTGCTACGGGAGTGCTATTGCAATCGGCGGTCAGTGAAAAAGAGTACGGAAAACTCGTGGGTTTCGAAATCAAGGGTACATAATTTCACGATTTTTTCATTAATTCTTCTTTGATAGAAAAAAACAACAATTATTATGTTTTCATAGCGTCTTGTTTTAAACATTATGACACTGCTTCTAAGTAATGCCGTGCATTATTTTAATAATTTGGTTGAGTAATATAAGGTTTAGTAGTTGATTGGCTTAAAATATTGAAAACGATATATTCGAAATAAATTAGTATGTAACCTTTCTGTACTTTAAGGGCCCTGCTTCACATTGACGTAAAGCAGAAACGTAAAATGGATTAAAAGGTATTCCTATGAAAAGTACCCGGATTTTCGGTTTCGGCCGCGTTTTCTGCTGCTGTGGAGCAGGGCCCCCCTAAAAGTTGATAACTTGGCTTTTAGGGTTTTGAAAATATTGTAAAGGAACCTTGCGAGGATTTTTTTAATATAAAAAATTATATGGGGGGGGGGACTTTTCGGGGGTACCCTCCCAAAAGCTATTTTTGTGTCCGCCCCTGCATGTAAG
This sequence comes from Uloborus plumipes, assembly GCA_038373865.1. Lineage (NCBI taxonomy): Eukaryota > Metazoa > Arthropoda > Arachnida > Araneae > Uloboridae > Uloborus > Uloborus plumipes. Next base: position 187,604 of record JAXGGA010000126.1, read on the forward strand.
GATAGCTATGACCAACTCTAAGAAAGGCAAATTCTGACTGCACCAGTGCGGGGAATTTGTTTCGAAACTGAACACACGAGATAGGTAATTGCAGTATTTGGGGAAAAATTTAGAGAAGGTTCAGCAGCAAGTTTCTGCTCCTAAGCTATGGCTAAGGCAATTTTCTGCTTGGGACCCAAGCTCTGCCTTCAATTTACGAGTTGAAACCATACCATTGCCGAGAAACCTCACTGTGGTGCGCTCGGTTACTGTCTAATCTAGACCGACGAGTCCTAATGAGGACGAAACTTAAGTCTCTGGATGACATGACCGGACCATCGGCATTTTGCATCTGGAGGAGGTTTTAATTTGTAGGGGATTGGTAACGGTTGAAAATGATCAAAGACCAATTATTTTTATGTGAATTAATTTGTATTCTGTTGAAGTTATACGTCTACCGATACAGTCGAGTCCCAATAACTCGAAGTTCCAAGGGACTGGCTAAAAGCTTCGAGTTATTGGCAGGGCCCGATTAAGGTATCAAGAGGCCCCAGGCCAAATACTTTTTTGGAGCCCCTTGTACTGAGGTTTTACAATTTTAGGCACAGGACAAAACAAATTTAGGCATTGACTACGGTAATTTTAGCCATTTGGGGACCCCTAAACTGTGGGGGCCCCAGGCCACGGCCTAGTTGGCCTATTCAGTAATCAGGCCCTGGTTATTGGTAGTTCGAGTTATAGGAAATTCCCACAACCTTCTCAAGGGTTAGGGGACCCCATGAACACTTTGAGACAAAGGAACATTTCAGTTATAACACTTCGAGTTATCGAGACTCGAATGTATTTGTTTTTGGGAGACGTATTCCTCCCCCTCCCCATATTTTCGACCATGTGCACATTTCAATCCGTTTCAAAACTATTGAAAAGGGGTAGAATATAGTCTTTTCTCAAAAATATCTATTGCGCTGCACTAGAATCATGCAATGCCGACTATAAAAATTCCACATGACCCCACCACCTGCTTCATCTCAAAAAAAAATTTCGAGAGGGGACAAAAGGCACGGCGGGGGCACGACGCACGACCAGGCGCACGCGTCAGGCGGCACGCCAGCTGCCACCCGTGCTCCCCTTTTCTGGAATTTTGTTTTTGCCTCTCGTCTTCAAGATGTTTAAAGGGAGGCCCCGCACACGTTCTGCAGCTTCGAATGACGTGACGAATATACCTCCGGGGTGTAGAAAAGACGAGCAGATGTCTTTCGAGATGGGATTGCGTTCTTTCTTTCACTTTTTGTTTCGGTTATTTGCGATGCCGTGTTTCGAACACAAAGAAGAAAATGGAGAAACGTTTCTGTGGATAGAACTCTTAAAAATATCGTTTTGCGCATATTAGAAATGTTGTACGCAAGTTTATAAACACTTAATGAGATTTAACGCACGTTGAATGCAGTCGAAAACGGAACTAAATTTGGGTGAATATAACATGAAACTCTTTTAATAAGTATTTTTTCCTCAAAGAGTTAAGATACTTCTTAACAATTTTAAGCCGAGATAATTCATTTTAAAGGATTCGAAATAAACTAAAAACAGTAAAGACCCAGGCCCGTCACGTTTTCCCAGGGGGCCAAAGGGTGCAAACACTGCAATTTCATCGGAAAACAACAAAAACCACGTCCACTTATATGTAAATACATTGATTTCTTAAATTCTAGGGGTGGGGGGGGGGGGGTCAATTGACCCTTCCTGACGGGGCCTGTGAAGACCATTATAGTGATCAACTCCATTAAAAACTAACATTCTAAGTATGAAATGGAACATGGCATTGAAAGAAGAAAAGCGATTAATTTTGATTTTTAACAATTAGAATATCTGACAATTAGAATTAAAAATAAATAAATGAAAAATTTTTGAAGTTCCTACTGCTTTGCCCATCTTCCATGAAACCAAATATTCATTGAATGAATTTGAGGCGTAGTTTCTTAGGCCGGATTTTTAATCTATGAAACACGCTTGTGGAGATAATAAAAAATATCTCTGATCCTGCCCCCCCAAAGCAGAATACTGTTAAATTTGGAACGTACGTCGCAGAACAGATATCTGAACTGCAGAACAATTCTGTTTAAATGTGAGAGAAAATTCTGAAAATTTTTGCAGAAATCTGTAGAATTTCTGCTGAAAAGGCAGCTTTCTAACTAAAGATACAATTTTTCTGAAATTTAGAACAATTTCTGCAGATTTCTTCAAATTAGATTTAAAAAATTAAATGTTCTGAAAATTATGCTTATTAGGTAGAAAATCAAAAAGTCCATTTTTTGAGACATTTGCTGGAATTTTAAATTTACTTCAAACTGGACAAAATCTGCAGAATTTGCACAAAATTACATATTTAGTAAAAAGATATTTGCAGAAAATTATGTTTGACTACACCTGTTTTATGCCCCTTAAGCATCCTGCCTCCAAGACTTTGTCTGATTATTGGCCATGTGCTGTTATTCTGAGTGAAAACATTGCTTCTAATGCAAAAGTCAAAGCATTCAGAGCTCTTTGATGTTTGGAGGAGCAGACAAAGTGAAAGGTTTTACATTTTCTGTCAAGAATGAGTGGCTGGAATTTTAATTTCAGAGTTTGTTCTGCAGTAAGACTGAGCACTGAATAAATATTCCATTCATAGTCCTGTATGAAACAGTTTGTTGAAAACGGTCATGTTTCAGCGTGTACTGTACAGTGCGTAAAGTACTTGCAGAAGAATTTTGGTCAAATGATTTTACGTTGCAGAACGTCACGAAGTATTCTGTTTTGGGGATCCTGCCTATGAAAAGTTATAATGTGCACACTGGATTCACGAGTGGCTCATGTATAACGTTTTTAGTGGTAGGCAGGAATATTTTTTGTATGACGCTATAAGTTTGCCAAATAAATAAATAGCACGCAAAATCAGCCCCCGTCTTTAATGCGAATTTTGAAATCTTGAAAACAACTTATGTGTTTCGCAATCACGAATTGCGATGCAACCCAACTCGTTGGGGAACTTGTCTGCACAAATAGTTCCTATCGCCATTCGCGATTATGAAGAACATAATCTGGATTCAAGATGTGACAATTTAAAATGATTTCAGGAGCTGGATGCTGTTCATATCTAAAAAGAATCGGGAGGGTTAGGTATAGATACATTCGATTCCAGGGGCCACGAAAGTCACCGCCCTGCAGGTGATGAAATAAAAGGAACATCAACTGCGGTTAAGAGAGAGTAACGAGGAATTCGTGATTGCTTTAAAAAATAAACAGTAATAAATAAGTACATAAAATGGGGATTTTCAGAAAAAAAGTCAGTGGCAAAAAAAATTACGATTTCGTTATTTTCAGACAGGAAAAAAAAAATATATATAGATACATATACATACATACATATATATATATATATATATATATATATATATATATATATATATATATATATATATATATATAATATATATATATATATATATATATATATATATATATATATATATATATATATATATATATACACATATATGTATGTATATAAAAGCGCACATTTTCAATTAAGAGACATTTTTCATCTTGTGCAGAGTTTTCAGATAATAGAAAAGTAAAAATCGTACCCGATGACTTCATTCGGATATTAATAGGACCAGAGGGTTGCCGCCTCTTACGCAAGCTCCGTTTTAGTTTCACAATACGTTACCACCAAGAGCATTTATGATCGCTTTGGTTGCGCATTTCATTTCACAAAGCAAGATCCCCACCCCTTCGACTCCCCACCGACAACTTTAATTCCCTCTCCCACCCACACAAGACCATAAGAGAACACTGATTCACACAATCAAACAGCGCGCAGTCAGCACCACCAACTGAAGTCATCTCGGGCACAAACCCGGAAACTTGCCCACATTACGCGCGCGAGGCACTCCCTCCCGGGGTATAATAACAGCCCGCCATTTGTTTTGGTTCTTGTTCTTTTTTCCCCCAAACGACCTTCACAGAGACTCGAGCTAAAAACAGCTGCCAAACCAAATAAAAGCCTCTCGCCGGCTTCTCAGAAACAGGTTACACACACAATGCATCATCGACCTCTCGGAGGAGGAGGAGGAGGATTTTCTCCGAATCTTCTTCTTCATCTGCAGAAATGGTGGGTTCCATTATGATTCGCAGTTATTAAAGGGGCTCCGCGAGAGGGAGCCGAAGAAGAAAGAAAGAATTTACAGGGGCAGATGTTTCTTATTTGGAAGAGAACAGAAGGGAGAGGAATTCTGCCACGCGACCAGGAGGGGAGGCGGAGGGGGGATAAAAGAGAACGGTGCATAGGATGAGGGATAGTTATTGAATAGGTGAGGATTGAAATTCGCGTACGGGAGCAAGAGAATGAGAATGGTAAGTCGGAAAGTGTATGAGCACCTAACAACAACAGGCAGCAGCAGGCTCTGTGCAGTTATTTCTCCGTTATAATATGCAGAGCAGGGTTGTTAGATTTTGTCCGGGGCGGAAAAAACCGCCGGAAAAAACCTGGAAAAAACCGCCCCGGACAAAATAGCATTTTGTCCATTTTGTCCACTTTAAAGAAAATGACAGTTCTTTTATTAAAAAATCCAAAGTTTAAAAGTAATGTTTTAAAATATTGATTTTTTTCAATAAGGTAATAGTTTGATTATCAAAATTAGCACACATAATTATGTATACAAACAAATATTTATTAAACAACAGATACTATAAAAATATAGTATCTGTATAAAATAAATGAATATTAACGATAAGATTTAATGCTTATGAGAGCACGCATCAGCAGTAAATAATTTTAAGATGTTGATTTGTTGTGAAGGTGTTTTATTTCCAACAATAAAAGTGTATATATAATATAAAAGTAGAAATGAAATTTTTAAAGATTTGAGTCTCAAAATATTAAAAACCGTATGAAGTAAACATTATTTGATGTCAAGAAAGAAAATTTTGCCATGAAATGAAATATATTCCTGTAATAGCATTAATATATCCGTAAAACAATGCTGTGTACATAAATATTTTACAATGGGGCAACATTCATTAAATCTTCAAAAAATGTAATGTAAAATGAATAATGCAGAATAAGAAAAAGGAATTTTTACATAAATAAATAAAAGTCATATTGTTAAATTTTAAAGGATATTCTTAACTGTTTGACATGCAGGTCTTGTTTTAGTTCAGGTTCTTATTTAATATTTAGATCTTCAATTTTGATTTAGTCTTTGAATCAAAATTAAACCAACATTTCTTGTAGCATCTAATGTATTTTCAGATACAAGTTATATCATTTATATGTGTATTTAATTCAAACAAAATTTAACCATAGAATTTATGAGAAAATATCATATAAAGTTTACTTTTTAAGGGATTGTAATGTGTTAATTAATATCAAAGGGAACAGAATACTCTTTAATTTCTTTTTAAAAATATGCTATAAAGAAAAACTTTTTTTTATTTGTCTACTCTATAATAATATAATTCCACTCAATAGTTTATTCACTATGTTAAATTTTATTTCGTTCAACTATAATTAATTAAAAATCAATGGGTTAATTGCCTTTTTTTTGTATGATACCATCATTCTATTTTAGGAAATAGATAATGCAAGAGAGATACTAATTGTACATCATAACATTTTTGTACATCAAACGTATGAAAAAAATGTGGGATTTTTTTTTTTTCATTTCTTCCATTTTGTCCATTTCGTCCAATTTTGTCCATTTCTTCCGGCGTCCCGGACTTTTTGCAAAAAAGTGGACGAAATGACAACCCTGATGCAGAGCCCGATCATTCTGACGTTGGACATGGGGCACATTTCTACTTCAGGGCCCCCGCCCCCCTTCTCATATCAGTTACGTGTTACGAGTAAAAAAATTCTTACAATACCAGAATGAAATAAAAGTTTTATGCAAAGATCAAACTTAAAAACATTATAATAATGCTATAAAATTATTACTACAAAAATATACGCATTAATAGTAAATATACTATTAATAGTAAAATATACAGTTGGCATTTAGCATTTAGGATGCGTAGGATAAAGTAAGGGGATTTTGGGCCCCCCTGAATACTAAGAGGAGGGGGCCTGTGCCCCGTGTGCCCCTGCAGTAATCAGGCTCTGATAATATGGGGAAGAGATGAAATCGTTCACTAATAGGAAGCACAGTGGCGCACCCAGGATTGTTTCCTGGGAGGGGCTAAGTGGCCCTCCTTCGGAAAGTTTTCGAGTTTGAAGTCCTAAAAAAAACTGCAGTCGTTTTCGGGGAAATTAAAAAGGGGGTTGGGGGAGAAGGGCTATGTCTCGGGAAAATTCCAAAAATCAAGTACAAAAAACGCATTTCAAGGAGTTTGGTTCAATCAAGGGAGTTCATCTTGATTTCGCCCCGTGGGTGCGCCATTGAGGAAGCAAAGTCACTCGGGGGTTACTTTAGGCCGCAATATCATCCTTTTAAATCGTCGCACTCACATGTTGCATTTGCTGATATGAAGTGAAAGAAGCACACCTAAACTAGAGTTAGTAAAATTATCGAAAAATAAGAAATAGTTGATTTAAAAAAACTATTTTCCTTAGTTTCAAGGGGGTCCCATTTAGGGACAGGGAAGGAGGGGGAGTCAATTGATAATCCCCCTGGATTTGAAAAATCAATGTATTTAAATATAACTGGGAGTAGTTTTTGTTGTTTTTCGATAAAATTTGCATTGAGTTTGAAGCCTTTGGCTTCCCTGAAAAATTTTGAAATGACAAGCCTGTTTGAACCACGTCGGAAAAGGGTGCAAAATTGAAAGTTCAAAAAAAAAAAGTAGTGCAACTTTAATGTAGCAAAATGAATCTAAACTTTCGGAATCTACCCTCTCCGCATCAATACTTCACCCTATCACAAGATTTCTATTATTTATAATATTGATAATGCAAAGAGAGCAATTTACAACAACTTCACAACTACTTATTATTTTGCAAAATAAAGAGTGAAGTGCTTGTTTCAGAACCTCGCTGGGAGAGCGCAGCACTGGATTCTAGTTATACTTTTAAAACGAATATCCTACAAAAATTGAAATGGCACAAAGTTGAACGGCATGGATCAAAGATCCCTCGAAAGACTGTAACGTCAATCGAATTACCAACAAATTTATGCAGGGAGAAAGAGAAGGGGAGAATCTGCTTACTGACTTTAGAAAATTAATATCATCCAGTTGCAGCAAACTAACACTTCTAATTTTTAAAAAAACATTAGACTTAATTCTCTTTCTGCATGAAGATATTACTTTCATGATAACTGCATTGCAAAAAAAAAGCTGTCGTTTTTACAGCATAATACTGGTAGCAGAGGTTCCAAATTAAAATTGTAAAATGCACTGTAATAAACTGTGAAACTGGCAATTTTAGTGTAATACTGTAAACTAGCAATTTTACACTTTGTTACTGTAAAATTAACTGTATTATACTGTAAAACCAATATATATTTTTTACAGTGTAATTGATAATTTGGTACAGTATAAAGCAAAAGTATAATCCACGAAAGTTGTTACAAAATTCTTATTAAATTACAAAACGAGAGAGAGAGAGAGTTATTTTTAAAGAGATTATTTACAGAAAAGAAAACTATTATTCTTCGGTCATTACGCTTCAGCGTATTAAGGCCATGCCCCCATATGTGTTTGCCAACTCAGAGGAAGCTTTTTTCCTCCTAAACCTTTGGCACCATACCATTTCATTCATTCATTCAGTTTCACGAGAAACGTAAGGTGAAAACCCGGCTCCAAAGGTTTGGCATGGACTCCAAACAGAAATGAAATCCAAAACATGCCGAGGGGAATGACTTTTTAGGTCTCTTCCACCAAAGCAAAAAATATCTCATGTAAAAAAATTCACATCTTTCCAATTCCAAACAGAAATAAAATCCAGAACATGCCGAAGGGAATGACTGTTTAGGTCTCTTCCACCATGACAAAAAACATCTCATATAACAAAATTCACATCTTTCGATTTCAAACAAAAATAAAATCCTAAACATGCCGAGGGGAATGACTTTTTAGGTCCTCTTCCACCAAGACAAAAAAATATCTCATGTAGCAAAAGTCACATCTTCGAGGAAAAAAAAAAATCAAGGATTTTATCCACATAATTCGAAAGTAATTTCAACAGGTGATCGGATGTTGAATTTACTTTGTTTCTAAAACATCTGCTCACAAAAAGATGAAGGGATAAAAACACCTGCTAGGTAGCGAGATCGAATTGAAATCGCTCACGATTCAACATGACCTTATTTCCGAAAATTGAACGATGGCTCGTTTGTGGCAAGTTAATGCAGTGATTCTTCGTATCTTTAACTCATTAATGCCTGAAATTTTGTTTTTCAAAGAAATTTTGTATACTGGTTGCAAACAGTGTTTAATAGACAGGAAAAATAAAAAAATTTTGTAAAAAATATTTTTTTTATTAAGGAAAGAAAAATCGTCCCTTAAAAGTTACGGTAGACCCCACAGGGCACATACTTTTTTTACAAAATTTTTTTTTCTGCCTACGATATAATAGTTGAAAAGACATTTTATAAGAAGAAATAAAATCAGCAATTAACATAAACTGGGAAGCTGGGAATAACTTTGAAAACTTCACTTTTTTTCTTGAGATTGTGAACGATGTGATTTTTGATAAAGATCATATTAAAACTGCTACAGAACACACTTTACAATGGTTATGTGCTGCAATCTGTTAATAACGAATTGAAACAATACCAAAGTACTAATTGAACACTATTATTTGGTTGAAATGTTCATTTTGGGGAAATTCAGACCCTTTTTCGGACCGTCCCTAAAAAGGGACGCTAGGCATTAATGGGTTAAGTAGACTTTTCGACTCATATCCTGTCATTCTTATTACTATAATCGATAGATATTAAAATCTTCGGTTCTGATCAACGTAAAGTATTTCCCAATAGATTACCAATAGCAACAACTGAGTAATAGTTTTAGAATTTAAACCCTAAAATTTGTCCATTGTTTTCCATCCATAGTAATGGCACTCTACATACAGGGGGCGGACACAAGGGAGGGGCAGTGGGGGCGATCGCCCCTTCCTTGAGGGATTCTTCTCCGGCAGTTTTCCGACTTTGAAGTTCTGAAAAGGCAATTATAGATGAACTTCGATGATACTATGATAAGTGGTAGGGGTTCGGGGCTCTGATCTGGATTTTTTTCGAAATTGAAGACCGAAACATTTGTAATAAACATGTGTTAACCAGTATACAGGGGTGCCCATCCCCCCCAAGCTCAATGGCGCAAATTCCACCCCAAAATTTTTCACAACCCTCTTTTTATATTTATTTTTACCCCTCTTTTTTATTTTATTTATTTTTTTAAATATTATTTATTTATTTTTTTAAACATTATTTATTTTTTTAAACATTATTTATTTATTTATTTTTAAATTATAAGTATTATTTTTTTATATATATTAACTTTTTAAAAGTACTAATTATGCACAGGATATAATCGCGTTTTTCCCCTTCCAGACATTCCAAGCACATACAACATATACAAAAAAAAATAAATAAATGAATAAATAAATAAATAAATAAATAAATAAATAATAATAAAGAAATAATTTAAATTAAAAAACTTAATTAATGAATAATTTAAATTTAAAAAAAAATCAAAAAAAATTTAAATAAATCAATAAATTAGATTAAAAAAATCCCCCCCAAAAATTTTGATGGCGCATTTTGCGCCATAATCCCCCCCTGTGGGCACCCCTGCCAGTATATGTGGTTAAAAAAGGGAGGAGGGTGGCAAGTAGAAAAAAAAACAATAGCCCCTCCCTTGGAGCATTTCTAGATCTGCCAGGGACATCATTTCGAACTTTTCAGGGGGGGGGGGAAGGTGCATACACAATGTAAAATTTACCAAAAAATGGCAAAAACCACGCCTACTTATATGCCAGTACATTGATTTTCCAAAGTCAGGGGGGGGGGCAATTGACCCTCTCCCTGCCCCCCCCCCCTAAATGACGGGTCTGGGATCCGCCCTTACTCTACAAATATTTAAAAAACTGAAAAACGTAAAGTGAATGAAACTACTAATTACACTCAACTGAAAAAAGATTTATGTTCCTGTTTTATGAAAAAAAAAAGTTATGTTTAAACTTTTAAAGAATATTTATTCAAATGGAAAAGATCAGTAAATCAATTCTTTTTCAGAGGCTATGAGAATTGTGGAAAATAATTTCGTAAACATGTCGAATGACACAAAGTTCTATAGGTAAAAATACACCTACTACTATTCTATGAAAAATAAATCAATGAAAATCCTAAACACATAAACTATATTACAGTGAAATTAATTACAATATTTTAGAAAATAAACATTCTTTCATGAAAAGATATAAAAGTAAATATTTTTGTAAAAATGAGTAGGGGGGATAAATACTTTTGGTTCCCATTTCTAAAATTTAGTCACCCGTTGTTTATTTTTCTATAACTTTCACGTTGGTTTTTTCACTCTTTTATGCAAATGCAATGCCGATATGCAAATATTCAGTGGACTATATAAATATATTAAATAAAAAATTTAATTGAAATTACTTGCATTTTAAAATTTTATTTAATGTCGTTTAAATTTTGTAGAATATGATAATATTTATTTTATGAGTAAAAACACGAAAGAAAATTAAACATACAAAAACATAGACGAGTAATTGATCTTTTATAAGCATGTTTTCAAATTTAAACCAAAAAAACATAGATGAATGAAAACTGGAAGAAAACGCAAGGTATAAAAAATAAATTCGCAAGTCATAGTGGAAAAAAAAAAAGTTCGCAAACATTAATGAAAGGGTTCTTTTGAAATTTACGAACTGCGAACTTTTTGCGGCATTTTCATTAGTAAACTAAAAGCCAGTCTGAAAGGAAAGCTCGGAGTCTGTTTACGTTCGAGCTTTCTTCAAAGTAAATATTTTCTTCTTTTCAGAATGTTTTCACAAAACTATTTATGCACTTAAATATATTTTTTTAGATGAGCGCACTCAGCATGACACCGCACTTCAAAATATGTACGGAATTTCTAACTCGTGTGTGTTTTTTTTTTTTTTTTCTAAAAGAGCAGAGAGCCAGAAAAAAAAAAAAAAAAAAAACTGGTAGCTAATATGAAATTAGAATACCAGTGAGCGACCGCACTTGGTACGGTACAATTCGAAAATTTTAAGGCAGAGCTCGGGTATATTTATACCCGAGCTGAAAGGGACTCATGAAAGACAAATCATTCATCCAATTTCGCTTTCCGATTTATTTAGAAACACAAAAAACAAACACACAACATATCCTATCTCTCCTAATACTCGGAAGGCCGAATCCACAAGGGCGAACGCAGCAATCAACCAGCAATCAATCGTCCATCTTCCACCATTTTGGTCGCATCCTCAACAAGGTCTCTGTCCGCAGGATGTTGTTTACACGCGATTTGTTCTCCATATTCCCAAGCATAATATTCGCAGGCGATTCTATTTATTTACCCTTCCGTTCCCATCCGCCAAGGTTAGTTTTGTGCAGGGTTGAATCAACTCCCGATTTGCATGACTGCGGCAATCTGGGCTGCTTTCCAGAAAGTAAGTCATTCAGATATTGGTCGCCAAGGAATTTTTTTAAATCATTGTCGTGATTTCTGTTGCGTAAAAAATTGGCGGAAGTTTGGAGGATTTTGCTGAGTGTGCTTAGAAAATGTTTGAAAGGAGTTTACATATCGTGGCCCAATTGAGGACCTTGAAGCAGAACGACAACTTCACATTTAAAAATGTTCAGGAACCACAAAAAGATTTTAAAATTCCTTATTAAGAATTCAGCTTAAAATTTAGTATTATGTCAGAGAATTTGTCTTTTTGAAACTAATTTCAACGAGAATGATACGTCCCGTTTTGAGGAGAGAAATATCTGATCACTTAAGTATAGGCCGTCTAACATATTAAAATCAGATCGTATCTACCTATCTACTGTCTTTTTTTTATCGTACGGCCTTCCTCGATTCTGCGCACGCGCCAGGTCTCTTCTGATTTCCTCAAAATAGGGGGGAAATGCGAAGTAACATTCAACAAGGAACTGATAAGTGAATAAAAACTAAACGCATTGGAAAGTGAGCCGTTTTAACATATCACTCATTTTTGAAATGGAAGCGTTCCCGGCTGCCATGCGTGGAGTTCGAAAACAGACTGTATCTATGATGCACTAACTCTTCGAGAACAAAAGCGAGTTCAGACTATCCATAAATTCCGCATTTTTAAGCAAATGCTTCATTGGAATCATCCCGTGCGGGTGGGAGTACATTTTCTCAAAGAGGGGATCTGAAAAATTTTTGGCGGGAATCCCTACCCACCATGAGTACCCTTGCACCCAATTGCAGCAAATGCTTCCAATTTCTTAAAGGATTAAAGATCAACAATGGAATTGCACCGTAACCGCAAATACCGTCGAATACAATGTGTCAGATCAACTGACCACCGAAATTCAATTAAACGGTTTTAAAACCGCTCAAGTTCAAACCTCAAATACTCCCCTACTGAAAAAAAAAAGAAAGAATTTAGCACCTTATTCTCAATCAAATCTGAAACCACAAGAATTTTTTCGCCTAAGTAACCTTGAGAAGAGACCAAGGTTACGAAGAAGTTCATGGAAGTTTCTGATGAAGAAAGTAACAGTGTAGCCTTTCCTTTATTATCATCGCCATGCTAGAGAAATGCCAGTAATTGGTCTCTTGAAAGGATACAATACAAAAAAGAAAGCTGTAAAACCAATAGCACTTCCTTTACAAACAAATTTATTTAGCGATAACCCATTAACATAAACGTATCGTTGGCTTTTCCTGCCCTTAAATATGAAAGCTTATCGAGTTGATAAAGCTTTCCTTTTTCTTCGTCGTGATTAATGTGTATCGTTGGCGATCGAAGATAATTTGTATAGGGTACATCCTAAAATTCAAAAACAGTTCAAAATACATTCTTTGATATCGTTCTTTTTACCGATAACTATAAAGAAACTATAGAAGCTATCTAAAGAAGAAGAAACTATATTTCAAACAAATGATCGAGTTGAAATGAGCTTGTACCTTTCAATGGCTTCACGAAAAAAACCCGTGCTTGAATATCATGTCGAATAAGTTTAAAACTCTTATTTTACGTTCAACGCGCATTGGCAAGAAATATAGCGACTGTTCTAGCACTGTTTCATTAAAATTTATTTAAACGAGCTTTATCTCTCAACCAGTATCGAATTGATATCAGTGAAATACGTTTAATCAGTAACATCATTTTGGAAAGCAGCAAAATTCGATAAAATAAGATTTACTCAGATTGTGGATGCAATTCTTATTACTCAGTGGCACTCTGATACTGGAAAATGTACGCATTTACTCCTGGTGCGTATATAAGTTATATGATTAATACATAGATGTTACTTGAAACTTCAGTATTGGTGCATCCAAATAAATCAGTCAAGGTAAAACTTAATTTTTATTAAAATCTCAGCGAAGCAGATAAGGTAAGGTGGCAGTTAAGTTTGCTCCGTTCTTGCCAGTATTATTACAGCTAGCTATTACTCTCTTCAGCTGATGAACTAACAGAACATAACTTAGCAAAAAAATGAACCTTCTTAAATAGTAAGGTGTGGAATAGCCCTCTGACGGCAATTCGTAACAGTGGTAAACGAACTCCACTAACCACCAGGTTCAACATTTTTGGAATAAGTACCTACAAACCGATAGAAAATATATAAACTAACAATTTACCACTTTATTACAAATGAGTATGCACTATATGCCCCCCTCCCCAAAACCCCCCCTCAATGTTCATCAAAATAAGTCTTATTTCTCCTCTATCCTGGAGTAAGGGCAGAAAGAAATTCTCAATACGAGCAACAATTTCTTCTTCGCCTTGGGGAAGCAGATCTTCAGTTGCTTGGCCATTTTTAGTTGTATCCAGAAGGATCTATCCAATTGGATTTCGGATTTTACCCAATACAAGGAAGATGTTGGCATGGAAACGGAGATTAAATGAACATATATTTTGCCATGATGTATTTTTTGTGATGTTACATGTAGATCTTGGCAATCTTTTTTTCATAAATATTTGCAGAAAATTGAAGGATGGTAGAAGCTACACTTACATAATAATAAACCAAGAATGGATCTTGTTATTTTATCGACGTTAGAAATTACATAAGGAATGTTTTGAAAATGGAAATGTATGAAGATGAACTATGAACTTGATGTTGGTAAAAAACAGTCGATGCACATCTTTAACGACACATTCTTTTTCAGGTAAAGATAAGATCGTTTATATAGGCAGATCCCAAATTAATTTTAACAATGGCCTGCAAGAAGGATCAAATATGCTGACAGGACATGTAAATGTGAGATGGACAATCAAGAAAAGGACTAGATAACCAAATCTTTCTAGGCTTAAATACGAAACGTCAAAATAGAGGCACAAGTGCGAACTCATGACAAATGAATCCTAAGGCTAAAACCACACCAACATTGCGAAGTATAAGTCGAAATATCAGAAATATGAATGGTTCGTTAAACACTAGCTATTCTCTGTAATGAGGAGAGGGGGAATAATTGCAGCTGTCTAATATCAGCAGACATACCTTTGTAGGAGACAGGTGAATGTGGCAATAATTACATTTTGAATTGCTGGAAAGTAAGAAAGACCACCAGAAAGGACGCTAAGTTGAGATAGGAAAAAAAAATCAGAACAGGATCTATCTAGAGCCTTCTTTACTTGACTAATGTATCTTTTACTAACAAAAAATCAGTGGTACAAACTTAATTTAAAAAAAAAATAGCAACTTTGAATTTAGCAGTTTCGCTAAAATATTAATGTCAATTTTCTAAAAATAATTCACAAAGATAGAGAAAGTTTGTCAACTTTGACATAAGCGATTTTTTTTTAATCCAAAAAAAAGTAAGGTCAACATTTTTCCAATTTTAGTACACTAGAAAAGCAACTACTAAATAATAAAAGTGTTTTGTTCCGTTCTTTCTTTCTTTGTGTGTGTGTGTGTCGAAGGGAAAATAGTTGAACATCTAATACTATTACTTTTCGTTTAAAAATAGAATTGAAAGTTTCAATAATTATAGATAAATCGATTCGTTTATTGGAAAAATATAATAAGTACAAAAATTAATTCATCCGTTAACAGATAAAAATATCCCTTATAATCGATCTTATATCAAACAGGGTAAAGTAGTCGAAGGCACGCAAAACGTGACGTCACGAAAAGAGAATCTGCCATTTTCTTGAAGTTCCATTCTACTTGGAAGCAGTAAGGAAAGCTTTTGACCTTTAGAAAACATTTTAGTGTGGAGGAAAGGCTCGGTTTCTTATCTGCGGAGGAGAGTCGTTAAGGAAAATGAAGAATAGTTAGAGAAAGCTGCTTAAGTAGCTATTGGAGCACTTTTTGCACTTTTCCTATTTTGATTTCATTCTTTATATCTCGAATAAAGCGGGTCCTTTTGTTTCTGAAATAAAAAGCAATCACTACCTGCTTTTTGGCATTAGAAATAACTGCTTTTATCACTAAATTCAACTTTTCGAATTGCTAAAAGTATATTATGAATGCTCTTATATCAATGGAAAAGGCATTCCTGTGCTGGACAAAGAAAGAAAAACCCTACACACCTTAGCTTTGATTGAGAGTTAATATAGTGTACTTTACGACTGTTGGCATTTGCCGAATCGACTAAATAAGAAATATCAGCATTGCCAAAGCCAAGTATTTTCGAAAGAAGTTTCCTCAGGGAGGTGTCATTGTTAGTTAATACTTTTGCAAGCGATACACTGTTAAAACTACAGGTTGCACATGGACTTGGGACTAAGGGTGAAACCTTATAGCATTTCATTTCATTTCACCCTCCAGGTACCTACCAGCTTAGTGGTTTAACCGGGATAGGGCCCTGAAGAGCGCTCTGTTCTTAATTTTGAACCAGAACCTAGGGTCGAGCAAACCATAGGCCCTAGCACCCCCAGAGGTATCGTTTCACTTGGAGGACTTTGTGACCACGACATTTTTAACGCCTCCCAGTCACCATTAATCAAGACGGTGGATCTTTGATCGGCTGGGATCGAACCCGGGTCCTTTCGGACACGAGTCCGATGCCTTACCGATCGGGCCACCACGGCCCAAACCTTGTAGCATCAGTGGCACCTCTTGACTCTTATGACATCCTTGAAGGTACCATAGGCAATCAAGTGGCACCCTTCAGAGCTATCAGGGGGTGCCACTGGTGCTACAACGTTTCACACAATCAAGCGTCTTGTGCAACCTGTAGTTTTAACAGTGTACCGTTTGGTTCCTGTTCATTTTTTAAACTCTTCTATTGTCTTTATGGTGCTTCTTCGAGTCTTCTTGATTTGAGTCTTCAGGACCCTACCCCACCTAGAAGTTCTTAATTCTTGAACCAAGAATACAAATCATTTTTAAATGCTATTATCGAACCAGAGTTAGTAAAAGTTCCGAAAGGCTGATTTTAAGACGAATCGGGACAATTTGACTAATAATTGTAAAGTTTCCAAATTGTCATAGATATCGCTCTCTATTGCTGAAAAAATAGCAGATCGGGGAAGTACTTCTTAAAAAAAAGGTCAAAAAGAAATAAATTTGTGAGGTTAATCAACTGTACGTTGGAGTTCAAGGCTCACTGCAGAACAATATCGGCTGTATTTTCCGCCGGATGCACCCTCAGCGAAGGATGAGACCCAATTATCGTTCGATTTAAGTGAAAAAGCAGCCGATAAAAATTCCAACAAAACAACCTTGATCTACATTAGCTAAAAGTGCGACAACCGTCCTGGGTCTAATTTCCAGGCAAATGACCCAGGAACACAAAACAGAAAAACTACACAGTAGGAAGGAAACGGAAATACTAGTGGTTTTGTGAGAAATTAAGTGATCAATTGAGATTCACCTCAATTAGCCATGAAACTGAACTTCTGCAACAATTTTCAAGTAAAACAAAAAGCATCTTTGACCCTTTGACGCCCTGATGGGTAGAGGCACCGAAATCAGAGGGGCCCCAAACAGACATTTTATGGAGGGGGGGGGGATCTAAATTTATCGAATGAAACGCTAAATTTTACTGAATGATAAAATACGAACATGTACACAGACCTACATTTAAGGAAAAGAGACTTGAGGCTTCATTAAAAAAAGGAAAAAAAAAATCAATATTGAAAAACTCTTCAAATTTACTGTATCTTTGAACAAAATTTGCCAAGTGAGGAAATTTTTGAGAGGTAACAGTGATCTATTGCGGTGTCCCTGCTCGCACCTTTACCTATGAGAGGACTATTTGTGAGAAGTATTTTTGTGATTCAGGGAGGAATCAACTCATTCTTGACAAACGGAAAACTGAGAAAATATGAAAATTGAGCTCAAGCGGAAGAATTTGAGCTCATAGTGAGTGAGGAGAGGAAAATGCGTTGAGTGCAAAGGGTCAAACCAGTAGGGTTGTCAATCTACGGCCCATGGATTCTATGGGACCTGCAAAGATGATCCACGTGGGTTGTTGTCATGTTCAATGATATTGAGATAGCCAGATTTGGAGCTAAATATTCGGATATTGATTTCTAAGAAACAGATGAAAACTTCGTGCTACTATACTAAAATACAACTTAACTTGACACTGAACGTCACTACGGGCGGAACCAATATGAGTTCACAAGCAGTCAGCGATTTCCTCTAATTCGCTAAGTAGGCTGTGACGTTTTATCTAGCTCGTTTTTCATTGGCAAACGTCACGCTGACGTCAGTATGCTGTTGTCAAGAAAGGTTGCACTGTAGTATAAAATAGGTGCGTAGATGATGATGAAAACATTTTTTTTATCTTCTAATTTTCTTTCCTTTTCATGTTCTTATATTAGCTAGAAAAAAACTAAATATATTTTTACTTTATATGTGTTTGGGTCTACGAGCCAGTTTAATATGAGGATAAAAAAAAAGATTAGGCACTACCAAGGGCGGATCTAGAAATATTTCTTTACTACACATCTTAGTTCACATATGTTGACTTCATATGTTTTGGACTTCAATTACGGAACGTATCCTGATGAGAGTCCTAAATCTCCCCTACGCTAGCATCGAAGATAGTCTTAACCCATTTATGTCCAAGTTTTTTTCAACAATTTCTTTCAATTTTTATCTGCTTAAAAGTCTTACCTGAAATGGTTTACATACATTTTAGGCTTAAAACAGTTCGCCGTTGCCCTATTTATTAAGTTATTTAACGTCCTGTTTATGGGATATTTTGCAGCTATGTGAGCAAAATACGACCTTACTCGACTTTACTTTTGCAAAGTAACATTACAGAAGGCATCTGTGATCTATTTAAAGCAAATCATTTTAAAATAGTTTAATTTTATGAAAAATAAGTTCGCAAAAAAAAAAAAAAACTAACTTTCTGTAGCTACCCATGCTGGATCGTTGCTTGACGGATTTGTCTGAAAATAGCTGTCAATAAATAAACTCTGATATCCAAAGAGTGGCTCTAACTGGTTTTCTCAAGAAGAAGGACTATTTAACTTGTGAAAAACAGCTTTAGTAAAATGATATACCCATTACAGGTTTTTGTATTTAGTAACTAACAAGCGTCCCGTTTTAAGGCTATTGGGCATAAATGGTTTAAAATAAATTTTTTGAGCTTCAGTATTGAAAATTTACCCGTGGAGAGTCCTCAATGGAGGGGCAATCGCCATCACCCCTTCCTTGTCCGCCCCTGGGCGCTACTGAGTTCAAATTTTTAAAGTTTTTTTCTTTCAACTGCGCCGCAATTTTCTTTAATCGAAATCCACATGATTAAAATTCTGGAGTACTTAAAAAGATGAAGGACGTGATTTCGATAACATTATACACAATTTGAAATCTGTGTCAAAATATTTATTTCAAAACATATTTTCGTAGACACCATGCAAACAAAGAATGCTTTATGCTGCCGTATCAAAATGTGATTAAATGTTTCAAACAAAGTTTCAGATCGAAGCTCGCGATATAAATAACGTCTTTCATGAAGAAGCGTGGAAGACATGTTTGTCTTCTGATAACAACGTTCAATCAAGAATAATATGAATTGATGACTCGATTTTTTTTTGGAGTTTACTTTCGATTTAAGAATAATTTGAGGCAATATCACATCAGTATAGGTGGTTCGTACCAGGTTAATATAATATGAATTGATGACTCGATTTTTTGTGGAGTTTACTTTCGATTTAGGAATAATTTGAGGCAATATCACATCAGTATAGGTGGTTCGTACCATGGAAGGGGGGGGGGGGGCAAGAGGGGCAACTGTTCATTCACTGTCAAAAATAAAAGGGCTTTGTCCCTCCACTACTCCAAGTTCAAAATTAACGATCGACCGAAAAGTGGTAACAATGATCGATTGACATATTTTCGAAGAAAGAAGAAATTGACTTAATAAAATCAGCCTTTAACATTTTTCCTTATGCAATTGCATTGTAAAAATTAAAATGGAGCTATGAATTGGAAGAAGTAAATTTATTGTGGCCATTTGCCCTGATTTTTGAAGCCGTGCCCCGAAGTTCTTTTAGAGAAGGTTATTTGCTCAATAATAACGTTAAAATTCAACTGCCCTTTTTGTTTTAGGTCCGTTTTAGGGAAGCCGCAACCTAAGCTCTCCACCCAGAAAACCCCTTTGATCCCCTCCCCTTTTTGGGGACACCAACCGCCTATGCATATCTACACGTCGCAAATGATGGGCAAAAGCAAATCTTTTCGCATTCCTCGTTTCGTAGCATTCATCCAGGAAAATAAGCTCGTTTAGTTCTGGTAAAGCTTCTCTTTTGAATTGAATAGAAATTGCTGCACTTGTCAAGAGCGGCGAACAAAATAAAACATTTATTAAATAACCATTTTTTCCAGAAGGACCACGTCTTTTTCTTCCTTCATTAAAATAATGAGAATTTTACAAGACGCATTTTAAAAATCAATAAAGAAATAATCATGCTCTTATTTATGAATGTAATTACTTTCACTTCTTTTTATTGTCAATAATTATTTCTAGCAGTTCCTTTTGACGTGAATCGATAATCAGACATAAAAAGACATTCTGTCTTTGAGGTCTCTTCTCTTCTTTCGGTTCAAATTTAAGACTCAGATAGGGAACAGATGCATAATTAAAAATAATGAAATTTAATCAGCAATAAAGGAGAAATTTCTCATCATAAAAGAAGATCTAATTTAGTAACTGAGACCAATAATTCGAATTGAGTAAAAGACATGACATTGTTAACGTAAAATATTGCTCTTTTTAAAGGTTTATTCAGATAATTTAACATTAATAAACACTAAGAGTCAGCCACTTGTTATATTCTTTTGACGGGGTTGAAGGGTGGGGGGGGGGGGGATCAATGAAAATAAATAAAAATACAAATGATTCTATTTTCTCGTGAAAAGATAAAAGAGAAATTAACAAAGCTAATAAAAAAAAATACTTAATTCCGGAGGTGGGTGAATTGTATCGGTCTAGTTCGGGTGTTCTCTTTCATTTATTAAACTGTTTACCGCTACTTTTGCACCGGTAGAGGGGGGCCAGGGGGGGGGGTGATGAACTCCCTACTAGAACTCCTACGCTATGTTTAAGACATATTGTTCATCCTAGTATGGTAAAATATATACAAAAAAGGATTCCGATGACCAAACATACATTACATTACATTACATTACATCCCAGGATCCCCCGTACCTACCACAGATGTGATTTACTGGTTAAGTAGGGACCTGGAGGAAGTTCAGTCTCAGCTTTAGCAGTTGAAGCATTTTTTATACAGTGTGTATTAAGAAAAGGTTATAGTGGTAATAGAGTATTTTTGTTTACTATTTTTCTGTTGACCAAACATACAGGAGAAAATTCGCGATCAACCAAATATTTGGCGCAGTATAGCCTATAAAGGCTCTTGCGCCATTAAACACGAAACAACCAACCAACCAAATGTGAGCATTAAACTTGGAGAGGTTTTGGAATTTTCGAAAGATATTCAAACTTTAAGGAGATTTTTTTTCTTGATTTAATAATTTCATATTGCATTATTACTCAACTTTTTAAAAACTTAAGTTGCATATTTGATGCCTTCCAAATTATGGTACCCCTTGCCCATGCCTTAATCTGGCTTCGTGCGCACAAATTTGATCTTGATAGGAAACAACTTAGTCAAGCTGATTGCACCAATTTTGCTAGGAAGGACGTACATCGTACGAGCATGAAATTTAAAAAAAACGAAATATATAAAATTTCACTAGATTTCTTACAACGACAAACATTATGCTTTCAGTAGATTTGCGACCTTCATTTTAAACTCTTTTTTTATTTGCCACATAAAAATTACACAATATGTGTAGAATGTTGAAATACTTACAACACCTTGATAAGAAATTTTACAACAGGCTGATATCATTTTTAAAAAAAAGCGAAGTAGAACTTACCCCAGTCTACAGAATATTTTGTAAGTATAAAAGAATGTAACTCACCTAAAAAAGAGAAAAGGAAATTTAGTGACGAACTTATTTGACACTCTAGAATTACTCAATATAATTTAGCCAAGACAGAATAAATATGAAAAATCGCCAAACATTCGCCATAAGAACGAAGCCATTATGGCGATATTTTGTCAAACCCGTAGAACTCAATGTAAAACTGCTGTAAAGCACTAAAATACTATTTACAGGTAAAGCTCGAAAAAAAGGTAATTTTGAGGGGAAAATAACGGATTAAAAGTTAAACAGCAAGATTAGCAAAAAAAAAGGCACAAAAATGACATTTGGAACACACTTTTAAACAATGCTTAGAACTTCACAAAACCTTTTTGTTTCGTACCAGTTACACAAAAATCTGCGATTTATTCATCCTTTTTTTTCGTTGATAAATAAATTACTAAACTGAAGCAAAAATATTTCTATTCTGAAAACAGGAGGTGGAGGATTAAAAAACATTAGAAAGTATTGACTATTAGTGAAAAATTACCCACACACAGGCCAATAACTAAATGCTTTTGACAGGTGTGTCCGCTCAAACTAGGAAACAACTTCCACCGCCCGAGCATTTTATCGTACATTAACCCTACAAAAGTGACATACATAATGACTTCCATCTTTTGCCGCTTTAGGACATCCCTCTAATGATGAAAGTTGCTCAATAAGCTAACTGAATTAGAGCACACACACTTGTTTGCGGTCAAGACAATGCCGAAAAGCAATCAACCATCGGCCCATCTGGTTGATTCCTTGATTGATGAAGGCTCTGGCTCTGGGGGATCAGACAGAGCAGGCAGTGAAAACGGACAGACGTACAGACGAAGAATTGGACAAAGTACTTTGTCTCGAGCGGTGAGACGATCATAAATTAGATAATGGTCTTTACTTGTCACTCAAAAGATTTTTCATCTGATTCGAGTGTGTCGTTGTGGTTGGTTAAGGGTGGAAGTGATGCTAGGACATGATTGGCGATTCTTTGCTGTACAAAACTCCCATAATAGATGATATTTGCTTTGGGTACTGATCAGAAGAACATCGTTCATTGAATAGAGAATATTAGACTGAGGATATTGTATGGCACTTATTTCATCTGCCTCTGTATTTTGATGCAAAATTGAACAGTTGAGTTTGATTTGAGAAAATCATATACAGCAATTGAATACCTCGGAGCAAGATGGGATAGTCCCGCTTTTTGTTTATTTAATTTTTTTAATCAATCGGTTTTGTGTTTTGAATTAAAAATTGCGAAGAAAAATATTATATTAAAAACTCTTCAAAGGCTTTACGAGAATTTTAGTTTAAAACTCAAATTACGACATTCTCGAGTCTGCAAATTACTCGTACGAACTACAATAGGAATCGCTACAATAGGAATCTCCGACCTTTCCATTTATCACCCAATGTTTTTCCCCCCTTAGGAAGTCCGTGCAAATTAAGCTTGCTTAATAAAACTAAATAAGAGTATAAGAAAAGTGTTTCGACGTCCGCGAAAAAACAGACTACAAATTGTGACGACTACAACCGATGCACAGTGAAGTTTTGAACGCAATCTGCAACAACTTAAGAAATTGCAATTTTTAGTTAATAAGCATTTGGATGTGTCGAAATATAAGTTTTCAGATATAAAAGTGAACTGTTGCGAAGGAAGTCTTGAATAAGGGACCAAGCACTTTGATAAGCACATTTTTTCCTTCCGGCCTAGTCGTTCTGAGTCAACTTGCAACGAAGAAACATTTTTTTTCCTTTATTTATCTTTTTCTTTCCTTTCACCTGCAGTTGGTCTAAGATCGTGCATGGCATTTTTACCGAATAACAGCAATGATTCGGAGTTAATTCCTTGAGTAAACCTGCTGCTCTTATATTTCAGCTGCCGACTAAACTGACCTTTAGTCCATAAAGTTACGTTTATCGTATCAATTTTGCATAAGTTTTTCTTACATTTTTACCCCCTCCCCTCCGCCCCCCAAATGTACGCAATCTTACGCACTGTTACGCGAGATAAATGTAAAACTTAACCCATTAATACCTGACATTTTTTTTTTTCCAAAGATATTTTGTATACTGGTTCCAAATAGTGTTTAATAGGCAGAAAAAAGTTAAAAAATGTCAAAAATATTTTTTTTATTAAGAAAAGAAAAATCGCCCCTAAAAAGGGACGCTAGACCCCAGATGGTGCATATTTGTTTACTGAATTTGTTTTTCTGCCTATGATATAATATTTAAAA
Source organism: Uloborus plumipes (assembly GCA_038373865.1). Taxonomy (NCBI): domain Eukaryota; kingdom Metazoa; phylum Arthropoda; class Arachnida; order Araneae; family Uloboridae; genus Uloborus; species Uloborus plumipes. The sequence continues at coordinate 211,350 of JAXGGA010000126.1, forward strand.
GGACATTTTATAAGAAGAAATAAGAGCAGCAATTAACACAAACAGAAGCTGGGAATAATTTTAAAAACTTAGCTTTTTTGTTCTTGAGATTGTGAACGATGTAATTCTTGACAAAGATCATATGAAAACGGCTACAGAACGCACTCTACAATGGTTATGCGCCGCAATCTGTTAATAATGAATTGAAACAATACCAAAGTTATAATTGAACACTATTTTGGTTGAAATGTTCACTTTTGGTAAATTCAGTCACACTTTTTGGACCGTCCCTAAAAAGGGACGCTAGGCATTAATGGGTTAAACGATATTCCGTTAGTTGTTCTCAGAAATTAAGTTATTTAAGTTTATTTCTCTTGAACAAAAAATCCCGTGAAACATTGTGTCCGCCAATCAAATAGTCTTTATAATCCATTTCGAATCCACTTTGCAAAAGCCTGAAAGCCTTTAACCTGACCTCACCTTCAAGCGGAAATCCTCGCAACGAAACTGGGTTATTGTACCTCAAGAGGGATGAGAGGATCAAGCTCTCAGAGCAAAAATTTGCAAAACAAATTTGTCAGTATTCGTAAGCAGATAATATTTAATACACAGATTTTGTAGCTACGAAAACAAATCGTAAAAATCTCGTTCACATAGCAAAAACGATGCAGTAATGACTTGAAGCAAATGAATCGCATGGGTTTCGGGGATTAAATATTATTTAAAATAATTCAAATAGGTTTTAAAACATCCGATTTGTAAAGAAATGTTTGTTTACACAGATGAAGGCTTTGTTTAGAATCAGCCACAGATGACACTGTTCGACAAAAAAAAACCTTGAAAATGCTTCTGGTACTTTGAAGGCTGATTCTTATGTAAAATGACCCCCTGAATCCGAATATGACCCCTGTTTTCCCCCATCACGTCCCAATTCTTTTTAAAACGCCCCCCTTTTTTTTCATTTTTCCTTAGTTTCAGGGCTATAATATTTTTTTTGGAGGGGAAAGGAGCCTTATATTCACCAATAAATTTTTTTGGATGTCAAGAGAGACTCAAAGTTTAAAATCATGAGCACCGAGAAAAAATCGGAGAACTTGGGGGGGCGTGGCCCGCCAAAATATTTGAAAAATCACCAAAAACGACCTTTTTGTTCTAGTTTCTTTAAAAAGACCTTTAAAACATTTTTTTCGGTGCAGAACCAGAGTATAGGATCCGCTCCTATGGCTCCTGGGTCAGAAAAAATTTTCACGCTGTAAAATTTTTTTAAAAAAATAAAATAATGCTTTAAAAATCGCACTTTGCACTCGAGTTTTAAAGTAGGTCTTCAGCCAAAAAAAAAACAAAATTGTGGCTGATTCTTATGTCAAATGACCCCCTATTTCCAGATATGATCTCAGTTTCCCTCCTCCACCCCCTCTTTCCAGAGAGTCCCCCCCCCCAATTCAGAGTCATTTTACTAATTCGGAGGGGAAAAGTACATTGCGTAACCCGTTAACATAATTCTAAAAGGCAACAGAGGTTCAAAGTTCAAAATCATGTACATGTGTACCAAAAATATAAACTAGGGCGGTATACCTCCCCCCCCCCAAAAAAAAAGAAAAGAAAATTCATTACTCTGATTTTTCACAAAAAAAAAAAAAAAAAAAAGGTTTAAAACGTCTCTTAGAAAAACAAGAAAAGAAGATTTTTTTTTTTTGGGGGGGGGGGGGTACACCGCCATAGTTTATATTTTTGGTACACATGTACATGATTTTGAACTTTGAACCTCTGTTGCCTTTTAGAATTATGTTAACGGGTTACGTAATGTACTTTTCCCCTCCGAATTAGTAAAATGACTCTGAATTGGGGGGGGGGGGACTCTCTGGAAAGAGGGGCTGGATGGGGGAAACTGAGGTCATGTTTGGAAATAGGGAGTCATTTGACATAAGAATCAGCCACAATTTTGTTTTTTTTTTTTTTTTTTGGCTGAAGACCTGCTTTAAAACTCGAGTGCAAAGTGCGATTTTTAAAGCATTATTTTATTTTTTTTTAAAAATTTTACAGCGTGAAAATTTTTTCTGACCCAGGAGCCATAGGAGTGGATCCTATACTCTGGTTCTGCACCGAAAAAAATGTTTTAAAGGTCTTTTTAAAGAAACTAGAATAAAAAGATCGTTTTTGGTGATTTTTCAAATATTTTGGGGGCCACGCCCCCCCAAGTTCCCCGATTTTTTTCTCGGTGCTCATGATTTTAAACTTTGAGTCTCTCTTGACCTTCAAAAAAATTTATTGGTGAATATAAGGCTCCTTTCCCCTCCAAAAAAAATATTATAGCCCTGAAACTAAGGAAAAATGAAAAAAAAAGGGGGGCGTTTTAAAAAAAATTGGGACGTGATGGGGGAAAACGGGGGTCATATTCGGAATCAGGGGGTCATTTTACATAAGAATCAGCCTTCAAAATACCAGAAGCATTTTCAAGGTTTTTTTTTGTCGAACAGTGTGATTAGAAGCAAATTAAGTAATCATAAATTTGAATTTAATCGTGCGTAACAATAGATAATACCTGATTGTTAATAAAGACTTAATCAACAGTTCTGACAATTCGATCGTTATTTTAAAAATAGATTACGCTACCTCAGGTAGACTTTATTTTAGAGATTAAAATCTGAAACAAAAGAAAATACTGATTTTTATACCCTTCAACCTTTTCCGACTAGCAGAATGGTAAAAATTTTGAGAGTCAATGAGATTTTTAAAATTTTTTATAACTATTATAGCATGGTTATGTAAGATTTTTATTATTAATTACTTACAACAGAATGACTAAGTAATAAAAGAAATTATGATAGTTATTCAACAAAAGTAAATAAACCTTTGAGAAAATCTATAGAAAAGTGCAAAATGTCATACATAGTTGTGATAATTGTTTCAATAAAGAATTTTTTAACGTAAACATAAGAAGTCTCAGAGGACAGTTAAAATTTTTAACAGGCCATTGCCGGTTCTCTGGACAAGTAGTTGATAATCCCTGATCTTATCGATCATTGATACCAGCAGGAATCTCTACAAAATATTTAATTTCTAATTGTTATAGCTTGGTTAGGTACCTACCCTTAACTTTTTAATACTTTTTTCTTTCTTTATTAAAGAGTGGTTAAACATTTTGTCAACGGATCGATACGCTTGAAAATATCGAACTAATTTGGACGTTTTGAAATATTTAAAAAAATTGCATCACAAAACATTTCGAGTATTTTTCCTTTGTTTTTTGTATAGTGTCTCTCTACATAACTATTTAGTACACTAGGTTCTTTTCTATTTGACTTTATTTGGTGGGAAAATAGGCCTGATTACAAATATATATAGTGCTTAAAACAAAAACCCTTATTGTTGATTAAAAAATTACATATGTATGAAAAGTTAGGAATAAATGCACGGTTTTTACCTTGCGACTAAGTCCTTGATAGACTAACTTCTGCGCAGCACAATGTCTTTCTGCTAATGCAAGCAGAATCTGAAAAGTTTTTTTCTCACATGTTTTCCTCGTTTTTTCATTTTTCCCTCTTTTATTTTCTTTTTGTTGTGCTTTGTTTATATCATGGCTTAATTTACAACAAAAGAACAACCGAATTTTTTCCGTATGCAACTTGCGGTGCTTAAAAGATTTTTTTAATGTTTGCTACATGTCATTTTTTTCGGATATGTGGTTCATAGGAGTGGAGCCGATACTTTGATTTTACATTGAAAAATACGTAGAAATCCTGAAAAAAAAATCCTTCCCGTCCAAATTATATGAGCATTGGCTATGAAACTGCAAAAAACTGAGGGGAAAAAACAAAGGGTGAGGGAGCTATCTACAAAAAGGGGTGGGTGATGGGGGAAAACGGTGGTCATATTTGAATTCAGAGGGTCATTTTCCAAAAAAAAAATAATAAAAAAAAAAAAGGCAAGAATGCGATGACAGCAACATTGATTTTTTTTTTTTTTTTTGCCGCCCAATTATTTAGTGGTAAAAGGAAGTAGTGTCGGGTCCTTTTCCGTTTTTATTTTTTTAAAATAGGGGAAAAACAAAAAAAAAAAAAAAAAAGAAAAGGAAAGGAAAAAATAAAGAGAGAAAGAAAAAAGACTACTAACTTGACAAATACTAACTTTACTTTTATTTTAACAGAAACAGCGTCCCAACCAAGAAAGTTATACAAAAAAATCGTTCGATTTCATTGTCCCAAATGAGAACGTTCCAATGGAAAGGAATTTCGAAAAGGAAGCCGCTCATCCCAATGGGGCATGGGGACATAAGTCATAGCCGAGTTCAGATGCAGGCCACGGCAGACAATTTTCATACCAAGCGATTATTTATTCGCGGGCGTGAGAGGACAGAACTGAAGTGAAAAGAGTCAGCTGCGCGAGACGACATACCGATTGGAGAAGGCCGATTGTTGACGTCGTTCATTGGAGCATTGAAACGAGAACGAAATATTCATACATAATTTCTGTCGCTTGGGATTGAGATGTCGCTTCGAATTGTATCGTCGATTTTCTCCGAGAATTCTTGTTCAGTGCAAATACTGATTCAATTTGGAGACAATAAAAGTAATGGAAAAAGCACGAAGTGGTTTTCACTGTTGAGAAGAAGGAAATTGATACAATGTGACTAAATCTTTCTTTTTACATTTAATTAATTTTTCTACTGTACACACACACGCTTATTTCAGGGTTTGCAACAGGCCATGTCTACCACTACACGTGATTTCACAGGTTGGATGAAGCCCTGGAGAGCGTATTTTTTTATCCCAACCTAGAGCCGAACAAACCCCCTTTCCTGTGCCCAAAGAGGTATTTCTTTGGAATGGTAACTTAGAGGACTTTGAGATAACGAATATATTTAACGTGCCCCAGCCACCATTAGTGAACACGGTGGATCTTTGACCGGCTGGTATCGAGCCTGGGACTTTCAGGTTACGAGCCCGAGGCCTAACCGCTCAGGCCACCACGGCCCTCTTTCAACAGTGCAGTGAAACAGCAAATTATTTACTAGTGTAAAGTTTCAAAAGACGACAAGAATAAGAAGCTTGTGATCATATTACGACGCATAATTGAGAATACCAGAAAACAATTTTATATGTGAAAGGTACGGGGCACTAAGTTACAAAATCTAAGTCAGCCACACTGGTAAAACTGCGGGCTGCATATAACACTTTTTCAGTTGACACTTGTAGCACTAACTACTGCTCTAAAGGTGCTATTTTGGCAGAGGCGCCCAGAACTAAAATGTTTGGGAGGGGGAAAATTATCAATTTGCCGAATACAGTTTCAACTTAACCGAATGATAAAATACGAGCATGCACACATGTAGCACATACATACCATTTAATGAGAAAAAACCTTAGGCATCTTAAAAAAAAAAAAAAAAACTTTAAAAATTAAAAGTAGAAATAATCTCAATGTTGCAATATTATTTTCAAATTGCCGAATCGTTAGCCAAATTTGCCGAATAAGGAAACGTTTGGAAGGTCACAGTGACCTCCCATCGAGGAGCGCCTGTATTTTGGCTTCTTATCGTAGCTTCAGTGGCCAAAGTTCTGCAATTTAAAACCTTTTCGTCTGCAGTTCTGTGCACAAATATACAACACAATCATGAAATATAAAACTTTTGTTTCATTTCTATCAGCAACTTTATGCACAAATATATAGCACACTTATGCAATATAAAACTTAAGCTTAATTTCTATCTTCGGGGTTCTGCACCAATATATAACACAATTATGCAATTCAAAGCCGGCGACTTCATTACATTTCTACAATGCACAGCCAAACTGAAAGTAGGCGTCCACAACACAGCAGTTCTCGAAATTCGAAACAGCATTTTCCATTCCCTCTCGCCTACACAAAAAAGAGCAAGTAGCAAAGCAAGTGAGATAACGCTGGAAGGGGGAAAAAAAAAAAAAAGATGTCAAATCAGAACGACAGAGTCACTTTCACCTACTTCTAACGACCAGGTTTTTTTTCCCCCTTTATTAATCACACTCTGACGAAACACTAGCGAGTATAACTTTGCCGGAAAATTACACACACGGGGCACATGGCCCTAATTAGTTGCTGGCACGAGCCCAGATTGTTGACAGAGACCACGCCTTTGTTATAATTTAGGGATTCTATTTTTGAAAATGCTAGCCGAAAATTTTTCGGATAAGCTAAATAAATACTGAAACAGTTGTGGAAAAGGAGAAATTCGTTTGGGGGTGGAAATGGAAGTTGTGTAAACACTCGAGTTCTGTGTTCCCTAATGACTTAGGGTTATTTTGACAGTTGTTGAATAAAAAGAAGTAACGAACAATGAAAACAGTCAAAAGGAATTTCAGGTATGAAATTAATGAGAGAACGAAGAACAACTGATGTTTTCAGTTGATGCTTTGGAAAAAAAAATCCCTTTTGATTTTAACTGATCAAAAAACGAGTTATTAAGGTTCAGACTCATGAATTGAAGGGCTTGGAGGATGGCTATGCTACATTTTAAAAAATGAACACTCTGGACAATGGTAAGCAATGGATACAGGTAAGCAAATAAAACTTAGTACATCCAAAAGTAGATGTCATTAGACCAATTTCACACGCACACTACCGACAAAAACCAAAAAACAAAAAAGCTACAACAACTGCAACAGTAAAACTTTGAACTTAAGTTACTCGCAATTTCTGTTTTGTCACATAACCCCTTCATCTCACAAGCCCTTCAATTGTTCTAAAATGTTCAATAAGAAATACTCAATGAGAAATTAAATTTAAAATTTGTGATTCGCTTTTATTGTCCTTTTTGATTCTTTGATTTTCCCTACGGATGGAAAGATCCTCCTTCTCAGAATGATATAATGTAAGGAATCGTTCATCCAAGCAAACTTTTTATTAAAAATCCTTTTCTTTGAAAAAAAAAATATCCTGAAAGAGAGAAGAAAATTGTAATAGCGTTTTTCGCAAAGTGTAAAATCGAAAAATAAAAATCGTTGGGATGCAAGGAAAAAGGTAAGGAAACATCAGTTTGCTTCTTATTATGTTGATAAGAAGTCAAAGTGAAAGTTAACAAAATGATTTATTTTACAAGATGATGATAACGTCTGAAAGAACGCTAATATCGTTATTTCAGACGTTAAACTTTGCAACCTAAAGTCTGAAAAATATCATTGGATTTAAATTTCAAGCTTTATTTAATTCTAATCCGCGTCCCGTGTGTTACATCGTCAACTTGTCTGAGTGAATGTGTAACACTAGGGTGGTCACAAAAAATCAATTTTCGAATTTCTTTTGCGGCACCCCCCCCAAAATATGCCAATGGGCTAGAAAATAAGATTTGCAAAGTTTTAGCTTAATCGGATAATAATAACACGTGCCGCAAAGTGGGTAAAGTTAAGAAAAAGAGCGTTTTTTAGCCAAAAATTATAGTGTTTACTCTGTAAAACCAAAACTACTGATCCTAGAAGCTTTATTTTGGTCTCATTTTGTAGGAAATTTTATTTTCTTTAAGTCTAATCTTATTTAAAGTTTCGAAAAAAATGATTAAATATTTTTCAGAATTTTCACAAGTCAGGCTGCAACGCAAATCCTCGAAATTGCAAGTAACATGGGGAAATTTTTTTTTCAACTAATCTTTTGAGGCACCCCCCTAAAATGTGCCAATAGACTAGAAAATGAGATTTGAAAAGTTTTAGCTTAATCGGATAATATTAACACGTGCCTCAAAGTGGGTAAAGTTACGCAAAACAGCGATTTTTAGCCAAAAATCGTAGTTTTTCCTCTGTAAAACCAAAACTATTCATCTTAGAAACTTTATTTTGGTCTCATTTTGTAGGAAATTTCATTCTCATTAAGTGCTATTCCATTCATTTTTGCTATCATGTCCAAAGTATTTATTTTGCACTTTTCAGGTTAAATCGTAGAGTATATCAAAAATAAGAAATTTTCATGCAAAAACCTAAAAGCATTACAATATTCAATTACATTTATTTGCTTATTGTTGGATTTACTTTGTCAATTAAAAAAGGGGTATTTTCGTGGTACTTTAGAAATAAATGAAACATTTCTGCGTTAAAATAGAGGAATTAAGGGGTTAAGACGGAAAGCAAAGAGTTATAATGACAACAATAGCTAATGCACCTTTAAACTTTTACTGATAAATTATATAACATCATTTTACCTATCTTTAGCACTTAATGAGAATGAAATTTTCTACAAAATGAGACCAAAATAAAGCTTCTAAGATGAATAGTTTTGGTTTTACAGAAGAAAAACTACGATTTTTGGCTAAAAATTGCTGTTTTTTGTAACTTTACCAACTTTGAGGCACGTTTTAATATTATCCGATTAAGCTAAAACTTTTCAAATCTCATTTTCTAGTCTATTGGCACATTTTAGGGGGGTGCCTCAAAAGATTAGTTGAAAAAAAAAAAATTCCCCATGTTACTTGCAATTTCGAGGATTTGCGTTGCAGCCTGACTTGTGAAAATTCTGAAAAATATTTAATCATTTTTTTCGAAACTTTAAATAAGATTAGACTTAAAGAAAATAAAATTTCCTACAAAATGAGACCAAAATAAAGCTTCTAGGATCAGTAGTTTTGGTTTTACACAGTAAAAACTACAATTTTTGACTAAAAAACGCTGTTTTTCTTAACTTTACCCTCTTTGCGGCACGTGTTAATATTATCCGATTAAGCTAAAACTTTGCAAATCTCATTTTCTAGCCCATTGGCACATTTTAGGGGGGTGCCGCAAAAGATTAGTTGAAAAAAAATTTTCCCCATGTTACTTGTGACCACCCTAGTGTAACACAATACAGTCGTTGACACTAGAAATGTTATGCAAAACCCACAAGAAATAGGAAGACAGAAAATAAAGCTTTCAATTTTTGCTAATACTTTACGTAATATGGATGAAGAAGCATTTATTACGTTATTGTAAGTGACGATTGAAGGGCTTGGAGGATGAAGGGGCTATGTTACATTTTAAAAAATGAACACTCTGGACAATGGTAAACAATGGATACAGATAAGTAAATAAAACTTGGTTCATCGAAACGTAGATGTCATCAGACCAATTTTATTCTCACACTAACGACAAAACCAGAAAAAAAAAGCTGTAACAACTACAACAATAAAACTTTGAACTTTAACTACTCGTAAATTCTGTTTTGTTACATAACCCCTTCATTTCCCAGGCTCTTCAATTATCAGTTTCAGTATGAATCATTTGCTTGAATACTTTGATTAGATTTCAAGCATGCGTCACCTAAATAGCCACAAATGAAAAGAAATCAACTTTATAAATAATATTTAATTTTCGAAGGCGCACGAGTTGTTTTCAAAAAACTTCCACCTGGAAAAGGTATTATGAATGAACGGATGTTGAGGAAATATTACATAATTCTATTTTCAGTTTCACCTCGCAATTAAATTAAAATATGTCTTATTTTCCCTGACAAAAGCAACAACAAACATTACTTCCCGCAATAAATATTCCTAGAATTCAACAAAATATTTCTGTGGTTCCCAAAGCCCTAATTAATATTTAATGCAGAAAGAGAGAACGAAACTAATTGGCTCGCCGTTGCAAACTGAGTTAGGGAAGAAATGACAAACAATGCATAGTACAGGTAGAATTATTAAACGCCTGCCTTTAAAAGGATTGGAACAAGAAACCCATACACCTGCTATCCTTCCCCCATTCACTGTCGTAATCACCACTGAGGCTCATTAACTGAACGAAGCAACCGGTTTTGTCGAGCAGCGCGGCGATATACCGAAGATACCAGATTTATTTCGTAATCAGCCACCTTGATTGCCAAACTTCGAAAAAGCAAAAGGGGTGATGGAACGATCCTGGCACTCAAGGGCACAGGCAGCTCTATTACTCCACGCTGAAAATCAAGATTAAGAAACAAATTTTCAAGGGTGATAAACACATTTATTGGCATGGAGTAAAGTTTCTTCCTGGATTACCATTGTTTGGAGAGCGGTTTTTTTTTCTTCCACCGCATGGAATATCCATTGGAGATAATGAGAGAGATAGTATTTTTAACGCCTCACCAATCAATCCCATGAATGATTTATGAAATCGTCTCTTGAAGGAAAGACAGTCCTCAATTATGGAAAAATGCAGATTCGAGGTCGAGTACAAAATCTGAATCTGCTTCCTTCACATCATTAAATCGAAATTACCTATCGGTAATGTGTTGAACTAGATTTCTTGAAAATGGCAGAGGCGGCATTGAGAATCTTGGGACAATTTTGCTTAACATATTTTGCATTGCCGGCCACCTTGTCTAGTGGTCAGAGCAGTCTGCCACGGATGATGTGGCCCCGGGTTCGAGTCCCGGCTTGGGCATGGATGTGCTTTCTCTCTCCTGTCCTTTCCTTTCTTTGAATGTGTTGTGCTGTGAAAGGTTGCCTGCCCTATAAACGGGTTCCTATGGCATGTGTGTACTGTGGAAGTCGGACTTCACACAAAATTACGGTATAGTTTCAAAAGTGAAGCAGCGCCCCCCAAATTGCCAGTCTGGCTGTCACACGACAGAAAAAAAAAATATATATATAAATATATATATTGCATTAGCAGATGTTCAATAATACCTTTAGCTAGCGTATGCAGGGTAGTATCCCATCTCGCAGGTGTATGGGTTACTTACTTCAATCCTTGTGAATGAAGGTTGTTTTTTAATGTCTGTCCTGTACCAGACTGTTTCTCCCTTAACTCTGTTTACAACTTCGTTAATTTTAAGCAGTTTTTTGCTTTCCAGCAGGATATTCAAATAATTTATCAGTAGAATGGAACTCAGCCTCCACGTTCCAACTAAAACAGCAATATCAAGCAGGGTTGCGGAGTTGAAGGGAAAATGACCAACTCTGACTGCTAGAGTTTCAAGCCTCCTCAAAATCGATGCAACTCCGGCTCCTCATCCCCATCCAAGGCAGATAGTCGACTCCGAGAGAAAATGAACACCTTTGACTTCTAGAATTCTGTCTCCGGCTCTGGTTCCTTTTCTCCAAAATCATTCTGACTTCACAACCCTGATACTTATAATAAGCAAAACAGTCGAGATGGAAGAGAAAAAAAGTAGCACTGAAAAATATTTTTGAAACCGGCGCCAGGAATTTCAGAGCCCGTTGTTAAAAGTGGTGATGAAGAAGTCTTGTTAAATAATTATGATTATTATAATCAGAATGTTACCTTATTAACTGCTTCAATAACAAAAAATGTCTTACAACAATACTCAACTTATACTGTTAGATCTTTTATACTGTAATTTCAAGCGTTTAGCTCTATGAACTACAAGTTTGACAGACACTAAAAAAACGCTGTTTTTTAGTTTTTATTATTAATTTCTCTCCATACTATTGATAGATCGTAATTATCATATTCTAATTTACTTCAGCTAAAAACAAATCAAATTAGATTTCTGGCTAAAAAAATTTTGAGTAAAAATGTTTGACTTCTTAGTCAAAAAAGTCCAGCATTTTAGAATGAAAAAAAATCGTGTTCAAAGCCAATAAAAGGACACATTTCTTTTCCAACCTTTATCCCTCCTTCAATATTAAGGCACCACTTTTTACCACAATCAAAAAGTGGACAAAAAATTGCATCAAGTATTTATTTTTTAGGCATTGAACTCTTCACTGATTTATGCAACCCGTTTCATGATTTTTCACCGATCAAACCCAGGAGACATTCCTGTCGTAACGTCACCTAGGGGTAAATGTTCGCCACTCTGAGTGTGTGCGCACACAGCATTTCAATTACACCGTTCGCGTTATAGAACAGCATTCTTGGACAGCAACCTGAAACTTCCTCGTTAAACAGATCTAGGCCATCTGGCAAAACATTTCCTGACCACAAACAATTCACTTGAACATTGTGTTACTCGTATCTGATATCTATTTTCCCCCTTCCTCACCTATCTGATATGTAAACAAAAGAAAGAGAAAGTATTAACTCGTGTTCAGCTGAAATCGGTAGCTATGAAGTTTGAATTGATGCTGTGTAACAAATGCAATTAGGAACTAATTGAAAAAGGGTTTTGCTAATAGTTTAATACTTGCTCACTTAAGAATGTCGAAATTGTAGAAAACATTAGTGTTGTACTGACATACTTATTCACAGATATAATTATAGGAACTTTTTCAAGGCGTAAAAACACTTCATGAGATTTTTAGAGCAGTAAAATTTAATTTGGAGGAGTGAACTACGCGAAAACATTGAAGGCTACAACAGTGATAAATTTCATTAAAACAAACTTTCTACGATGGCAGGAGTTCCATTTTGATTTTTAACGTTCAGAATCTTTGAAATTTTGTATTAAAAATAAAATAAAACAACTAAATAGAAAATACGAAACATTCAAACGTAATATTTCAAAAATTCAACCCCCCCCCCCCTTTTATGAAAGGAAATGAGGGAAATATTTTTTTTTAAATGCAATGCCTGAAAATAGGCTTGACTAAATTTTACTGACCTTTTACATATTGAGTGCGTAAAATATGCTTGTTGATGCGTACAAAATATTTCTCGTTTTTTATCAGCCCCATAAAATAACAACTATCATACTCCATTACAAATAATTCGGATCTACAAAGAAAAAAACTAACTCATACAATACCTACCTTTATTGAAGATCAAACAACAATGATTTTCGACATGTAAATACACACACGCGACCAAATGCATTATTCCCCCGACTCCAGCGTAAAAAAACACCATGGTTATCATCCTCCTCCCCGACGATCGGGAGGTTAATGGACATGCAAGGCCTCAGAATTTAGGAAAAGCGATAAGAGCCCGTACTTTCTCGCCGTCTGACATAATGCAGGCAGATGATGCAGCATTTTTCTTCCAGACCAGAAGAAATATTTATCTCATATTTTACCGTTCTGATAAAGCTTTTAATGTCACGCTGTGTGCGAGGCGAGCTCGCGGTGAGAATATCAGAAACAGCAGTTGGGTAAGAAATGAATAAATCCCTCGGTGAAACCAGTGGTCGGAAGTAGCGCGCTACAAGTAGCGAAACTACTGTAGTAGCTACATTTTTAGTAGTTTGTAGTGTAGCGCACTACTTTTAAAAAAAAGTAGAGTAGCGAGTAGCGCGATACAAAAAAATAGTAGTTTGTAGCGAATTCTGGAAACTACTTTTAAATTAAAAAATAAATAAATAAATTTAAAAAAAAAGAACGAAGGGAAAAAACAAGGTTTTTCTTGTGGCGAATATTCGTAAAAATTGCAAAAAAAAAATCCAAAAAGGACAAATTTTAGCAAAAAAAAAAAAAAGGAACAGAAAGGAAAAGTAACAAATAAATTCAATGACAATTCCTATTTCTATTCCATATTCGAATGAGGTAATTTTTTAATCTAAACTACTTTTCGAATTTTTTCGGTCGATCTTCAAACGGTGTATTCTTTTTATTTATTTATTTTTTAAAAAGTAGCGAAGTAGCAACTACATTTCAAAAGTAGTGTAGCTCGCTACATTTATAAGAAAGTAGTTGTAGCTGTAGTTAACTACATTTATGAGAAAGTAGTTGTAGTTGTAGTTCGCTACGAAAAATATGTAGTTTTTCCAACCACTGGGTGAAACTAAGTAAGGACGGGGAAACAATGTTGGAAATGCACAAATTAGCAGCTTATTTCACACAAGTTTTTCGGGATTTCAAGAAAATCCGAATCGTACAGATTAAAGACTCTAAAAATTCAAAGCAATACGCTTAAGAGAGTTTTAAATATGAAACGTTTGAGTTTTAAGTATGAAAAACGTGATTCTTTCGCCATACTATCTTCGGCAAAAACGGACCACCCAGTTCTCTCTTGTCTTAGCATAAAGAGCTCAGTGCCAATGATTCGGAATAAGTTGTTTTCACACGTGATTCGAAATTAAACTTGAAACATGAAATTAGTATCACTAACCTTAAGACTCTAACAGACATTTTAATATACTTCAAAAGGATGCGGCTCATTAGAATATTGCTTTTTCCGGGTTTTTCACTAACGAAAACTTCTCAAAGCATCAACAAGTGACATCAGCATCGATGAATACACCCACTGTTAGGTAAACCTTCTTCGTAACTATTATACCACCCGTGGATGGGCGTATCAATAATTATTCACGAACGCAAGCTTTGAAAGAAGGTTTCATTTTGTCCAATGATCGAACTACAATGACGACAAAACAGACATCCGCGCGGATGCCTATTAACCGAAACCTCTATTTAGGTTGCAGAAATAGTAATAAAATTAAATTGAAGTAATTAAAAGCTACGAAGATGAAAAACTCCCGATGAAACTAAATTATACACAAATGAATTGGAACTGAGGAAAATAAAAATCTTAGGAAGCAGGAAAAATACCGGGTGACTCGTGAATTTTAAGGAGGTAACATAGTGTTCTTCTGGTAAGTTAGGTTAGGTGGAGCATAGTACATTACATGCACGACAATTTTTAGCCTACTTTCCCGTTAAAAATAAAAGAGACGAAAAAAGCATTAAAATTGGCTTAATGCATCTAAAAAATGTCGCCAAGTCCAAAAAATATCGCCAAGTCCAAAAAATATCTCCAAGTCCAAAAAATATCGCCAAGCCCAAAAAATATCGCCAAGTAAAAAAAAAGTCAAAAAGAAACAAAAAAATGAAATAAATATCGAAAAATTAAAAATTTGAAAGTAGGGTATTGAGATGGGGAATTTGTGTGTCTGTCTGTCGGTCGGTCGGTCGGTCTGTCTGTCCCCCCCTAATAACTTTTGAATGAACATTCCGATTTGGACAAACTTTTTTTTGTTGGAAAGATCTCGGCGAGTACAGCTCATTCCCATATTTGATTTTTTGATTTGAACAATTTTTGGTTCAACTTTGAGCCGTTCAAATAACCGGTCCCGCGATACTAACTTTTTAATGAACATTCCGATTTGAACAAACTTTTTTTTGTTGGATAGATCTCGGCGATTACAACTCATTCCCATATTTGATTTTTCGATTTGAACAACTTTGGTTCAACATTGAACCGTTCAAGCAACCTTTCCCCCCCCCCCCCTAATAACTTTTAAATGAACATTCCGATTTAAACAAACTTTTTTTCGTTGGAAAGATTTCGGCGAGTACAACTCATTCCCATATTTGATTTTTCGATTTGAACAATTTTTGGTTCAACTTTGAACCGTTCAAACAACCTGTCCCGCGATGCTAACTTTTGAGTGAACAGTCCGATTTCAACAAACTTTTTTTTGTTCGAAAGATCTTATCAAGGATACTTCATTCCCGTATTTACATTTCCGATTTGAACAATTTTTCGTTCAACATTGAACCGCTCAAGCAAGCTGTCACCCCTAATAACTTTTGAGTAAACAATCCGAAAAAAAAAATGACTAACTGTGCAGACGATTTTTTGTTTATTTATTCATTTGTTTTATTGAATTTATTATTATTATTATTATTTTTGGCAGACGATTTTTTTTTGTAACAAAAATGTTTCATTCACGAGGGCATTTTATTCTTTATTTATATTTAACAACTGGCAACGGATTAAAAGTGAAATTCGAGACATTTTATCAACGGACGAGTTTTTTTTTCTTTTTTTTTCTTTATTTTTTTTCTTTCTTTGATAAAATGTGTTTTGATGTACTTTGTACTTTTAATTTTTTTTTTTTTTTGAAAACAATTGAGGAATTTTTCTACGGAAGAATTGTAACAGTTACATTCTTTAAAAGGTGCGACAAAGCTTTATTTATTCATTTATTTACTTTTTATGTGTCTATTTCATCTGATGAGAGGGGTGTATTTTGCTTTTAGAAATCAGCTTCAAGTGCTAAAAAGGTATGTTTGACATAATTTTTAGTCTTAGATAATCAAGAGAATAATGATCAGATGCTAGAATGCCGATGTCGATGTACGGGAAAGTAGGCTCGTTTAGTTCTTGACAGAACTTCTTGTTCAGCACTGAAACAATTAATGGTTCACTATAAGGGTTTCAAATTTAATCAGCAACTGTTGCCATAGCAACAACATACACAACACAAACAGTTTAAAAAAAAACATTAATTTTATAATTTCAAGAAGAAGCAAGAAAACGCATGTCAACAACCGAATCTTTTCTTCCCACTGAGGCACCATCAATGACGCAAGAGAACAGGAATAGGTCCTCTTATGGAATACAGGAAGTCCTAACGTTCTTTTTTTTTTTTTTTTTTTTCAACCGAGCTCACAGTTCAGCCGGCTTGTTTATTTCATAACTTTTTTTAGCTCTATTTTTGTGATTTAAAATAGAAGGGTTAAGCTTACGCCATAAAATCAAAGAACGAAAGAGTCGTTCGAAGAAAATACAACCAAAGAAAAACAATATTTTTTTCCGATAATGGAAAATCAACAATTGCAATGCCACTATAGCTGAATAATACTAAGTTCTTGATAGGCAACGTTAAACTTTTTGCCAAACCAGAAAAAAAAGTTTCAAAATTTATTTTAAACACACAATGTATCAATGATAAGATAAGTTTTCGCTCATTTAGCAATCGTTACATAAAATAAAGAGTTTGGTAAAAAATTGCTTTGTGTGATGTTATTAAAAAACATACTTAGAAAACCATACAGTACTTTTGGCAGACGGTATACCTAACTCTCAGATTACACTGTATCAAAATAGATAAGGATAGATCTCATATTTTCACCGGGAAAAAATAAGTAACTTAAATAATAAGGATATTAAACAACTAACAATTCTTAAATCAATAAAAAATAGATGATGAAAACGGAATTATTGGAATTAGCATGTTATTATAATATTTTATAATACACAGTATTTTGAAATTCAAAAGGGAAAAAATGTAAAACAAAAATTTATTTCGTAGGAAACAATATTCATGATATAATAAAATTGAAATAAGACTTTTAGAAATTTGAAAGAAAAAGACTTTTTTTGTAATCACCAAATTAGTAGATATGAAAGTTCTAGGAATTCAAAAATAGAAGCCCGTGATTGCAATTTGAATTTCTTGATACCGTTTATCACTACCTGAAAGTAAAAACTTGATTTGAAAGTTAACACTTTGTTACACTTAAAAGGAAAAAAGTTATCAGGTGATCACATCGACGGTATAAGAATGAAAGTTTGCTGTGATAAGCTTATGTATTATCAAAACACGTAATCATTTCTCTATCGTACAAGGTAAATGAAACTTTATTAGAATCAGTACTTTACTTCACCCGTAACAAGTTATCTATATTTTTTAATACTATTTAGATAATCATCCCACTTAAACTATTAAATTCTTTTACATTAGAGGCAGATTTACAGGTTGGGGGCTCAATGCAAAGCATTTTTAAGGTGTGCTTTTTTCTATTACTGAACTAAGTAAAGCATTTATCGTGTACATTTCTGAATCCCCTTCGAAGTCTTTACGGTTGTTGAGTCCTCGGCAATTGGGACATTTGCTACAGAGTGAATTCGCCAGTGTTTTATGTATTTAAAAGAAAAAGGAAAAACATTCAGAAATTTTACCTTTCTTTACGAACAATTTTAAAATTAATTTTTTGAGCTGTAGAATAACACAGAAAATATTCTCCCAATCAGTTCGGGATTTTTAGATACAATACAACTACGATTAATTGTACATAAAGCTTATTGTTGCCTTGTATCTCATACAAAGAGCTGACGGTAGTTACACCATAAGAATAAGTAGTAACTTGCTATTTACTCACAGTAGACAAAGGCAAAAAATTTAAACTGTTTTCAATGAGCACAAAAGTATGAAACAAATTTTATTAGTAATTTTTAGTTAACGTAATCACCGAAATAATTGGTTATTAACTGGACAATTCAGCTTTGATTTTTTTAAAGAAAAAATGTGTTACTTTATCTAATATATGATTTTCTTGTTACAATTAAGGCTTGTAATTTATTAACAATAATAAAAGTAAAGATCGGCTTTAAAAAGTCATCTTAAGTCTTTCAATGTGCAAATACAAACAGACTTTCGGATACATCACATATTTTTTAAAATAAAGAATTAATCTTGTTGCTTTCAAAGACTGCTTTTGAAAACAATGAAAAAAGAAAATATAAATATGAATACTAAGACCTTTCATTTCATAAAAAAGATAAATAAAACTTGTCAGAGGAATCGCCCCCTTGTGGGGGAAAAAGTCAATATTCCAACTAGAGTTATGGATAAATTAATCGTTTTTTTTTCTAATGCCACCGGGAATTGCCATTGTGAATCAAATAAACGCTTTTCCTCATTTTAAAATTCTTTTTTTTTCTAACACGTTTAAATAAAGAAGTACACCCGATAACCGTGATTTCAAGGCGCAGACACTTTCAGCGTCAACTACATTTCATTCAATTCACTTTTCTCCTATCTTTCACTTCAGTGACGTCCTGACATTCGGACTGGGACGAGAAGACAATGAGAATTTACACTTACCACAGCCGCGACACCCCGACATTAAACATGATGAGGTGCATCTCCAATTGAGTTATTTCAAATTTCATGGTAGCTGTGGCAAACTGCGACACGTGCAAGACTGAGTGTCAGAGAATAATAGCGTTTCAGTTAGAGGAAAGCTGTAGGATTTTACGAAGGGCTCACAAATCAAAATCAACAGCCAAGCAGGAAAAAAACACAAGCCACCTGTTTCATCGACTTTTTTTCGGTTATTCAAAAACAAATGCTTTTCAACAGCTACTGGGTTTTAGAGAAATTTCATCAAATAGCAAACGCAGAAAAAGTTTTTAAAAAACGAAGTGCCCTATGCAAATAAACAAAATATAAGTCATTGGGTACTTTCCATCTTCAGATATCAAGTATTAACCATAAATAAAAAGTTACTTGTGACTTTCTTTGTCATTCCGATTTCTTTGAAATACACTTAACTGAAAAATACCACATTTTATTTTTTGGAGACCAAACACCTCCATAGCGAATATCGATGCATCATAATCACTCTATCTACGATAAACAATGTTCCCCGTTGCTTTGAAGTTTTCAAATTCTTTAGCAACTTCTTATATTAATCACTTTACCTGTGATAAACCATGTACTCTATTTCTTTGAAGCTTTCAATTTGTTTAACATAGTACTATCGTAATCACTTCATCTACGATACACCATGTACTCTATTGCTATATAGTCTTCAAATCATTTAACAAATTCTTGTCATAATCACTTCATCCGCGATAAGCTATATACTCTATAGCTATAAAGTTTTCAATTCATTTAGCAACATCCAACAATTCAGCAAATATTGAACTTTTAACTGCAGTCACTGTTGGCTCCTATTTATTTCAAGCACATAAAACACACACAGAATTCAGAGTTAAACTGCAAAACCGAAAATAATCCAACTGAAGCAAGGCACTAAAAAATTTGCACGCTCTGCAAGGCGAAATCCGCTGCAATTACCACTCCACCATTTCGCTTCTCCCAATCATTGCGCAGCTGTTTGACAGCTGCTCGTCAGCTGAGCATCGGCAGAAAGGCAAACACATACACCACAACAGGCAGATGAATTCTTTTTTAAGCTCCACAACACACAATTCCTCATCCGTATACGGGGCAAATTAAAATTCACAACTGAGTCGGAGAACCTGTTTCCTTCCCAGAGTGTTCCAGCCGGGTTCTCTCTCTCTCTCCTTGGCGACAAAGAGTTGATAATTATTCAGCGGCGTCTTTTTTGATCACTCATGTCCAGAATTTGCAAAAAAAAAAAAAAAAAATGACCTGAATAGTTATGTAAATTACGGAAAGAAAAAACGAGAGAGCAAGAGAAAACTTTAAAAATATTTTCCTTGAAATATAAATTTCATGTTTTCCTTGAAATATACAAATATTAAGAAATTCGTTTCATTTAACTAAAAACCTATTACAGTAGCATCTCGTTTATCCAGATAATAGGGGATACATTTTAATTTTAGAACATCAGAACAGAGTGATTATCGCAGGGGCACGCGGGGCACAGGCCCTTCCTCTTAGATTTCAGGGGGCCCAAAATCCCCTTACTTTATCCAACGCCTCCTAAATACTAAATGCCTACTGTATATTTTACTAAAATGCCTACTGTGTATTTTACTAAAATGCCTACTGTATAATTTACTAAAATGCTAACTGTGTATTTTACTATTAATACTAAAAATGTACTGTGTATGTTGACGTAAATGTTCTCTTAATGATTTGATAGCATTATTTTTTAAATTTATATCTTTTTTTTACGTCCGATCTTTGCACAAAACTTTTATTTCATTTTGGTATTGTAAGAATGTTTTTACTGGTAACACATAACTGATATGAGAAGGGGGGTGGGGGCCCTGAAGTAGAAACGTGCCCCATGTCCAATGTCAGATTGATCCGGATCTGCACCAGAAAATCCATCGGGAACGTTGTCTAGGGGGCCATGAGAAGTCTGACTGCGAATGGAGAGGTTGCGGGTTTGAATCCCGGCTCGAGCATGGATGTACTTGTCTAAATTTTTTTCGTACGACCTCCGTCGCATCTGCGCACGCGCCAAGTCTCTTCGGACTTTCTCGAAATAGGGGGAAAAAGCAACGAGGAAGTAGTAAGCGAACAAAAGCTGAAGGCATCGGGTAGTGCGCATCCAAAACCTAAGTCCCCTTTTTCAGATGGAAGCGTCCGCGTCTGACAGGCGCACAAAACGCAAACAGACAGTACTGTGGAAGTCAAACTTTACACCAAATGACTGTACAGTTGGAAAAGTGGAGCAGCGTACTCCAAATTGCCAAATTAGCTGGCACCAGACAACAACCAGAAAATACAATGCCAGAAATGGTATGCGCAAAATTTAGCAGAATATCAAGAAACATTAGCCTCGCGCTTTATAAGTTTTAACTGATTGTAATCGTTTTATCGAATGTTTTCATTTGGTTTTCAGCTCATAAATAAATAAACGTTACGCATAAATCTTCAGAAAATCAAGACATGCGAGCATATGCGGCTGATGTAGGGAAAAAGTGGGGCGTCAAAAGAAATAGGTTTGTGTTTGTGTGCGGGGGGCGGTGGGGGGGATAGAAGACAGCATTTCAGAAAGGGTTTCTTTGTAAAATATGGCCATATTATTGTATTTTAACATTTCTGATTAAATGACCTCTAAAAAGTGCGGAATATGGTCAAAAAAAAAAAAAAAAAAGAAAAAAAAAGAAAAATCAACCAGGCCGAAAATGGTTAACATAATCATTCCCCCTTACAGTTAAAAATTCCATTCTTTTCCGAAATAAATCAATCCACTCAGTAAAAAATCGTTATTCACTCGATCATTACCTCTTAACTCTGAAAAGCAAGGGGGCAAGGGCCCTTTACTTTTGTAAGTGAGGGGGCAATCACCCCCCTCCAGCCCCCCTGTACGAGCCGCCTATGGATACGAGTAAATACATTAAAATATTTTTTCGAAAAGCTATAAGGTTTTGACATTTCAACATGTTTTGATCAAAAATTTCCTGTGTGAAGTTTCTAAACTATTGGTTTTACCTAAAAATATATTAGTGAGATACGATATTTGCTTAATTCTTATCTTCTAAAATTAACGTCTTTGCTTTCAGTACGGAACTGTACTCTAAGAAGAGTAAAAAAGGAAAATAAATATTTTGGACGTTATTTGGAACAGGAAACTAGATCTATAAGCAGTAAAGAGATAGCTAAAAATGAGATGGAGCCAAATATAGACACAAAAATTCTCGTGTTGGGTTGTAGATGAAGAGAAATTCAGTTAAACAAACAGCGAGTCGTGTGTACTATCCAAACAGTGTTCATCTAAATTGTTGATATACGTCTTCGTTTAAATTTCGCTTTAAGTTGATTTTGGATTTTCTCGCTGTGACGGAAATACTAAACTTTACAAGCGTTGGACTTTTTCTATTTAGAAAGAAAATTAACTCAGAAAAGTCATCTTATATCATTTTCCTAGTTTTAGAAAAGGTATGAGGAGAATAGTATGTTAATCGACAGAACATTACTTGGAAAACGAAGCAAAGAAAACAAAACAATATAGATGTAACAAAAACTAAGTCTCGTTCCATGAAAATTGAATTAAACTTCTGTTTACTAAATTAAATTGAAACTTATATGAGAAAAAAAAAGTTCTTTTAATTTTTTTATTGTTATTTTAAACATTTCTTTTTTCATTCACGAAGACGGCATTCAAAATTACTCAAAAGACAAATGTTCCTGCTGGCATAAAACTAGTTCTTCAAAATACGAGGAATTAATCCCTAGTCACTTGTACAAAATAAACGCAAATAAGAATTTCATGAGAACATTTATAAAAAAAAAGTTACACAACATTTAATATTACAAAAACAAGTACGAAATAAAACTTCTTTACGTCATTAAAGTTAACATACGCATGATAGGATATAATTTAATACTATGAGGTCAAAATATATTTTCAACAATGAACAACTGATTATTTTGATCATAATCTAAACGTTCATAATTTCCCATCAATTTTTGAGTTTTATTGAGGAAGATTTGTAATTTTCTGTACTTTTGTAGTGATCAGTTATTCCTCTCTTGATGCCTCCCAGAGGGTATAACTAAAGAGATCCAGAGCATTCTGAGATAAGGTTCAAATTTGGAAAAAGGCATAAATGTTATCGATCAATTTTGGTCTAATACTTCATCTAAACATGTTCTAATGGAACCAACATAAAGCTATAGGTCCTTCAGAACATAAGTGCACAAAATGATCATGCCGGATATATGGGTAACAACCAAAGTACTAAGCTCTTATTATAATGCATTCAATATTAACTTCTTTCCAGCAAGTTCATCACACTAATATAAACAGCGATTGAACATACTATGGCCTTCTAGGTGACAATGTAAACATGCCACTTAGACGATTTCGAAAAATAGATCCGTTTCGAAGGATGACTGCCATTCTTTTATTAATTCGACATGAAAAATCCGATTCGAATCCATGATACAGACATGTTAAGTAATTCGAATCCGAAAAGGTCCAAGTCAAACACCTGTTACACAGCTCCTTGGCGAAATTTCGTCGCCTACCTATGTGGACAATTATCTTGATAGATAGCTTCTTCTCGTCAGTAGGTGTGAAAGAAACACAAGCCCGTTCTCCCACTTTCGATGGATGGATTCAAGGATGCTGCTGATTCCCCTCATTCCTCGATGGACGTCAAGGGCGAATTCTCGAAACGAACACAAAATGTAAGAAAAATGCCACCAGAGGCATTTTTATTACTGCTTCCTTTAATGTGGAAAACTAACAATGAAGGAAAATATTAATAAACAAAATTGATTTTGTGCTTAACAATTTCAAAACTATTTAAAAGCAGTTAACTTTTTTCTTTCCTTTTGAAGAAAGCACTAATAGGCATCACTGCATGTCCTATAGTAAGACAGTTATTAATTCAACAGTAAATAAAAGTTCCGCCTGATTCGCACAAACAGAATCATACTAAATACCTCTAACAGCCTTTTTGTTTTCTTTTTCAAGTCCCTATGCTCTATAGCTGTATTTCTAAAAACTATAATTTTGCATAAACTTCACATACTAGAAAAAAAAATTAATCATGCCATTTTAAAACTTTTCCATAACACATAAAGCTGTTATTAAAAAAATAAGTTATCTAGGAAGAAAGAAATGTCCGCAAATGTAATACTAAAAGATACTGTAAAAATATTTCCATGCAGTAGCTTATTACAGTTTCTGTATTCACTCCTAAATTAATCCCGAAACTAGTCTGAGAAACCGGACTGGTCTACAGAGTAACATTGCGTTCACTGCTGGAAGGGTTTAGTGTTATTTGTTAAACTAGTTTTTCACGATTACCTGCAACTTGTGATCGTAATCCGACTGCTTGCTGTAATTTCTCTTCTCACGGCAAAAAAAAAAAAAAAACCCTTTCTGACTATAGAGAGATTACCATTCACGTATCAAGGTTACCAGATTCCGAAGGAAAGGACACAAAACCGAAGCAAAACCAAAAATCGAGCTCAATCCACCTGGCACGACATATTCTGTCGAATGGTAGCAAATAGGCAACAACAAAAAATGCTTCCCAAGGTCTTCGCGTGACCAGACCTTCTACCATAAGCCGGGAATGATAGATCCCAAGCTGGATAAGGTGGTTGCGTGGGCCATTGCGGGTCGTGTATTTGACTTGAGTTCTCAAGACTTCACACGACAAGTGCCGATAAGTGATGATCGATGTCACGCTGGTTGGGAAACAAAGAATTTTGTAACTTAAAAGCGCCATGGCTCTGGAACTGTATCTGAAACCAAATCAATCATCTGTCATAAAGAAGATGTTCCAGGAACATAAACATTAATATTTGTAGCAGTGAAAATAGCCTGGCTTCGGTAAAAAAGATGGTTGACCTTGGACGACATCATTTTGAAATAGGAGAAACTTTTAAATTGAAACAACTCCAATAAACGCCAATAAGCTTTCGGCAGCGTAAAATACACCTGAATCTTATCAAATTTGGAAAGGTAGCATTTTTCTATAAACTTTAGTGAAATACTTCAATCTTAGCGAGAAAAAAATATGATAAAATAAATGAATGTCAAAAAATTATATTATGGTCTCACATCTTTTTTGAAGGTGCATATTTTAAAGAGCTCTTCAAGAAATAGTTTTATTCTATCTTCTTTTGTTTTTGAAAAACTTAAGGGCTTAGTATTTATCATTTGGAGAAGCACTGACTCTACAAAACACTCCATGGGATACTAAATTTCATTGTAAAATATGCGAGGCAAAAAAGAAAGGGAACCCCTCCCCCCCTACAGATATTAGGATTACAATCCTCCACCCAAGACTCTTTAATTTGCTTGATCCAACAACATCAAAGTCAAAACAAAGCGAGTTGTCTACAAAGAAAAATCACAATGTATGTTCATCTTGTCCCGCAATAAAACCACAAAAATCTGCTATTATTATTATTTTAAGGCTATTAACTTAATCTGTAAGACGCAATGATTTCAAAAAACTAATCTTTTTACATTTGTGAGAAATTTTGCAGCAACCATATCCAAAAATTCAGGAATTAACTGGATGGCATTATGCAAAAAGGAGTTAACCCACAAAAACCTGATTTTGAGATAATGGGCCTTAAAGTCAACAAACTCTGGCAAAAATCATGAGCTCTATATCAATATACCAATGATATGTTACCATGAAACGCTGATAGGGCCTAAATCTTTTTTGCTTAATGTAGAAAGCAACATATTTTACCATTAGAGTTGGATAACTCATTTTTTTATGTTTTGTGGGTTAACTCCTTTTTGCATAATGCCATCCAACTATAGTACCCCGTCTCCAATTTAGTCTGCTTGATCCCACTCCAATTTAATATGTGTAATTAAATTACATCCAAGTCAAAACAAAACAAGTTGGCTGCAATAGAAAATCACAATGAGGAACATATTAATTCTGATCCGGTACTTTTCCCTCCTTATGAATCTGTAAAACTCCAAAAATTAACTATTGCTACTTTAATACGGTTAACTTAATCTGAAAATACGCACAGATCCTATAAAACTAATCCTCTGTTTATGAGAAAATTTACAGCACCCAAAACATCCAGTTGTAACTATAGGACAAAGTTGAACTCCCCTATTCTCTAATGTAATTACGATAACAAAACTTTTGCTTCCTAGTCCCCGTGAAGAGTACTTAAATACATATGAATAATTTATTGCCATTAAACGCGAAGAAGAGGGATGAAAGCATTTCTGATGCCTCCATTAAGAACGGACAGCCCCGATTCATTAATCGCTGGACGAATTTTGAGCCATCATTTCACTCAAGAGCCCACTCCAAGCAATAAATGCTCCAGATAATAAAAGTTCTTTAATAAAGTTCACTGGGTTTGAATGAAATTTGTCTTGCGTTTTGGTAATCAGCTCTGAGCATCCATTTTACGATAAATTGTTAATTAAGCACTTAAAATCCGCGATCTTGGAGTGTTCTTCATCTAAATAAACATTTTCTGAAAACCATGATTCGCGATTGCACCACAGTTTGCTGCACATTTCGTCGTTTTCAACTAGGATAAGATCGCGAAATTCGTAGTCAAATGAAAGGAATGAAGACAGCGTTATGGTTTTGACAATGAAAGTCATTAAACGTTGCTCAGTTTGGTAACATTTAATGCTTCGTTTTCATAAGTTGAATACGAATATCTTACCACAGATTAGGAATACAACATTGAAAAAAAATAAAAAAATAAACCCATATCTAGCTTAAAAATGCATAAAAAATGGCAAGACGACTTGCCAGTGCAGCAAAAACATTTGAAATTACATTTTTTCATTTTATATTCACTTCAGTCAGTTTTTAAAGAATTAATTTTTCGTCCATTCGCAATTAAAATCTGTGTCAAGAGAGAAGTTTAAAAATAAAAATAACAATAATAATAAAAATAAAAGCCAAATGAACAAAAAAGATAGGAATTAAGATTGAATTATTCATGAAGGCCCTATAGAATGTATTCCCTTATTTTTCTTTTTTATATGAAGTACGCGTTTTCGAGATCGCGATTTTCTATAAAGAATCAACTTAAAACAAATACAATAAAATAAAATCACTCTAAAATATTTCTTTTTTAAGACTTTCAATCGATCTCAATCAATACATGTGAAAAAGTTATACAAATAATATTTTTAACCAAAGGTTAGAATTTCGAAATCTGAGATAGCGTTTACTAAGTAATTCCTATTTTCAATACTCAAAATGTTAAAAGTTAAGAAAACAATACTCTACGTCTTACCAGTTCATTTGATCAGATAATATTCTTCGTACACATCCATATTTAAACCTCCGATCTTTGTCACATATTGTTGAATGTCTCGATCCATACAACGTGCCATCAATTAAAATAAACATTTTCCTTAAAAACCACAGAAAATTTCACTCCAAACCAAGTTCCACCTAAACTACGAAAAAGTGTTCAGGGCAAAGTCACCCACATAAAAAAGAAACCATTTTTGTTTTCTTTTTTTCTTTTGCGTAGCTCTTACGTCCATGCACGAATTTTTCCTCATCCACGACATAACTCAGTTGCCATATCCGAGTTGTTCCGTTCCTGGCTTTTCGCTCTGTCATAACAGCAAACGATCTCATGATGCCAATCAAACGTCATACTTAGCAAACAGAAGATATTACGTGTACTGCGCAATGCGTTGAATATGTCGCAATTAATGTATCTAATTTTAATTATTTTATGTAGCCAGCTCCAAAATTTTCCCTTTATTTAATTTTCAATTAAATGCCTCTCATTTCAACTTAACAAAATGGTTTGCAGGGGTTAATTATTATTAAAATATCTGTACCTCAGAACCAGACTAACGTAAGTCCATTTTCGTCATTTTTCAGCAGAGGGCGAAAACGATTGTCGGATACATGCAAAGGATGGGACTCGCTCTCTTTTCACGCTGCTAAATAATTGTGAAGGAATTTCTTTTATAGAATACTGTTTAATGGGTCGATGTGGAATAAGATTCTACATACAATGAAGCAAAAAAGTAAAAATCGACATTTTTGGACTTTCGTCGTTCTGGTTCTGAGGTACGGATATAAGATTTCATGAAATTTAGCAGAGCCTCAGAAAAAACTAAAATTGCTAGTTTCACAATTTATTACTGTGCATTTTACAGTTTTAAATTGGAACCTCTGCTGCCCGTATTATACTGTTGTTTTTACAACATAATACAGCTATTCTTGTGGTAATAAACTGAAAAATTGCTGCTTTGCAGTGATAATTGTAAAATTGCCAATTATACAGTTTATTACTGCGCATTTTACAATTTTAAACTGGAACCTCTACTGTCAGTATTACACTGTAAAAAAAAGTTATTTTTTTTGCAGTGTGTGCAACCTTAAATCCCGTGATAGATCGCACGTTTATTCAGAGAAATAAAACGTAATTAAGGCTACCCTCGGCATCATCGACAAAATAAAAACAGCGCGGGAAACAAGTATTCTTAACCCAGAAATCTTTAAGGTTCCGTTCAGTGTGTCAAGGAACAGCCTTGCGCACATGCCGAAGTAGAGGCTCACTCTATTATCGCATCTCGAAGAACGAGCACGGTTACGGATATTCTGAAGTTGCGTGCTTGAAAAAAAAAAGAATTTGAAGGAGAGAGAAGTCTCTGGTTGACCTATTTGGCGCAAAAATCGGAGAATTGGAAATATTTTATTTTAGATAGGGTATACCGACCAGTGAATGAAGACCTCGTATTTTTTCTAAAAAAAAAAAAAGGTTTTGAAGCATTTTTCTTAGGTGAATTAGCAGAACTAACTCCTTTCTATACATTTAAAGAAAAAAAATGACTAGAAAATGCTGCATTTGTTTTCTGGTAGGGGTGCTCATTCACTGGATCTGGGTACTTTTTTTTGTTTTAACCCCCCATAAAACCTGATGCAGAACCATAAAAGTTCTCCCAACTTTTTTTTTATTTTAAATACTGCGTATATCATCTGAAGTGTTTTTACTGTCATGTTTCAAATGCTGCTATTTTTTCCGACGCTATGAATTTTTGAAACAGAAAATTTGCTTAAGTATTTATTCACTGGTCTGTCTACCCCACGAAAAGGTTTTTGGTTGTCTATGGCATCCTCAAGTTCTTATTGACTAAGTGAATCTACAAAGTCGCATAAATCTAAGAATATCAGGAAGTACTAGCACTCTCTGGTCAAACTGCAGATTAGCGGTTGTCAGTCGCCAACTGGCAACCATTTCCTAGAAAATCGCTACACAAAAATTAAGTACTAGTCTCTATAAGTGGCGACCATGTGTTTTTCTTTATTTGCTAAAAAATCGTATACACTTGTAAAATATTTCCTTTTGTTGTATGCTTTTATCCTTAAATTTAAAATACATTTTTCCTTTTGTTGTATGCTTTTATCCTTAAATTTAAAATACATTTTTCCTTTTGTTGTATGCTTTTATCCTTAAATTTAAAATATATTTATTGAAATTTTGTTTGTCGTTTTTGTAGATAATCATAATTTCAGTTGCTGTTTCTGAAAGCACTCGGGAATCCGAGCTCGAGTAGAGACATCTGCCCGATTTTAAGGCGAAATAAATATGGCTTCTATTTTAACGAGCATCATTAAGGTGAAGGTTTCATTTAGCTCCGAGCGCTCTGTTCTTTTGAACCAAACCAAGGGCCGAGCAAACCCCTGGTCTAGTACCCCCAGAGGTATCGTTTTACTTGGAGCACTTTGTGACCACGACACTCATGTTACGTCGCCCAGCCACCATTAGCAATGACGGTGGATCTTTGATCGGCTAGGATCGAAGCCAAAACCCTCCGGTTACGAGTCCGACGCCTCACCGATCGGGCTACCGCGGCCCTCGCTTAAGAGTAACTCCAGGTTTGGAGAGATAAAATGTGAAATTCTGTTGTATTAAAACTTGAATTAAAGCAAAATCGTGGAATTTCATCTCGTCATTTTGAACTGTTTCTCACTTCGACCTAAGACTTTAGGATAACAATCCACAAATTATTCCAACCACAATGAAGAAAAATATTTTATACTTTGTGAGATATAAATTGGAACAAAAGATTAATCCGGAAAGATGTACGAAAGTCCTGTCCTTAAAAAGCAGATATAATCACTCGAAAATACTTCACCTCAGTTCATTATCACTAAAAATTTAACTCACAAAAAAGCAGGGTAAAACGTTGCTAAGTTGTTTACTTATTCGTATTACTTTTTTTTTTTACATGTGTACAAATATTTTATTCTTTCTGCTGAGACTAACAGCAAGTTTGTTTCAAATGTATTTTTTTCTCCTTCTTGGAATAAAAAAATTAATAACAATTTTTTGTCCATAACATTAAACTACTGCTACAATTTATTTTATTCGCTTATAATAGATTTTTAAAAATTATTTAACGCAAGAATTCCCTTTTTATGTCAGACGTTACCTTTAAAGCTATTGATTTTTGTGTCAGTTTGAGATGCTTATTAATCTTAAATTTCTTTTTTTCCCTTGTTTACGGTTTTTGTCGTCATAAAAAACTTTTCCTGGAGAAAAAAAAAACAGCAAGGGAAACCGAGAGGAGTCGATGTAACGTGATACTGTTCTTAACAAGACTCGTTTACTCACTGCCCTATAGTTTTTTTTTTCTTTTTTTTGCGACTGTTAATTATTGGAAAAAAAGGATAAGAAAAAGTGACTGTATTTCAAAAATTGTCCAGTTAAGAAGAGCCTTTAAAAAACATTTCAATGACTTTCTTTCATCGTTTAAACTACAAAATTATTTTTAAAGGTTCAATATAGATGTGAGCCCCATAAATATCTCAGTTTAAATATTTATTTACGTATTATTTAATATCAATACAGATTAATAAACCCTTTATGCCAACTACGGGACTCAGAAGTCCCGCCTATATTAATGAATCTTTTAAACGGCTGGAATCATGCTGAAGTTTTTAAGTACCACTCCTTGTATTTTGCTGAGAGGCCATGCGATCGGAAATGGTTTTCTTAAGGGCTTTAAGGCGTGGGGAGCCTTAGACCCTACAGATTTTCAATTTTTTTCTTGTTATACGTATATGTTTTCTGATGAATTTTCAACTAGAAAAACCGAAAAAAAAAAGTTTAAAAATGCATTGCTAAATTAATTTGGGACATTAAGATTAAACTTTTTTAACCTAGCAAAAGTACTTTACTTATGCGACTTATTTATGATTTTTTTCCCCTAATTTCTATTTCAATTATTATTTTTTGAATGAAGTTAACCTGTCAGGTGTGGGACACACTTTTGGACATCCGTTTCAGAGCTCCCTATTCCAGACATATACATCCTCCGAATCTGTTGTTGCAAACGTTAAATGTTTACCTTTCCTACAAACAGTTTTTTAGGGTTAGTTCTAAAAAAGAAATTGGCCATTTCATAGAAAATTTAAAAAAAAATCCACTCGTGACAGCTCTATAGATCAGTTCTACTGCTTCAAAAGCCCAATTAAAAATGTATTAAACGAAAAAACAAATGATTCAGAAATCACACAAACATGTGTGATTTTCTTTTTTTTGGGGGGGGGGGAGGGGGGGGGGAATTTGCTTACTTTATGTTTATAAAGGAACTACTGAACTATGTGGGATGGAAGCATGTGGATGGAATATTCTTTTTTTCTTGGAATAACCCTATGCAGCAGTAGCTTAACTACATCTAATTATTGCTACTCTTATTCAAAAATTTACATTCAAAACATCAAAAATGACCCCCCCCCCCAAAGAAAAAAGATGTTTTTAACTGATAATTCGTTCAACATGAGTAACAAAAAGCAACCAATAAAATTTGATAGCTTACCGCAATAACCGAAGATTTTGGAAAGAGAAAAACACTCACCTGCAAAAAAGGAAAACAATTGTCAAGAACATATAAAGTGTAACATTACTACAACCAAGAAACTTGATAAAAAGAGATTATTTGTTTATTGTGATTGTTTAATAGATAAAACATATAACATTTACACTTCGTCAAGCTTCATATATGCTTCCCAAACAATGTTAAGGTAGTAAAACACTACACTGTTAAAACTACAGGGGACACAAGGTACTTAACCCTTCACTGCACGATTTTTTATATTTTCATGAAAAAAATCATTTGTTACCTTTTAAATAGCCCTGAGTTCAGAAAAAATAAAGAAAAAAATTAATCTTAAAAATGTGCACCAAAAATGATGTTTTAATTGTTTGTTCTATATATGGCACAAAGCGTGTTTTGTGCCATAAGTGGTATAAACAAACTTTCCACTAAGTGTATTTAAACATTTTTAGAACAAAGGAAATAATGACTAAGCACACTTCTAACGGAAATGCAGACACTCTTTCTTTCAAAAGCAAGAACTGTAATACCTAGACTAGTGCAACTGACTAGAGCATAAAAATCGCTCTAAACTGTTATAGCAATGTTCCAGAAGGGGCACAAAGCTCAGTTTGACTGCATTTAAAAATCATAGGAATATATGAGGGTTTATTTGGTTTGTGCCATATCTGGCACACCGTGCAGTGAAGGGTTAAAAGTTGAAACATTGTAACACCAGTGGCTCCCTCTGAAAGGTGCCACTTGACTCCCTATGGTACCCGTAAAGGTGATATTTGGCTCCATGTGGCACCCAATAGGAACCTTATGGCATCCCGACGGTGCTATAAGAAGCCAAACGGCACCTTCAAGGAGTCAAATGGCACCCTGAAGGGACGTCATTTCAAGTTTTCCAGGGGTGGGGGGCAAAGGGTAAAAATACTGTTACAAATCTTGTAAATAGTTGTTGTTTTTCCTGCCTTGCATCATTTTCATTAGTTTTGGTTTTATCTGACGTCATGTTGCAAAAGTATCTGAAGATATCCCTTTTATCACTTGTATACCGGCCCTGTAACGTTTTGTAGTTTTTACACTTGACCTGCATTTAATAAGCGTGAAGACATTTTTCGCTCGGAGTGTTTTCTTTTTTTTCTTTTTCTTTTTATTACTAGAAGTTTCTTGAATGGATTACGTAATGTTATGAATGAAACAGAATGCTCCGGATTTTGCTAGAATGTTCCTTCCGAGTATAAATAGCCTTGAACACAGTTTTTAGGCAGTGAGTTGTTTTTCAGATTTGATCTGGTGACTCGTTTTCGTTCGCTTGGCGAATGGTTGTTTTGCTTTTGTAATTGCTTAATTACTGTTCACGTTTGATACGTGGTGCTGAGTTACTGTTGAGAGTACAGTGTACTGTTTTGCTACCTAATTGCTGGATGTTTAGCAATTGTTTCCTGCGCTTATTGTAAATAGTGTACACACTTGTAAATAAATTTATAGTTACTTCCTCAAGATTTTAATGCTCATTTGAAGAAAGTTGAAGGTGCTACGGACTCGTTACAATACAATACAATTTCCCCAGAAAACAATAAAACCACGCCCACTTATATGTAAATATATTGATTTCTCAAAGTCGGGGGGGGGCACGTGACCCCCCTGCCCCCCTAAATGACGGACGTGGGTGCCGCTGATCCTACAACGTTTCTCCCTTAAAGGTGCCTTGTGCAACTTGTAGTTTTAACAGAGTACTTACATAGATAAATAACTGATGGTGCACCAAGCATAAAACGTCACAAATCGTCGTGAAATTGGAAATAAATTCATTCTAAGAAGACCAGCAGGTTAAGTTTGAAAAAAATTTTAAACTGTAGTTTGGAATTTTTGAAAATATAGTTTTAATTAAATTTCTCCCATACTTTTTTATACAATTTCTACATTTATTAACTACAAATTTATTCATTTAAACAAAATTTGAAATTGACGCTTTGTTTGTTCAACGTGATTTGCTACTTTTACATACTGTTTACTAACTTCCTTTAGCGAAAATAAAGATATCTATGATTTCGCGAATTTTATGTAAACAGAATTGAAAGTTATAACAATTTGAAAAAGCCCCTCGAAAGTACTTTTAAAGTAATATACAGGGTGTCCACTCCAATCGTGGACCAATAGCTAATTTCTAAACCATTAGAGATAAGCATATAGTTTATTTAGGAAAAAATCTCCAAATTACGAAAGGAATTTTGGGTCTATTCAATGTTTTTCAAAAAATCAAATTTTGAAAGAGTTACGAAATTTAAATTTTTATACAGCCCCCCAGTCCTATCAATCATATTTAGTAAAACATTCCTGACACTGTAACGTTTAAAACTAAAAAAAAATCACTCTTCTACCACAAAAATTGACCGAGTTATGACGTTTTGAAAAATCAAGATTTTGAAGGATTTCGCATACGGTCCCTTAAGTGATCTCTCGATGACGTCATGAAACAATGCAAAATCTTGATTTTTCAAAACGTCATAACTCGGTCAATTTTTGTGGTAGAAGAGTGATTTTTTTTTAGTTTTAAACGTTACAGTGTCAGGAATGTTTTACTAAATATGATTGATAGGACTGGGGGGCTGTATAAAAATTTAAATTTCGTAACTCTTTCAAAATTTGATTTTTTGAAAAACATTGAGTAGACCCAAAATTCCTTTCGTAATTTGGAGATTTTTTCCTAAATAAACTATATGCTTATCTCTAACGGTTTAGAAATTAGCTATTGGTCCACGATTGAAGTGGACACCCTGTATACTGAACGGACATGCAAAAAAAAATTTAACAGCAAGATTTTCGCTTACCAATTTCATAACAAACTTTGCGTAAAAGCGAACAACATTTTACACTTTAGGGTCTGGTTCCACATCAGCAGAAAACCGACAGAAACCGAAAATCCGGGTACCTCCCCAGTCCCAAGTAGCATACTTCGTTTTTTAAAGGTTGTAAAATGGTTATTAACGTTGCAACAACAGCTTATTAACGTTTATAAAACGTTTAAGGGTTATTTGTGCTACCTGGGGTGTCGTTTACCAAACCGAAAGTACTCCTATTTTCAGTTTCAGTCTTCGGTTTCGGTCGGTTTTCTGCTGATATGGAGACAGGCCCCGACTCTGATATCGCACATTTTGGAAAAAATCTTTTTTTTTTTCAATAATTTCAAATTAATATGCATCTATATGTCTTATTTAACTAAACACTGAAATAGCGAAACTTGCAAGATAGGACTTCTACAACTCAAAATTTAAGTGTTATTTTTTTAAGATCATAATATATGCATCAGCAATTCTTTTTTCTTTCATACTGACCATTCAATTAAAACTGAAAACAAGAAAGAATTCCCCTTTTTAAATTTTGTACACTGCAAAACATGTTTTTACAGTACATTACTGGCAGCCGAGGTTCCAATTTAAAACTGTAAAATGCACAGTAATAAACTGTAAAACTAGCAATTTTACAGTTTCTTGCTGTAAAGTTAGAAATTTCAGTTTATTGCCATTACATTTAGCATTATTATACTGTAAAAACAACAGTATAATACTGGCGGCTGAGATTCCAGTTTAAAACTGTAAAGCAAACGGTGATAAACTGTAAATTTGACAATTTTACAGTTTATTACTGTGAAATCGGAAATTTTTACGGTTTATTACTATGATATTAGCTGTACTACACTGTAAAAACACTCAGTTTTTGCAGAGTATGTATACTTTAAAAAACACACACACATCCATCTATATTTCTCTTCACATTTGCAGCCTGACCATTCCATTCCGAAAAGCAGAAAAGAAGTCTGCTTTCACCCCGAACATCTTTCCTCATTAGAATTCAAAAGGAACAAAAAGAATGGGTTCCATTTTTCTCGCGCCGCACTTTCCATCACGGAATAGAACAAAAGCGTGGGAACATTCCACCGACGGCCATTTATTCACATCACATAAAAGTTCGAAAGAAGGATGCGAAAGTGTGGTGGTATACCTTCACGAAGTTATCGCAATCGCATTTGACCACACGAGTTGGTGGCAGAAAGAACATGGAATAGAAAATGCCGAAACGCTCTATTGAGCACAAGATATTGCGATTTAAATGCGATGCGTAAATACGTTTGCATTTTTGAAGATGTTTGGGAAAAATGGAAATCGAATACAGTTGCCCCAAAGTTGGACATCCGACATTCCGAAAAGTCCAAACTCTCGGATGCTTTTCTCTTTTAATTGGCCTTACACTGGGAAAAATAAATGCTGTTTTTACAGTATAATACAGCTAATTTTATGGTAATAAACAATGAAAATTGCTAATTTTATAGTAATAAACTGTGAAAATTGCTAATTTTATTGAACTGAAAATTGTTAATTTTACAGTTTATTACCGTGTATTTTAGTTTTAAACTGGAACCTCTGCTGCCAGTATTATACTGTTGTTTTTACAGTATAATACAGCTAAATTTTACGGCAATAAACTGTAAAATTGCTAACTTTACAGTAAGAAACTGTAAAACTGCTAGTTTTACAGTTTATTGCTGTGCATTTCACAGTTTTAAATTGGAACCTCGGCTGTCAGAATTATACTGTTCATTTTGAAGTATAACTCAGCTAAATTTTACGGCAATAAACTGCAAAATTGCTAACTTTACAGTAAGAAACTGTAAAAATGCTGGTTTTATAGTTTATTACGGTCCTTTTTAGTTTTAAATTGGAACCTCGGCTCACCACATCACGGAAAACCTCAATCATTTCAACCGGGTATATATATAAAAAAAAAAAAAAAAAAAAATCATGATCCAAAATTCGGAAAATTCCAAAATTAAGCCTTACTGAAGTCTTGAGAATTCCGACTTTTGGACTTAATACTGTAATAAGAAACACAAAATTGAAATAACTCGAAGTAGCGAAGAATCGAAAATATATAAATGGCAATTTAGACAAATCGAATGCAATCATTACCGAGTTACCATCAAGTACATCCATAATTAAAGTATCGTTTATTATCTTAAAACACGGAATCGAACGATTTATAAATTGCTAAATGATAAATCTTCCTCCCCAGACTATTTCGTGTAGACAATCTGATAGCCAGTGGTGAAAAAGATTCCCTGACAGTTTCCCGATAATCGTTTGATAAAGCACCACTCCAGCGCTGCAAAAAAATTAAGCCTACCCATAAAAGTTTTAAGCAAATCCCGAAACAAGTTGAAAATTTGAAGATTTTTGTTTTCTTAAAAAAAGAAGATAGAAAGAAAGCTGCTCTAAAGAGATTATCGGATTTTTAAACTTTTTTTCCCCTGCAGCAGCCAGTAAAAGTAATTTTCCTCCACAAAACCTGGATGTGGTATTCTCTCTCGTCTAACTAAATTCCTGGTTCAACTGGAGCCAGTAATTGGTTTTTGCTCGAGTCTTTCTATTTCATTGCTTTTTCGGAAAATTAGGGAACAATTACGACAATTGAATTGCTGTGGAAGTTTGGTCGTAAACAATGCCACATGAAGAACGAGCCAGCCTAATCTGGAACAGACCGACCTATTATGGACTTTATTTTGGAAAAATTCTTCAGGTGGAAACGCTCCCAATCGTGAAAAATCAAATTTTTGTTTTATTGCGTGCTTGATGGGTTGTTAGTGGACGTTAACATAAGACGTTTATGGCTCAGTCTACATGTTTTGTACTAAAAATGAGCCACAATGGCAATGAAAAATAAAACCCTGTTTGATTTTAAGACGTTGTTTCCTTGAACTTAAGAATTTCGAATTGGAAGAAGAGGATGAGGTAGCCCTTAAAATGAGATGAATGGTTTGTTCTCTCTCCCCCCTCCCCGGCTTTAGACATCCCCTTTTTTGAGCACACGCAGATTATTCTTGTTTATTTATTTCTTTAAGATTCAGGATGAGGAAGGAAGTTAAAATTAAACTAATACGTAAGCTGGTCTTGATCGTTGGGATGTCCATTTGCTAAGTTAAAGATGGAAGTCTTTACAAGCATAGATGTTGTACTGCCTGGAAATTGAAAATATTCATTTTTTTAAAATCAAAAAAGTAAAATGAAAAAATTGGTTTTGTACTGAAGTGTGTTTAAATCTTTGTAGTACTCTCGAAACAAGCTTACCTTAGAGAAAATCGTAAGAAGACTGCAAAATCCCAAAACATTTGTTTGCAGTTTGATTAATGTAACCTTAAGTTTTTTTTAGTTTTTTATTCTTCTGAGGGTGTAATGAGATGTGATAACAAAGCAAGCAACGGATATGTTAAGAAGGAAACTAGTATTGTGCCGGGGAGACCTAATAATGATGAATTGCACATATAACACTTACAGGGCTCCCACCAAGAATGTGATCCAAAAAAAGTGAAAAAGGTGATTATTTTTTACAAAAAAGTGACTAAAAAGTGACCAACCGAAAATAAACTGTCACCACTAAAATACTAAGTACACAATTTTATCACTATTTAAAACTTTACCTGTAATGTTTTGAACATAAATAACACTTAAATTTTAAATTTATTCACAGAAAATATTATCTACCAAAACTTAAATTGTAAGCATTTTATTTCAACTAAGAAACATGAACACACATAATAGTAAAAATTTTTTTACTATTCTGTGTCATTATTTCTTTTTAATAATTAAAAAAAGAAAAGTACATACCACATCCCTTTAGACTGTTCAAATATAGAAGTAGTAGAAAAATGCTTGACTATTCTTTCATCAATGAACAAAAATATTTCTACTTTTGGAAAATGAGATTTTTATCATTATCACAACAAGAAAACAGCCACAAGCATACATACCAGGGGTGTCTGACTACTAACAATTTAGAAAACATTAACTAAACTTGGAATCTATGACAGCAGGTAAAATATTCTGTAGAAAGGTTTGATTACAAAAAAAAAAAGAAAAGAAAAAATAAAAAGTATGGAAAATATTCAGATAAAAAATGAGCATGTGCCGAACACTTGAAAACAATCAGCCAAATTAATGGTGCATTGCATTTGCAAAGAATATTATAAACATTTCCAAATATAAGTTAACTTAGAACGTTCCCGGATACTAAAAGTGAAATTCAGGAAACCAATAGTTTTAAATCATAGCTCTTCCTGCAGGATAAACTTCTAAAGCGAAAAAATACTATTTTGCTAATGCATGTATTCCAAAATTCTACTGAAAACAAAATTCTGAAGAGAAACATGTATGATATAGACGAGAGATAAGAATACTATACAAGAATTACATTTTTCAAAACTGGCTGCAGATTTACTACAAATAGCTTTGACAATTTAAAATATTTTTCATATTCATGTCAAATCACATATTTTAAAGCGGGGGAGGTGGGGGGGGGGATCTTTTGACTATAAAATAACTAAATAAAATCAAAGTTTCTATAAACTAAGATAGTCCTCAGACAATGAAAAGAAAGCAACAGACCAAATTACATGCACATATATGCATGGTTTTTTTTTTCACACTATAAGCTAAATTCTTGAAAAGTATACCGTAAGCATACTTTCGAAAAGTATACCGTAAGCATACTTTCGAAAAGTATACCGTAAGCATACTTTCAACTAACACATCACTCAAGAGCTGAAAATTCTTTTACGACAATGGAATAGATATTTAAACAAACTATTATTAAACAAAGAACTAATCAGAAGAGGAAAAAACATGTAGATGGAATTCAAGAAAATTTCTACATTTGTTTTAACATTTAAAACAAATGTTAAAACTAAAAATTAGAAGTTCTAGAAAGTACTGGAAAAGTTTTAGAAAACAATCACCCCTGGTACGTAAAATGACAGCAGTTTATCGGTCCAAACGATAAAAAAAAAGCGGACTTTGGCGGGAAAAGCGGAACATTTGGACAGGTGAATGAAAGAACTGTTTTTTTTTCGGTTTCATCATCCATAGGGTCATTCAGGGGGGAAAAAGAATTTTCTTCCTCCAGCCCTCGTACGAGCGACGATACTGAGTGACGATTTTGAGGTCGAAAGAAAAGTACAAAGGATATTTGTCACTTGGTCAGATTTTAAAAAATAAAAAGTGACTAAAAAAGTGACAAAATCAATATTTTCCCCAAAAAAGTGACAAAAAGTGACTTTTGGCCTTCGAAAGTGACTTTTGGTGACCAATGAAAAAAAAAGTGACTTTTAGTGAAAAAAGTGACTTGGTGAGAGCCCTGCACTTATACTGATTCCTAAAGGAGAATTCATTTCTTAGAAGCTTATTTTGTATTATCATCAAGCTTTTTTTTTACATTCATATTATATTTTCATATTACATAAAATCATTTTTGAACAGCAAAGACTTCTCTTCCAATAAAAAGTTTGTCAGCAATACGGGTTAAGTACTAGCTCCTCATGCTTTTTATTAGTATATAGTAAATATTATACAATATACAAACAAAATTATGCATGGATACATTTTGATCGAACCCATTTTTATCCATGAAGAAAAACAATTCGTCTAGTTTATTATTGGATGGAACATTAGCAATTAAAACTGGATGAACTGCAGTCTTTAAAAAGCAAGCAAACTACAGCGAATTTCTTTTGTTACATTGAAAGATATGAATTTGATTTTTTATTTATTCTTGTCATCCGAATATAGAACTAAGTTCATAACATTGATTTTTGAACGAACATGTACGTGGTGCTATTGATTCTCATGCACGGAATGTAATAGTGTTCATGTTGTACGTATGGTTTCCAAGTATTCACATAACTTAAAGTTTAAGGATCACAAAAGATTTTTAAAAGTTTTATTCAATAATGTGATTTTTATCACGTCCGAAAATAAAAATAAGAACAGTGTAATATTCACAACAAAATTTCGTTACTAAACTGAAAAAGAAGCCTTGAGAGCGAAACAATTTCGGACGAGGAGAGAACCAAATAAATAAAACATAATTTCACTTATTTTCGCAGAAATAAAAGATTGGTAAGGCCAAAAAAAAGTTACATTTTGTTTTCGTTTCTAATGTCAAAAGTTTACAGAAAATAATAAAGTTCCTCTGCCAACAGCGTATTACCTTTCTTCCGCGAAAATAAGAAGCTTTCCAGGGCGATTTCAAAATCACGCACACGGCTTTTTTTTGGAATATTGAAGAAAGTAAATCGAAAAGTAAACGGAGGGAAAAAGACGCACATTCTGTAGAATGCCAGCGCCATTTTTATGCGCACTAAAATAAGGAGAATAAATAGTGCTGAAGTATTTTTACTTTTTTGTCTATTTGGATTCTCATTCCACTTGACATTTTAACACTTTTGTTATGCTCAAAAAAACTTGAATCAGAATGGAATAACTTCACTTACATAAGGGGTTCTCCACCTTTTAGACTCTGAGCCACACTTCAATCACTGGTGCACCCCCCCCCCCCCCCAAGTTAGCAAAGCTGAAATTATTTACTGAATTAAAATATATTTAATTTCGCACATGACATTTAATATTACTGCACTTCAAAATTTTGTTGTAATTGTTTTCGAAGCATTCCCAGTCACTGCAATATCCGAGGCAGGGCCGTAACCAGACTATTATTTCGGGGAGGGTTCTCGTTCATTTCTCGTGGTATCTATATTCTATTGCTTTTGTTACAGTAGATAGTAGGGATAGGGGGGGGGAGCATTGTCGAAGTTTTTTAAATTTAAGATTGAACCCCCCTATATTGTTGGAAATGCTTCACTGATCACAAAAACACTAATTTTTTTTCTGTACTATCAAAATTGAGTAAACTCTAGCCATTTTCTTGTTTTTACTGTACGGCGCTATATTGGGATATCGGAGAATTCGGTATCTCATTTTTATCCCCATACTAGAGATATATTTCCTAGTTGGGAAAAGGAGGAACACAACAAGGCACTACACAGACCATGCATATGAGATTTTAACCTTCTAAAGGGTACCATTTTTGAGTTATGTAATGTACATCCATACAAACGTATGTGCAAACGTCACAAGAAAACTTATGCTAGTTAACTCAATGATGATCAAAATGGATATTTTGGCTGTGAGTATGTTCTTTGGTACATGTTCACTTGTGTATGGGCAGAGAAATTACCCAACATTAATTGAAAAGTGGGAGAAATAAAAAATTATGTGGAAATTGTGCTTTTTTTTAATTTTTTGGGAATTCCTTTTTTTTAATAGTTTGTACAAGGAATTTAAAGTTGCTGTTCAAATTGTGGCTTCATATAAAGAAACAACTTAGATCAGAAAATAGAAGTAAAAAATAATGAAGAAATTGAAGAGGTTAAGAAGCAAATAATATATGAGTAAAATGGAGAAATTCTGGAATTATGAAGAAAGCTTTTTAAAACATTTTTGAATTACTGACTTGATTCAAAGAAAGAAGCAAAATACAGTAGTTTATTTCAAAATAAGTCGGATATCTTAAACTGAATGACTCTATTTAGGCCATGCAAAATACATTTTACTTGTCTCAGTTATAGGTAGCAGCACAGTACTTCCTGTTTCAATCCTTTAGTTCAGTTTTGGAGTTCAAGCAGTTTGCTCAAATCAGTTTAAATAAATTTCAGCTCTAGTAGCATTGAAAATAAATATCTTTTTAACTCTAATGTCATGAAAGGAATGGATGGAAACAATACAGAAAGAGTTTGAGGAAGCTGATGAAGATCTTATTAACAGTATTTGCCAGAAGATGTTATGTGCCCGTGGAATCGTATTTGCTAGACAGAGAGGGGGTGCATTTGAGTTTGGTAATTCAAACAATCATCAATTTCCTGTCCGGCAGCAAATTCCAGTGCACTTGCTTGAAAGTGCACCAACCCAATTATCTCTACAGAAAAAGTTTTTGGAGATGTTGATAATTGTTTAAAACATTCTGGACCATGTGGTTTTGCTGGGGTGATATAGAAAATAGTTATTACGCATTCAAATGACTTTGTGTTTCTTGATCATGAATGGAGAAGTAAGGAGTTTAAAAATAATGAAAAAAGAAACTGATGAACTTAAAATAATTCGGAGCTTATCCCAAAAACAGAATTCTTTCAAACAGTGCATAGCACAGACATTGACACAGTGAAGATAATACAGGAAAGAAAAATGCTTACCATAAAAAAGAATTTCTACTTAATTACAGCATTATTCCAACTAATTATGAAGAAATTGAGGAAAAGTCAAAGATGAAGGTGAAAAGTGCAAAGTTTTGAAATTACTGGTAAAAATAGCTAAAAGTGATTTCAGAAATTTAAAACAAGACCACATACTTTTCAAGCAACGAGGGTTAAGTCCCGAGACAATTATGAGCAACTTAAAGGTCCTATATGGCCATAAAGTTAATGACGTTACTGCAACTGTTGATGATATCAGAGCTGTTTTATGCAATACATCTGATACAAATGCAGAATCTGTAGATGATCCACTGCCATTGCAAGATGTGCATGAGAATGAAATGGTTGTTGCACTTTGGGATGGAGAGTGGGGTGTTGGTCAAGTCATAAGCAAATTAGATGAAGGTACTGATACATACAGGATAAAATATATGAAAAGGATTAAAAAAGATTCAAACTTGTATTGGATATGGCCAATACAAGATGACATACATGCAACCAAAGGGGAACAAATCATTATTATTCGGCCGATAATAGACGTTTCCGTAGATGTTTCCTCTAAAAGAACAATTATTTTTGAACTAATTAATCATGTTTTAATTAATAATATAGCAAATAC
Organism: Uloborus plumipes; assembly: GCA_038373865.1. Lineage (NCBI taxonomy): Eukaryota > Metazoa > Arthropoda > Arachnida > Araneae > Uloboridae > Uloborus > Uloborus plumipes. Next base: position 254,325 of record JAXGGA010000126.1, read on the forward strand.
AGACTGTGACAATATTTAACTTAGACTGTATCACCAAAGAAAGTTAATCTAACATTTTTATTTCCTTATTGTTGTTCAAAATGTTTTCGAAGCAATGCAAAAACGAGAAATAAAGTCAAAATATGAAAAAACACCCAGAGTTTGGACAATTTTTGAGATATTTCAAAAAAATTGCTTGTTATGTCATCTTTGTATAATATTGTATCATCCTAGGGGGTTCAATGTTAAATTCAGAAAAACTTTTTTTTCCCCATAGCAATGCTCCCCCCCCTAGTAGGGATGCACCCATGCACCGATAAGCAAATTGGCCGATTACCGATTAATCGGCTGTTGATAATCGGCCGATTAATCAGCTGAGCCGATTAATGATAAGGATAATTGTTTTTCTACTACCAATTTTACCATCACTGTTTTTTATCTCTTATACAATTCCAAGTTAAGAAATAGTAAGTAATTTATTTCTGGGAGAAGATTTTTTTTTTCCATTTTCCTAGTTTTCACAAAATAATTTTAATATTTTATCAAGTTTCTTAGAACCAATTTTCATTTTTGTGTCAATAATATTATTAACACATTGTTAGTTATGTTAATTGGAAATAAAAATTTATTTAAAAAAAAGGAGGGGAGGGGGAGTGTGTGGTGAACACTCCAATTTAGGAGTACTTTTAATTCATATATTTTAGTAATTAGTAGCAATTTAATTCAATACTTTTATTCTTTGAAAATTAGAGGTTATCTGAAAACACTGAGCTAAAGAGAAAAGTATCGCCACATGAAAAATGTTGCAACATTGTCGATGTATATTTATTCAAAGTAGGAGAATTAATTTAAAAAAAACTTTATATTAACTGTGAGGATTATTATTACTGTTAATAAAATTATTCATCATAGTTTCTTAGTGAAAATATACTTCGAAGAATAACAGTTGAAAAATACTTTTCAGCCGATTAATCGGCCCGATTTTGCCGTTTATGGCCGATTAATCGGTGCCTCCCTAGTGGATAGTTAGTACCGCCCTCAAGACAACTTGCATAGTACGGCTCGTTTTTATTGAGCTGCTAGAGGGCTCATGGCCCCCGACATTGGAGGAAAAAAAGTTCTTAAATATTTTTAACTTTATATATACTGAAGAAGAAAAATAAAATGATATAAAACTTCACATAAAGCGTCACAATTTATACGAAACATTCAGCTGGACTAAATACTTTTCCTTGTAAAATTCAACTTTATTCGAGAGGGGACAATGCAAAAAACTCAACAGTTTGTGGGCCTATTAAAATCGTTTGCATCGGCCTTCGCTCAAAAAAAGTTGATGTCATCTTTTAGAAATTCCTGTTCTAACAGACTGTGGTAGCATCGTGTGGGCTGTGTTGGAGACAGAGACATTAGTCCAGACTGTGCTTCTTTTTTCACACGTTTAATTTCGAAAACATCCACACACAAATAAAAGCACGATAATCAACATGTAAACGTAGAACGTACTCAATCGGAGAGAAAGAGTTCAATAATCTCTAGATTTGTAACCGGAGAATTGCTTCTCAAAAAAGGAGAATTTTTTTTCTTTTACCGAACGAAAGTTGAATCCGCATTTTCAGTCTAAAGGGATTGAAAAAAAAAAATAGTCAAACAGAGCATCGAATATTCAATTAAAAGGTGATTTTTACATTATATTTTCAAAAAAAAAAAATGGGATATCATAATCTTATAGCTTATAGAGATGAAAATTAGAAAATAATTTTACTTCACTTTTTCACCATGTAACTATTTTAAAACAATACAAATTGTTTTTATCAGTTTTAACCATAAGTGTTACAATCCTCGTGGAAAAAGGAAAGTTAATTTATCATGCAATTTATTTTAACAAATTTAAGAAAAATACGTTACTAAGTCACATGCCAGAGACGATAAATAATACTTTCTGCACAAAAATATGAAGTTCTTTTCAACTTTATACAAAAGTCTCTCTTTCTCAGAGGAATTAAGAATAGTTCTAGAAGTACAAAAAAAGTCCCGAAGACTTATGAAGTCTTGCTCTTCTTTTGTTGGGAAAAAAACCCTGCCACAAAGTATCACAGGGTCTATTTAATCACCTGTTCCTTTTTTTCAGGAATTTAACATTTAAGAAAAGTAACAAAACATATTTTAAATATCGTCTGATAAAATGTTTTTATTTCTACCACACGAGAGCAGAATATTTAGACCAGAAGCAAAACAAAACTTTTACATTATGTAAAACATCTTTTGAAAGAGGAACAAAAATGAAGTATACAAGAAAGAAAAAAATTGAAAGGTATCAAAAAAAAAAAAAAACTAGTCGGGCATGCATTAATTAAGAATTAAAGTGCAGAACAAACAAGCTGAAAAAAGGTTTTAAAAAAAGGTTTAAATAAGCCTAACTTGAAGGGAAAAAGTTTGAAAAAAATAATAGCTATAAAGCTTTTCTACTGAGGAATAATGTTATGCTTCTGATGAGTACTGCGACGAAAAAGGAAGAAAAAGTCACAGGATAGCGGGAAAAAATGACAATCGAAAGAAGAAAAAAAATCGTTAAAAAAATGGGAAATATTGAAAAGAAAGAAAACGGAAATCAAGTCAAAACTCGCGCTTATTAAAATTAATTTAATCTTGCAAAAGGCTTCAAGCGATGTGTTTTTCTAAGAAAACAAGCGAAAAAAAAGCCAGAAATACTCTTGTAATAATACAGCTTCTTAGAATGGCGTTTTATTATTTCTCTTTTTGCAGCTCGAGAGTTACACTCTGTGCATTGGAAAAAATACATCATTATAGAAGTGAAAGTGAAAATGAATAAAATTGGGAAAATAATAATAATAAAATATTTTTTTTCTTTACGCAGCTGTAGAATGAATGATTTTAATCTGTTGCAATATATATCTCACAACTTATTTTGTTGGATTTGTGATGCAAGTTTTGAAATTAGCATATTGTTAATAAGCACGATGTTTGAAATCATTTTACTATCAATTTTATTTTTGGGCAGTAAAATTCCACAAAAAGGAAAAAGTTAATGATCTTCAAAACCATACGGCAGCAGGAAGAGCTCCATTTTTGAAAGGTTTCTATCAAAGACGATACATTAAGTTGCAAAAAAAAAAGTACTTAGTTAACAAAAAAATAAATAATTGTTGGAAAAACTACAGTACCGTCTGTCCATGGATGGAAGCCGCGCCTAGCACTCGCGAGTAGTTCCACTTAAAAAAGGGTAGATGGGTTGTGGGTGATAACTTTCGGAAGTTTTCAATTTAAACCTTGCATTTGCCCTATCCTTTTGACATATTCAACTAAACTATGTATTTGAAATTAGCATCGTTCCACGTTGTTTGATACGGTTCAAAATACTTTTTAATTATTCTTCCCCAAATTGTTATCTTACCTAACACCCCTATTTTGGTAAGATCAGAAAAGACCTGACGCATGCGTACATGCGCGGAAGGTAGATCAGACAGTGTACATTGGGACAGCGGCCGATTGTTAAGTTTGAGGGCCCATCGCAATGCATTTTCTGCGGATCCTTTTATCAAGGAACACGGAGCTTTTTTTAAACATTCATGTCCATTTGTGTAACTTCCCTCGCAATAGCAACATTTGCGATACGGTAAATTCGTCACTGTATGGGGAAAGGGGAGGGGAAGCAAGAAATCATTCAAGTCATTTTCTGAAGGCTGTTAAAATAAAATTAAGATTTAAATATTATGCTGCATGAAATTAAGTTAAAACGCACATTGGTCACATAGTAAATCACAAGTTAATCCCCCCCCCACCCCCATCCCCCTATTAATGACGGCACTGCTTCCACGAAAGTCAATTTCGCACAAAACAGAGCACAAAATAGATTTTTTTGCCCCTTCTCAATCAAGAAACGGAGACGAATTTTTCCCAATCAGAAATCAAAGCAAACAGAAAACCTCTCTCGCCCAAGTTCAGTAATAATATCGGAAATGAGCCTTCGTTCCAATTTCAAAAATAAAAAGGCAATAAAGTCCTGTTGTAATCAGAAGCATAACACCTCTTCCCACTCTAAAGGGGTGAGAAATCTACGCATGGCACCTATAAAGTTGACAAGATCAAAAAGAGAGAGAGAAAAATCATATCACGACCGAATCCATTGCTCAATATACAAGGACGAAAGAAAAAAAAACCTGAGCAATAGAGTGTTTGCGTGGGAGGCCCTTTACCAAGAAAAATAAAGAAAGTTCAAATAATGGATCTGGCAGCGAGTTGTCCTTCCGCCATCTTAATTCCGACTCGGGCGAAAGTAGTCGAAGCAAATAAAAACGAATGGATTCACTTTAGAGTTTTTCCCGGTTTTATCGCATCAACAACTGACCAAATTAAAGTGGGGACTGCTCACTTGGAACAAATGGTTCCAACCCCCTTTTTCCTTGCTTCCTTGATGATCCGGCACGGTCCGGGCCTCTTCTTCTTATGTCAGGAACATCCGGCCGATGATTTTTTTTCTGCCTTCTGTCGGATACGCGATGCTCATTTTTATGAGCCTGTCGGTGGCAACGGCTCTTGACGATAAATTCAGAAAGTTTTCACGACATTGAAAACAGTAGTGACAAATAGTAATTGCATATGTAATGCAGAAGGTTATGGAAGTTGTAGCAAGGATTGTCCAAAACTAAATTAATTTACACCAATAAGGGTGTTTAATAATAATTAAAAAAAGCTATATTAAAGCAAAGTGCTGAAAATTTTTAACTGAAGATTCATTTAAACTTCGAATCAATTTACGCTCGTGGATTTTTACTTTTCGAAAGGCCCGTCGCGTTTGAAATGTTTGACATGTGCTCAGAAACACAGAGAAAGGGGCATATTCCCTCTTTGGCAGGCATGCGGCGTACTTCCTCGAAATAAACTCAGAAATGCAAATAAGAAACGTTTAAAAAAGTAGTTGTTTTGACTAATTTAACTTGCTTTAAATGAAGGTGGAAAAAAAAAAGAACGTAAGGAGTTAAAATTGCCAACAAAAAGTTCACTTTTCCACTCCTTAAAAAAGCTGTGGGAGTACTTGTTGAGTCTCCGTAAACATACGAAAACACAAGTCTCAACGGCCTCCCCGTTAAGATTATTGCATTTTTTCACTAAGCATGAAATATAGTCATCATATCAAACAAAAAAGCATTTTTGTTTGATATGATGAATTTTTACCGTTTAATGGAAAAACAATAGCTGAAGAATTCAAACAGTACTACCCCATAAGTAGAATTTTTTCCCCTGTAGCATACAACACTGACAAGAAAAAAAAAAGTCCGCAAGTTAAGTTCACTTTAGATTTCCATGTGTTATTGCCCACAAAATACTTTGTATGAATTATGTCATCTTAGCAAAGAGTTAAGTAGCATTTGCTACTCTCGCTATATGACAATTGAAGGGCCTTGGAGAGGAAGGGGTTATGTGACAAAACAGAAATAGCGAGTAATTAAAGTTCTAAGTTTTATTGTTGCAGCTCTTTTGTTTTCAGGTTTTGTCGGTAGTGTGCGTATGCAGGGGTGCCCCCCTCCCAAGCTCAATGGCGCAAATTCCCCCCCCCCCCTCTCCCTCAAAAAAAAAAAAAAAAAATCACAACCCTCTTGTGCTTTTTTCTACCCCTCTTTTTTATTTTATTAATTTTTTTAATATTATTTATTTATTTATTTATTTATTTACTAATATTTACTTATTTATTTGAATTATTACTATTATTTTTTATGTATCATTTATTCTTTAAAAGTTCAAATTATGCGTTGAATAGAATCGCTTTTTTCTCTTTCCAGAAATTCCAAGCACACACACACGCACAAAAAAATTAATAAACAAATATTTTAAATTAAAAAAGTACTGAATGAATATTTTTTTTTGAAAAAACCGTAAATTATTCAAATAAACGAATAAATTAGTTTTAAAAAATCCCCCCCCCCCAAAAAAAAAATTTGATGACGCAACTTGAGCCATAATCCCCCCCCCCCCCTGTGGGCACCCCTGTGCGTATGAAATTGGTCTAATGACATCTACCTTTTGATGTATCAAGTTTTATTTGGTTACATGTATCCATTGCTAACCATTGTTCAGAGTGTTCTTTTTTTAGCCTACTTTCCCGTTAAAAATAAAAGAGACGAAAAAAGCATTAAAATTGGCTTAATGCATCTAAAAAATGTCGCCAAGTCCAAAAAATATCGCCAAGTCCAAAAAATATCGCCAAGTCCAAAAAATATCGCCAAGTCCAAAAAATATCGCCAAGTCCAAAAAATATCGCCAAGCCCAAAAAATATCGCCAAGTAAAAAAAAAGTCAAAAAGAAACAAAAAAATGAAATAAATATCGAAAAATTAAAAATTTGAAAGTAGGGTATTGAGATGGGGAATTTGTGTGTCTGTCTGTCGGTCGGTCTGTCTGTCCCCCCCTAATAACTTTTGAATGAACATTCCGATTTGGACAAACTTTTTTTTGTTGGAAAGATCTCGGCGAGTACAGCTCATTCCCATATTTGATTTTTTGATTTGAACAATTTTTGGTTCAACTTTGAGCCGTTCAAATAACCGGTCCCGCGATACTAACTTTTTAATGAACAGTCCGATTTGAACAAACTTTTTTTTGTTGGAAAGAACTTTTCAAGGATACTTCATTCCCGTATTTACATTTCCGATTTGAACAATTTTTCGTTCAACATTGAACCGCTCAAGCAAGCTGTCACCCCTAATAACTTTTGAGTAAACAGTCCGAAAAAAAAATGACTAACTGTGCAGACGATTTTTTGTTTATTTATTCATTTGTTTTATTGAATTTATTATTACTATTATTATTTTTGGCAGACGATTTTTTTTTGTAACAAAAATGTTTCATTCACGAGGGCATTTTATTCTTTATTTATATTTAACAACTGGCAACGGATTAAAAGTGAAATTCGAGACATTTTATCAACGGACGAGTTTTTTTTTTCTTTTTTTTTCTTTATTTTTTTTCTTTCTTTGATAAAATGTGTTTTGATGTACTTTGTACTTTTAATTTTTTTTTTTTTGAAAACAATTGAGGAATTTTTCTACGGAAGAACTGTAACAGTTACATTCTTTAAAAGGTGCGACAAAGCTTTATTTATTCATTTATTTACTTTTTATGTGTCTATTTCATCTGATGAGAGGGGTATATTTTGCTTTTAGAAATCAGCTTCAAGTGCTAAAAAGGTATGTTTGACATAATTTTTAGTCTTAGATAATCAAGAGAATAATGATCAGATGCTAGAATGCCGATGTCGATGTACGGGAAAGTAGGCTCGTTTAGTTCTTGACAGAACTTCTTGTTTTTAATGTAACATAACCCCTTCATCCTCCAAGTCCTTCAATTGTATCTGAACGCGACTATACATCCCACAAGATAAAAATCAGAAAAGTATCACGTTTTATCTTCAGTTTTCGACATGAGCTATGGCATACTTTTTATTGTTTATCATTGAGCTATTTTAAGAGAGTCTGGAAGAGAGCGAAAATATACATGTTTTAAGAAACCAGATTTTTCCGACTTCAACCGACGAAAAGATAATAATACGAGTGACCAAACGATAAGACAGAAAGGGCGAACGAGTTTTCAAAATATTGTAACCTGATTTTTTGCAGCAATAAATTCGATGTTTGAAGATGTTATGAAAAATGCGCTGAATCTAAATTTTAAAAACAAAATTCAAATTCAGTAAAAATAACTTCAGTGCAATTGCAGTCATAAAATGTGTAATTATTAATTAAGAAAATTTGGTTATAATGTTCAGACATTTTCGTAACACTCTTCTTAAATAATCTTACATCTAAGGTAAATTACCTTCCAGAAGTGAAAGAAATTGATGTGCAGTGGCCGCCGGGGTGTTTGAATTAAATTTTTACTGTTGCAATTTTAAATTTGTTTGAAACACATTGTTTTATAACTTTATTGGCCAAACATAGCATAAGAAAATTTCTAAATATTCAACAACTTTTAAAGTTTATTAAACATGTTTTAGCATTAAAACATTTTAAACCTATGAAATGTAAAAATATAGAATCATAAAAAAAAAAGAAGAAAAGAACAGTATTTAAAAAGCAGCGATTTGAAGAAAAAAAAAAGGGGGGCGGGGAATGGCTTGTGTTTTAAGGGTTGCAAGAAAATACTTTTCCCAAATGCAAAAAGATCTGTTAGCGAATGAAACATATATTGAAAATGCTATTAAGTGCTACACAAGATTATAAAAAGTAGCAGGAATTACTTTGCATGCTGAATATCAAAGAAAACCAAAAATACATTTAAGTGAAAAAAAAAAAGAAAGTATTTAAACTAGGAAGTTATAAGCTATAGAGTCTTTGGTTATACTATTAATACTAACGTTATTTTTTAACAAATAAGTTAAACTATCTAAATCTGAACCTGAAGAAAAAATGACGAAAGATGCTAGAATGTGAAACGCGATAAAAAAAAAAAGATATGGAAATCGGTTTAAATAATACAAACGGTAAGAATAATTTCATGTAATTAGTTTAAGAATAATTGAATATGTCAAATGGAAATAAGTCAACAAATGACAAAAATTAGCCGAATTAGAGAAAGCTTATCAACATGCAAACATTTTGAGCCAGTAGCGCAAACAGGGGTGGGCCCATAGGGCTCGGGCCCCACCCAGAATGCTGAGTTGCTTTTTAAAAATATTCTTTATTATTGAACCAAAAAAAAAAAAAAAAAAACGCGCGCTTGTCTTGGAAAACTTAGTGATTTTAATGAGAAAAAAAAAACTGTTGGGGATTTTTTTTTCAAAAATAAATGTGGGCAGTAGCTGCAAATTATTTGTCAACTAATTGTGACCGTCCCAGACCTTCCTTTCGCCAAACATCACCAGAAACTGTCTGGAACTGCGGTTTTTGGGACTAATATTTCAAAAAATTTCCAAGGTCCAGACAGATGAAGGAAATCAGATGAGGAGGAAATTTTTTTCAGAGTGCCGCCCCCCCCCCCCCACTAAAAATATTTTCTGGTTGCGCCACTGTTTTGAGCCCCTGTGCCGAAAAGAAAATACAGGTATACCAAGCAAAACAACACCGCATGCAATTATGCATCTTTAACGGAAATCAAGTCACGCTCAACAGTTGGGCATTATGCAAAATGATCACATACACTCCGGAAAAAAAAATCCCAGCCATTCCGGCATACACACGATAGTTCAGAAATCAACACAGCCGCTGCCATTTTGAACCCGCATGTAAAGGATAAAAAAAAACAAGTTCTACTGCTGACCGCTCGTGACACAATGAACGAGAATCGGTGCTGGAAAAATTAAAACCCATACATGCAAACTGGTACTGGTGTTAAAAGGTCGAACTGCAAAAGCCATTTTTACGCTGATTTGGACGTGTTTCATGTCTTATTGTCACCACGTACTGTCTGATCCTCTTAGTTAAAACCTTTCGTGCATTTACGCATGCGTCAGGTCTTCTCTGATCTTACTAAAATAGGGGTGTTAGGTAAGATAACAACAAGAGAAAGAATAATAAAAAGCATTTTGAAACGTATAAAACAACTTCAAACGATGCTAATTTCAAATACATAGTTTAGTTGAATATGTCAAAAGGATAGGGCAAATGCAAGTTTTGAATTGAAAACTTCCGAAAGTTATCACCCACAACCCATCTACCCTTTTTTAAGTGGAACTGTTCGCGAGTGCTAGGCGTGGTTTTCACGGACGGACAGTACTTACAATCTTAATATTGCACAAATGAGAAAAGAATTTGATAGTTTATTTGATTTATTTGTCTGAGCTTTTTTAGAACAGAAGAGATTTAAGTTAATATTCATTTTTTAATTGGAACAAAAACATGAAAAAAAAAAAAAAGGAAGTTCAATCCCAATAACTACGAGTACTATGAACAGGCAGTCATTTCGAATTTTTCCGGAGGGCGAGCAAAGGGTATATATTAAATTTAAATTGCACCAAAATAAAGCAAAACTCCTGCCCACTTCCCCTTTGTAAATGAAGGGCCTGGTTAAGAAAGGGGTTAAGTTCTAAATTGGTTCATATCATGTCATCTACAATTGGAGAAAAGAGGTGTTTATATAGCATACTGATATCTTTTCCTTCTCATAATAAATATGAAATTTTACAAAAAAATAAAAAAGGAAAACATTAAATCCTGGGGATACTTAAAATAATCGCGTTTACAATTGTATAAATTATAATTTTATAACTTATTTATCTTGAAATAAAAAGAAAGAGCTTTTTGAGCTACTTTAGAAAATTCTGAAAAATAACATTTGCCTTAGATATGGATTTAGCAAAGAGTGTATTTAGAACTAAAGGTTTAAATTTATATTCAGTGCTCTTTTGTTTTTGAAACATATTAGTTATTAATTACATTGAGTTTAAATTACGATAATAGTAAACAAAAAAAAAATCGTCCCATTCATATCAGTTTTGCGGAAATGTACAAGAACTACCACTTCTACGAGGGCAACCAGGCAATTCCTGTTACACGACACTAATTACGTACAATTGCTTAAACAACACATGCATTATTAGTTTGTGCTTATAGTAATGAGATCGCAATAGACAGAAATAGCACATAGATTGTGCAACAGTTGGATGTATTCAGTTGTATATTTCCACAAGTCATTGAACTTATTTTTTAAATCTTATAGAAGAAAACCTGAATTTTAGTTACATTACTAAAATATCGTATTTAAGCTGTCAATTTCGAGTGCAGTAAAAAAAAAATGAAACCTTTTGTCATCGTCTTGAGTCAGTCTCGGAATAAAGAAAGAATAATTAGTAAATCTTAAAACGCGTGAATAAAAATTTGCAAATTTTTTTCCCTTTTTTTTTATCAATTTCTGTAATTTTTTAATAACTTCCCAGCTACATCAGATCTCTACTTCACTAAAGTGAATAAAATATTTATTCTAACGAGTTTTTAAGTCATCCAAACGACAGTAAAAATTGATTTTACTGATTACTACTTTCTTATTTATTTGTGTTTATCAGTGCACTTATATCATACAGAAAATTGGTAAAACAACAAATAGGTGCATTTAGAAGATTACACAAGAAAAAAAAAACAATTTATGGAGTTTTGTCTAATTATAAAACAGTAAAATTATTTTCATCAAAACAGGTATAGTTATTGCCTATTTAAAATAAGCTTTATTATTTGTGATGCGAATGATTCTCATCCAGCGCATAGTTATATCATGAATTAAAGATATCAGATGATACAATGTACTAAATGCTTTAGAAAGATTTCAAAAGTATCGATAACAAATAGTATGCATTTAAAATAAGTTGAGTTAATTCAGGTATATACCCTCCCAAAAACGAGAGCCCCCCCCCCCCCAACAGTGTCGGAGTTACCGTGTCGCAACCGTCCCTAAATATTATACATCCGTCTATGCCACTCAAAAAGAAAAATACCCAAAAAAAAACACCCCTTAAAAACTTCAATAGCACAGCCTGCGACATGACCCCCCCCCCCCCACACCTGCTCCGGTGGGTACCCCCGGATAATTTTTAAAAATTATAACTGAAAGAAACACAAGTAGAGTAAACAAAGTATTGTTTTTGGAAGTATGAATTAAAGAAAAAACCTTTGCAACCTAAAAGCAGTAAATTTTCATAAAATATTAAAACTCGAGTTTTTAATACAGCTGCAAAAAAGAAAAAAAAAAAAAAACCTTGATAAAAAAACAAGCTGCCCTCCCACATCCACTGCCCACATCTCTGAGTTAAATGAACCATAACTTCCACGTGATATTTCTAAAGCGATGAATTAAATTCGCATTAAATACACACCACTAATATTAAAAGTGATAAAACTCACCTTTCTAAAATGCTTATTCTTCATATCCTCTCGGAAAAATCTTCGAAAACCGTAATCCATACGTTGGCGAAATCATGACAGAAAATTTGGAACGTTATTTTCCCGCAGCTGCAAAAAAGGTAATGTTCACTGGCGGAAGATCGGTTATGTTGTGGCGGAAGCTTAACCGCTTCACCGGTAGAGGGCGGCACGACAGCTGTCACATCGAATGAAAATAGAGAAAATTTGTTTTCAAAAGTGTCGCTTTAAAATAGAATAAACACGACTATTAAGCCGATTTTCAAGAAAACTAAGGATGTGTTCGCACTTCTGATAAATGTCTGGGATCACATTGTGGAAAGCTGCAGAAGGGTCAAGTTTTTTTTTTTTTTCAACTTTTAATTGTTCACTACCGTTTCAATAATGCATTAGTTAGTTCAAAGACGAAACACGGAATTAAGTTGACTTAATTTTAGGTGTGTCAAAAATGTCAAATCTAAAGGAGTTTCATTACTCAAACAGTTTTAAAACATTTTTGACATGTTGCTACTTTTATCAAGTTGCTACTTTTTCCTAAGTTTTAATTTTAAAAGTCTCAAGTTTTCTTTTCTTTTTCTGTAACTGTAAATTCCCATTTTAAGCATTTTAAAGAAAAATAAGCCCAGGAAATATCAAAAACCACCACTTGTGCTTAACGTTTTTCAAAAATCACGAGTCTATGGGAGGGGCTAACTAGACCATCTGAACTGAAATGTTGGATTACTGGATCGTCTCGCCTCAATGTTTGATCCAGAACAAAGGCCGTGCAAACCCCTTGGTCCAGCACCCCCAGAGGTATCGTTTCAATTGGAGGACTTTGTGACCCTGACCTTACCGATCGGGCTACCACGGCTCGGGATCAAAGGGTGGAAACTAGGGATGCAACGATTAATCGGCCATAATCGGCCACGTTGCCGATTCATCGGCTGAAAAATATTTTTCAAATATCATTCTTTAGAGTATACTTTCACGAGGAAACTATGATGAATAATTTTATTAACAGTAATAATAATCCTCACAGTTGATATAAAGTGTTTTTTTAATTAATTCTCTTACTTTGAATAAATATACATAGACAATGATGCAACATTTTTCATGTGGCGATAGTTTTCTCCTTAGCACAGTGCTTTAAGATAACCTCTAATTTTCAAAGAATAAAAGTATTGAATTAAATTGCTACTAAATACTAAAATATATGAATTAAAAGTACTCCGAAATTGGAGTGTTCACCACACACTCCCCCTCCCGTCCTTTTTTTTTATATATATAAATTTTTATTTCCAGTTAACATAACTAACAATGTGTTAATAATATTATTGACACTAATAAGAAAATTGGTTTCTAAGAAATTTGATAAAATATTGAAATTGTTTTGTGAAAACTAGGAAAATGGGGAAAAAAAAAAATCTTCTCCCAGAAATAAATTACTTTCTATTTCTAAACTTGGAATTGTATAAGAGATAAAAAACAGTGATGGTAAAATTGGTAGTAGAAAAACAATTATCCTTATCATTAATCGGCTCAGCCGATTAACCTCCCGGCGGTTCGGCAGTTCCAGAGTTACATGTTAAATGAACGTGATAAGACGTCCAAAACCGTCAGAGGGTTAATCGGTAATCGGCCAATTTGCTTATCGGTGCACCCCTAGTGGAAACACATTGCAATTTCGTCGGAAAAAGCAAAAAACATATCTACTTATATGTAAATATATTGGTTTCTCAAAGCCGGGGGGGGGGGGATTACCCGCTCAATCTTTCCTCACCCCCTTAAGCGATGGGCTAAGGTATTAACTAGATCCAGCGCCAAAAACATATCCAATAAATTCATTACATTTAGATGTGCAACAGAGTTTTTTTAAGCAAGCTTGTGTGATACATGAAACCACTTACACCACTTTTGCTATCTCTCCTTACTGTAAAGGGTAGGCCAATCGAAGGATGCTTCTTTCCAAGAAGCCTGTTCATTGTGTTGAGTAGGAAGTGACTTTAAATGTCGTGTATTGTCGTCGAGACAATGTTGCACCATGTCGTTTTAAAGCCTGCGGGACATTCGATTTTTATCGTCATTTATTTTTCGAAGATAAGACGAGAGACAATTTCAGACTGCGTGACCTTGTAATGCCTTGAAAGAGACTTTACAAGAGCGGGGAACACGAAATATACATCGTTTTTCAGAGATCATGGGCAAGTTTAGGTTTCGAAGGGTAACATTCAGTTACAAAAATCAGTGGAGTAATTAGAGTTTTCGCCTGGAAAAGGGAGAAGAGGAGGGGGAGGGGGTCATGAGAGCCATAGGCGGCTGGTGTACCGAAAAAGTGGGGGGTGGGGGGACAAGAAAGGGGGGCAGCATCTCCATGGCCTGTTTTTATAACAAAATTGTGTTACATGATTGAATTTTAACGTTACGGATTAAATGACCTGTAAAAATATCTAAGAAGTTCCTCAAAAATTATGAGGGAAAGCCACAATAAACTCCATATTCCTATTTTAAGCTCCATTTTTATAAAAGAACGCGAAAAAAAGTCCGTTTTCAGGAATATTCAGCTTTTATTTTTGTGAAATAAATCAATTCATTTAGCTAAAAAATTATTTTTCTATTGAACAATACTTTTTAACTCTGAAAAGTGAAGGGGCAAGGTCCCTTCACTTTTCGAAGTGAGGGGGCAAAATCCCCTTTTGCCCCCCTGTACGAGCCGCCTATGATGAGAGCCCTCACATTACCTCATATTACCACACCAGAATTGAATCGGCAGTTTGAAGAAGGGAACAGAGACCAAAATGTCAAAATTGGGTTTTTTCGTGATTGTATATCTCCTACTGTGGATACACATGTTAGTAAGAATAAAAGAACAAAAACCAACCTGGTTTTTGTTCTTTTATTCGCACAAACATGTGTATCCACAGTAGGAGATATACAATCAAGAAAAAACTCAATTTTGAAATTTTGGTCTTCCTTCCATTCTTCAAACTGCCGATTCAATTAGGAGTGTTGCTTGACACCGTTGAATCTGGAGTTATTTTTTTTTTAAACCAAATCCAGCCCTAGTAGCACTCCTGTCAAACTGTTCGGTAGTTAGAATAGGAAACACTAGCTGGCTTAGGGAGATATTATGTATACTTTGTTTTCCTTTAATTTGGAGGAAAAAAAAGTAATTTATTATAGTAGAGCCCGCTTATTAGAAGATTGGTTAAGAGAATATCCAGTTTAATACAATACTTCGTCAATGTGCACCCAACTGTTGTAATGTATAATTTTGATCTTGAATAATGAAATATTATTAGAATATTTCTTCGTGAGAAAATGGCTATTCCATTAAGTGAGCTCGACTGCATTTAAAACATTCTAAAATTACTGGGCAAAAAAGAAAGTGATTCTTTCTTACAACACATTAAGAACTTTTAGATATCGTTTAAGTAGTATTATTTCCCTGTTTGAATCTCTCTTTTTCCTTATTTTGAATGTTTATTCGCACTAAGATACATATCATTATTTTACTTCTGTAAAATGAATTGTTTCACAACACCAAACAAAACAATATTTTTTACTCCGAAAATTCTGAAGTTTCCTGCAACTAAAAGCATTTGTTTACCAACTGATATTAAGACAATATAATTTCTTAGAATTCTTGAACAGGGAGCCATGGGCGTATGATTATATACAGTTTACTATAGTATCCCAGAAAATAATATTAATTTTTCCACTTCCTTATTTGCCCATTACGGGGAAAGACATAAAAATAAAATTACAGATTGCGAAATGATTGGTAGAAGAAAACACTAGAAGCTATTATGGCGACACCGAAATAAAGACTTATTTCGACGAAAGCAGTAATGAGGTAATATGAGGTAACTTATTACAAAAAATAGTTTTTTTAAAGACTTCATTTTAGACGCAGCAATAAGAATAATGAGACACCCGAGGCTTTTGTTATTACAAGCAAAACCAACTTAATAGTACAAGAAGCTCTTGTGGCTATTAATAGGACCCTTATTTCGGTGTAAGCACGAAACACATATGAAGGTGGAAATTTGATTCCTCCTCTATTGGTCTAATGGCCGAAAACCCTTAATAAAGCAAGGTTCCTTTTTTAATTATTTAAATTTTAAAGATACGTCTATCCACGTCATCCAGGGGGTATTACGGAGGGAACGTTATTTTAACTATGTCAGCAAAAAAAAAAAAAAAAACACGCGGTGAGTTTTTTTTTTTTTTTTCTCAATTTTTTTTTGCCGATCTCTGAAAAAATGCACCTTTTCAGATAAGTTAATCCGACAACTTTTGATATCATACCGCTACAATTCATATTTGACAATTTTGTTCTGTACTGAATTTAAAGGCAAAAATCTTCGAAGCTTCTGGTGAATAGTATTATTTTGCCTTTCTTGTGGAATACAAGTTTTTAGTTTCGATATTAGTTTTGATTAAAGAGTAAAATAACTCAAGAGAAAAATAATACTATTCTCAATGTTATATGGTTGAAAATTAAAATCATTTTAAAGTTATTGTGTCATTTTTATTGAAAAAACAAACAGAACACTTCAAGTTGATGCTCTTTAAAAAAATCAAATAGTTAGACTCAGCTATGAAATAATGCGTAATAGTTAGGGCCCGATTAAGGTATCCTGGGGCCCTAGGCCAAATACTTCTCAGGGACCCCATGTATTCAAACTTAACAATTTTAACCATTGAGAGAGAGAGAGAGACTAAAACAACTTTAGCCACAGACTGAAGTAATTTTCGCCATTTGGGGGCTCCTAAACAGCGTGGGCCCTATTCCATGGCCTTGTTGGCCTATTCAGTAATCAGGCCTTGGTAATAGTTTGAGTGTTTTTATCTATTTATACATAAATGGATGTGTATTGTGTGTGCGTTGTAATACAAATTTACAATTGATGTCGGATTTTTTCCTAATTTGGTACCCATTTTTTTTTTTTATAGTAAGCTCAAGAGTTTACATGGAAGGTAACCCTTTGGGGGATTTCCGTGTAAAAATCCAGTTTTTGTAGGATTTTTGCCAAATTGAGCACAGAGGCTCTTTGATGCCCCTTAGGAACTGAAAAAGGGGATTTTCGTTTCCCTATGGGGGAGGGCCAATCAGGCGTGAAAAGAAAAAAAAAATGATAAAAAGATATAAATTTAGAAATTTTATTGCTTACATGTCACGAGTCATATTTATGAGTTACTCAAGAGGGAGCAAAACCGTTTGATAGCTTTATAAAAATAGAACAATATTTACATGTTATAATGGCTAGGACTTTTGAAGCTCTTTTTTGATTTTAATCTTGTTGTAAAAATCTTTACAAGCCACTTCGACATTAATTTTGTATGAAATTGGTAAAAAGGACAAAGTAATTATCCTAGATAATACTTCACTTGCAATTAATTTGTCTTTTTTTTTTTTTTTGGTTATCTATAACAAAGTATAATCTACCGAGACGAGAAGTTAACCGGCCCGGGGCCCGAGACTTGGGCTGACAACCGGGATTGTTCCGGCAGGCCCGTCATTTCAAGTTTTTCAGGGGGGGGGGGGCAAAGGGTAAAAACACAATACAATCTCACCAGAAAACAACAAAAACCACTCCCACTAAAACGAAAGTATGACCCCCCCCCCCTGCCCCACCTAAATAACGAGCCTATGTCTCGGTCAAATCGGGATGTCTAGCAAGCGTATGTATAGCATAACACAGCAAGAAAGAAAAAGCTTACTAAAACTAACAAGGTTTTATCTCCCAATAAAATTCCTTAAGATCATATAGAAAAATAACAAGAAAAGCTACAGAATAAACAAGCAATATCCGCTGGCCATGTAAAAATACTTAGCAAAAACTGTATCAAATATTTAATTAGCTTTATTGACGTAATCTTTGATTTGCTGAAACGGGCATGAACGAGCCATCACGAGTTTACACGTGATAACATATTTGCCCGTTTCCTGTTCTAAATTATCCGCAATGCGATGTTTTTATGTTCTTCGCTTTTAGCCGAGTTCGAACTAATTTTTTGAATACTTAACGTCAAGTTTTCCTAAACGCATCTTGATCACCACAGGATTTGTACATGGGTTAAAAATAATTCTAGCGTAACCTCGGGCATAGCTGCCACTCAAAAAAAGGATTATACTAACACGTGAGAACTTATGCATTCATAAAAAAGATCTTAACTAAATATAGGTCATTTTTACGAAATGGTACAAATCATGTCCGGCACCAATATTTTTTTATTAATGCCACAACATTTTTCATGTTTTGCATTTTCCGCCTTTTTAAAAACAACCATTTTGAAAACAAATAATTACACTGAATCTGGTAATAAACTTCCGTGGTTAGCTTTGATTTTACAGTCAACAAACTAGGTGAGTCTAATTCTTTTTTCTTCTAATAGTTAATTTTAGTTTTTTAGAGTCCGCCTTTTTACTTTTGTATAATAAGAAAAAAAAATTTTTACTTTTTTCCCTTGACATTGCAGACAGACTAAGTGCTAGAATCATTATTTCACCTCGCTTGTTCGTCAATAAAAACTTTTCTTTATGATTGATGACCGATTTTTCAAAGACTTACTTATTTGCCCCTTCACTGCATAGAGCGGCTCAAAACTTTTAAAACCCTTCATAAAGTATTTAGATACAATTATTGATACTTTAATACACACAAATAAATGGGAAACAAACAAACAAAAGTATGATTAGAAGCTGGGGAAGTTATTAAAACAGATAAACAAAATTAAAAAGTTTCCGACAAAGCAGTGAGCAACCGCCCCTAAGCAAGGGCTAAGGCAGGAACATGCAATACACCGCCAACTCGGTTATTTCCATCCATGGACAGGGCCGAATTTAGCTCTTTGCCGCCCCTAGGCAGACTGAAATCTGCCGCCCTCCTCCTAATATATATATATATATATATATATATATATATATATATATATATATATATATATATATATATATATTATTATTATTATTATTACTAATTTTCCAGGCAATCTATAAGATGATTGTAATCTCTACGCAAGCTTTAAATCTGTAAGAGGCTTGGAGAATTATGTTACTATTTTTTGTTTCTTTCAAAAGCTTGGTGAATTAAAATACTTTTTGTTTTCAACAATTATTTTCTGCGTTTCAGTATTGAGGGTCTAAATAGTATTGAGGGCCTCCTATTTTAAAAATTTTCACGAGGCAAAGATAAAGGTTACAAGTTAAAATTCACAAAGACAGAGTTCGGTTCATTTTTTCGTTTACAAAAGTATTAGGACATAAACACGTTTGTTCTAAGGAAAAAAATATTCAATGCCAGCAAAACATCTTTAAAGATTAACGCTAAGCCGGAATGCAGGTTGTTAATGCGTTATCTTGTTAATGCTTTTTTAATTAACATTCAAATGCAATATACATAAATTGTAACAATCCAATTTTTGCGTTTTGAAACGAAACTTATAATGAAAAAAAAAAAAAAAAAACAATACATATTGAAATTCAAACAAATATTTTAAAGTGGGCAAAGTAAAAATAATTGAACTGTGATCTACATGATGATGGCTTGCGCGAAAAAGTCAGTCTGCAGTGATTCATAGCAAATGTAATATTTTGCACTTCCATCGTTAGAGCAAGAGTCTGAGAAACGGTCACGCCTCGTATTATGGGGTGATTCATGACATCTCAGATTTTTTCCGAAAAATTACCAAATGTTTATTATCTTATTGAAAGACCAAATACAGAATGTTTTATTTTAAAGTTGAGTTGTTTAGTTTTTATGGATCCCTAAAGGTGAAGGAAGGTGCGGCATCAAAAATTAAGAGGATTTTCAAGACATGGAAGTTGCCGTGAGCCAAAACTCTTACTAGGAGCTGTTGAACTCCAATTTTCTTTTTGTATATGGAACACAGAAGGTTGAAACTTTACAAAATGAACGTTAAATTTGAGGTAAGTTGTTGCCGTAAGGTCAGTGAAGGCCCTCAAAACAAGGCATTTTTGACGTTTTTCGGCATTTTTGACGTTTTTCAGCATTTTTGAGGTCCAAAAACAGTTTGTACATTTCAGTAACCACGGCAAAAGTAGTGTCGTTTGAAAGACCAGTGTAAGCGCTTTAAAATAATGTATAACAACCGAGGAAAGTTCAACGTGCTTTTAGTTGCGTTAGACCGAAGTATGAAAAATCATATTTTACCGATATTCAAACGGTCATAACTTCCTCTGCCAACAACATATTGAAATATTTTTTTTGGCAACGTCATACTCTATTCTTTGTCTTAACAGAGCAGTTGAGTTCTTTGAGGTAGAAATGCTTAAATTTTTTTTACAAAAAATGCGCAGGCAAAAATACATCTTTTCCCTGAGGTTCTATTCTTCCTGATGAGCTCCAGAGGGACCTTCTCTGGCCTTCTCTGAGTTCAGGGAAGATCTTTAGAGTGTTTGATGTACTTCGTCGCTGCCAAGCTAAAAATTAAGAGCAAGAATCTGAGAAACTGTCACGCCTAGCATTATGAGGTGACACATTGGATTCTCTGTGGTTTCGGCGATTTTGGTCAAGTCCGATAATTTGGAATCATCGTCGCTGTATCGGGGAAAATAAATAAATAAATAAATAAAAAAAAAAGATTGAAGTAAAATTTGCCGCCCCTGAAAATTTGCCGCCCTAGGCAGCTGCCTACTTTGCCTACTGGGAAATTTGGGCCTGTCCATGGACTGCAGTTTCGTACTTATTATGCACTCATCAGCATGGAATACGAAAGCAACTGAGTTAAAGGCAAAAATCCTCTTATAGAGCAAAGAGAGCCCCCCCCCCCAAAAAAAAAAAGTGGTAGCTAATGTTAAATCTGTACCTCAGAACCAGACTAACGTAAGTCCATTTTCGTCATTTTTCCGTAGAGGGGAAAAACGATGTATTCGACAATCGTTTTTCCTCTATACCGAAAAATGACGAAAATGGACTTACGTTAGTCTGGTTCTGAGGTACAGAAATTAGAATACCAGGGAGCGACCACACTTGGTACGGCACAACTCATAAATTTTAAGGCAGACCTCGGGTGCAGTCCATGGATGGAAATAACTGAGTTGGCGGTGTATTACAAATTTCCAACATTATTTGCATTGGTTTTGTGAAAATGACAATTAATTGTGATATAGTGGTTACTGCAAATGCAAAATGTAAGCACATTTAAACTTTTCATTATAATTCTTAACTGAGGAAAACCACCAACTCACACCCGTAACATGACGTAAGAGCTTGTATCTTTGCCAGCACTTGTTTTTTATTTTGGCTGACTTTTTCCGGCTACTATAATAAGATCCCAGAAAAATCCTCAAAATCTAGGAGATTTAAAGGATTCCGGACAAACGCTCGAGCGATTCAGGCCATCCCTCCACCCGATGTATGACTCCACGTAAGCACATTCGAACGGAAGTGTATGAGGATGCGAGAAAGAGAGAGCCTCGCTTTGTGAGGCATGACAGTCGAGAAGAAAACGAGGCCAAAAAGCGATGAAAACACAAAAATTTGTGGCATTTATGGAGCATTTTCGCTAGGGTGTGAGACAGTTTAGGGTCAGAGCAAACAGTGGGAGAGGAAACGATTGAAAGGATAACAATACCCACTTTAGTCGAAAGTTGAATTTTAACAAAGCGTTGAAATTGTTATTAATGATTCAAATGATTTATTTATCAGAGGCATTGTGGTATAATAAGAGAAAAAATAGGAAATCGAAAGTGTTCGCTTTGATGTTTTCCTATCCGGGCTTTGTAACCGTCACCAAATCTGTTACATCATGAAACAAGGACCCGCTGTTTCCAGTCGGTTTTCTCATCTCTGAATTATTGTTACGTTTCAATAAATTGTTTAGTTATTCTTATTCATTTTTATTTCATTTTTTTTTATTATTCTTTAACAATGATTTATTTTAAAATCTTACATCTTTTTCCTTTTTTTTTGTTTTTTTCATTTTCCAATTTTTTAAGCATTAATTTCTTTAATTATTTGTTTTCAAACCTTTCAATAACTATACAGTTTATGAAACAAAGAAAGTTTAACAATCTCGACACAACCTATGGTCAATTGCGTTACCGATGGGTCACGAGACAAAAACAATTTTCATGAACCATACGACAAAGAATGTTTTTCGCAATGTATAACACAGTGTTTTCTCACTCTCTTTTCGGTAATGTTTGACTCAAACAATTTTTTTTAGAAAAATAGAGAGAGAGAGAAATGATTAAAAAAAAAGCAAAAAAAAAAAAGGTTAAAAGTGAAATAATAAGATCTAGATCCATATGATTCCCGTGGGAATTTCAAAGAAAGAATATGCTAATTTGAGTTATTTAGGCTCAATTAAAACGTGATAAAGGTGAATCACCTTTCAAAATGACAACTTAAATCATTTTAGAATCATACAAATGTTTCCGCTGATAAATTAAGAGATATTTCAATCTAAAGAGTTAGTGGCATACTCAAAAGTAACAGAATAAAATATTTTTTGATACCTTTTATCTTTTATCGGATCAGCAATAAATCAGCAGATAATCTATTTCACAATGTTAAAAATTACAGGAAAATGATTTCCCCTTTGTTGAGTAATGAAACGGAATTCAATAACTTACTACAATCACGATAATGTATCAGCTGTGTATTAACTATTTCTAAGATCTGCACGGCTGAAATCATAGAACTGACGAATTGTTAATGCATTTTAGACACCGATACTTCAAAATTAAAAGAGAGAAAAGGACGAAAAAGAAAAAAAAAATAAAGGGAGAAAATTTTCAATTTACCGAGATAATCTCTGAGTTTTAATACTAGAGTACTACAACGCTGAGAAGAAAGATTAAGCATCATAATTTCTTTAAAAAAGGTATGCATAGCAATTTGCAACGCTGGCTGTCTCCAAAATTACCGAATCGCAAGACAAAACTTGCCGAAAAAAGGATTTACTTGGAGGTCACAGTGACCTCCCATCAGGGATGCCTCTGCGGGAGTTCTCAATCAAAAAAAAAAAAAAAAATCGAATTTTTCTATTCAGGTCGGATATGCGGTTAAAATAAAAAATTGAAGTAGTTTTTTTCTTAACGTGCAGTATTTTTCTTTCGGTCTTAAAGTTTTCTCTCTCTAAAATTGCCATACTTCTGATGCTGATACGCTAAAATCTTTATTTTATTATAATTTTTCCCCTACAAAAATGAAAACATTTCTTCCCCTTCCCTACACTTAAAAATGTCATTAACTTCAAATAAAGAAACACAAAACTACGTGTATGTCGATTGCCATTTTCCCAAACAGAAACTGATTTTCCCACGAACAATTTTCTATTTACATTAATTTCATATTTTTTATTCAGCTCTATATTTCGATTTTTTAATCGGTACTGCACAAAGGCACAGCGATTATCACTATTTCCAGATAAATTGAGACATGCTGACAATAATTCGTATGATTTCACGTTGCTAAAGATATTCTCAAAATGATTTCTGTCCTGGAAATATTCGGTGGAAAATCTACATTATTGTTGAATAAATTGCAAAAAGATAAAGATCCATTGCTTATTCCATTTGAACCTTTTCACTGCTTAAATATTTATCACTGAAGGCTGTCGTTTTCGGTTCATGGTAAGTTTTTAATTGTTTAATGAATAGAGAAAGAATGGTTAGCTACCGAAAAATCACAAGATAATGTGATTTTTTTTTTTGGGGGGGGGGGGGGGGTTGATATTGTGTTATAAAGTTTGAAACATAAGTAAAATGTTACTTCAGAAATATTACGAGAGCGGAATTTGCGACAGAGGGTGGTATGCATTAAAAAGTGATAATGGATAAAAGTTACTCAACTTAACTTGAGCTATATTTGTTTGGAAAGAACTCATGGAGTTTGCGCAGCAAAATATTCTCATAGTAGGTCGTGGAAAAATACTTTCGTTGGTAAAACTTATTTAAAAGCATATTGCATTATAACCGTTTATATTATCTCCTAAAATAATACATATAAACGTATTTTATTCCGCACTTTGAGCACATGAGAAGATTTTTCAACAGTCAAACCATAAAATTTTCCATACAAAGCTGTTTCCAGTTCCCCAGGGCTTAATCTGGAGCCCACTAAATACTTTCAACATGCTCCTACAATCAATTAAACTTGAAAAAACGTAATACATCGTTCAAAACTGCCTCATCGTATCTCTGAGAAAGCGACTGAACGTTCAATTGTTTTCAGGTACTAAACACTTCATGCGCGAAAGGTTTGAGGTTTACTGCAATCAGCAACGGAATCTGCAATACGTCTCTACACAAGTACCTCGGTCCAAACGAGCAAACCTGCACAACACAAACATCCCATTAACCTTCTCGGTGGCAAGAGCACGCCAACGCAATATTAAAAGCCCGAGTATATTCGGGCTAGCCACCAAAGGGGTTAAAAGGTTAACAACGATGGAAATTTTATGAAGTTGTGAGATAGAATCGTGTTGAAGGACACTGGATGGGGTGAGAACGACACCGGGGGTACTATTGTTTCGGAAGCATACTGACCAGGGGTTTCGTGTCACTGAGCACAGAAACTAAAGTTCGTCAAGAAATGGCGCGAATATGAATGATCACTTAATGTTTTTGCTAATCCCAACTGAAGATACTTATTCCAGAGATGAAGGAAGCAGTTAGAAGCCAACAGCTTTTTGTTTCGAGAATACACGGAAGTGAAACTGGAGGCGAAGATTGTTCGGGCATCATCGCTATTATGTCGCTTTTATAGATGTTGACTAGGAAATGATTCGGACGAAGTTTTACCGTAATTCTATATAACGAAATCTCGAGCCTTCTCATTTCCGATTTAGTAACAGATGGCACTTACGGACAAAAGTGGCGAGCACGTAAGTAGCTAACATGGGAAAGCTTTAACCCTTTCTGCCCCGACGGGACTCAGAAGTCCCGCTTATATTAATTTAGTATTATGAATCCCAAATGGCTGGAATCATGCTGAAGCTTTTGAGAACCACTCCTTGTACTTTGCTGAGAGGCCGACACATGGTACTTGCAATCGGAAACAGTTTTCTTGGGGGCCCTAAGGCGTAGGGGGCACTAGACCCCCAAAATTTTCACACACTTTAAAAATGTTTTTTGATATATTTTCAACTCAAAAAACCAAAAAAAAAAAAAAAAAAAATTCATTGTTAAATTAATTTGGGGCGTAAAGGGTTAAAACACTTGTATTATTTACGGGTCATGATTGGCTGAGAACTTTTTTGAAGAATTGCTTTAATTATTCGTTAGGGAGGGGGGGGGGCTTGGCAAGTCATACAGCTTACTTCTTGAAATACTAGTGTGACTGAAAATTCTTGCAATGTTTGATATTTGTAAATTTTCGGCAAAAAAAAAAAAAAAAAGAAGGTATGAACAGCTTCCATTTTTTCTGCAAAAACATATAGATTGTTAGATTGTTTAAAAAAAATCAGTGCTGAGTCAGTCACTTTAGCTAAAAATTCAACAATCGTTAAAAAAAAAAAAAATGTTTTCCGGCAGTGATTGAATGAAAAAAACTATCAGCTTCCAAGGATACTACACTACAGTTTTTCATGAAGAACTATTTTTCAAACAAAAATATTGACTTTTATGGCACTAAATAATTGCAATTAAAAATATCGACTCTTAGAGACAAAAATAATCATTCTACAAGCAAAAGACTTCAGAATGCATAAATATCCTTCAAAGGAGCTTTGAGGACCATACACGCTCTGTCGTGCTGTTTACAAGGACTTCAAAGTGCAGCATTTCTTCGTAAGGTCATTCGTGCAGGTCCTCCCTTCCCAAGATTAACGTCCTTAGGGAAATGGGAAGGGAAAAAATAAAGAGCAGCATCTTTAGACCAGAAGACAACGCCCAGGGATGACAGAGCACACAACATCAATACAGCTGCCGTTCAATCGATGGGCGAGGGAGGAGGACGTTATGTGCCCAGGGCCCGAGGACACGCCCTAAAAAGATTAGTCAGGCATGGGCCCCCCGAGCCCTCTTCACGTTGCCGAAGATATCAAAAGTCAGAGTTTAGAGCTCTCATCTGGATGCATACAAATGACAGGAGAGGCCATGAGCTCTTTGTTTAGAATGGAACAACTCTGGTAGAAGTATCTCATGTTTCTAACAAGCATTTTGTTTCCATTTAAGTAATCTTGAAAAGTTCACTTCAGACTATTGATGCTTTATGGCTTTTTGAAAAGGAATGCGAAATATGATAATCGTAAGAAATGGTAAAAACAAAGAATGTAATTAGATTTTTGAGAGAAAAGTGCAAGCTCTGAATAAAGTAGAAACAATAGGATCTACTTGAAAGAAATAATATGCTTGAATCCTGATGTTGCTTTAAAAATAACTATACATTTGATAGTAAAAGTTCGTTAAAGTTTTTATCTGGAGAAATAGTTTATATCGAGCAAAGCAAAGAATGCACTAAATTTGGTTTTTGTGACAAATTAATTTCCGTTCTTCAAAAATTATTGAACTGGAGGATATTTCTATTGATTTTCAGGAGTAAGGATGTGTAAGGCAGAAATCACGACTGGATCTAATCATAGACGTCTCGTACAGGGGGAGCAAAGGGGGAGACTGCCACCTCACTTCCGAAAGTAAAGGAGCTTGCCCCCTCACTTTTCACGGTTATAAAGTGATGATCGAGTGAAAAATGTTTTTTTACTCAATGGATTCATCAGTTTCACCCAAATAAAAGCTGAAAACTCAACAAATCGGACTTTTTTCATGTCATTTCATAAGAATAGATGAAAATCAACCATCGAGGTTGATTTTTGGGGCCATATTCCCCATTTTTCAGAAGTCAATTAATCAGCAAAGGGAAAATCTAATATTACAGCCAAATTGAGGAGAAAAAAGGTGTAACAGTCTAACCGCCCCCCCCCCCATTTCTTCCGACCCCCTCTCCCGTAGCTCTCTTGACCCCCTACTTTTTTGGTGCACCAGCAGCCTATGGATCTACTTAAAAGAAACAGTATGATCATGGTGTTCCCACAAGAGAAATAAATAAATAACAAATTCTGAAATTAACTAAGAGCTTTTACATAAAATTTTAACACAAAGGTAAGAAAAGAAAAGATCCCTGTAATGATTCCTGCAGGCGAATCTGACACATGAAAAATTCATATTATAACTAATAGTTTCAGTACATTATGAGCACTGTTACACATGGAATTCCTATTTCGAATAGAATGATATACTCGAGATATACCATTAAATACGCAGGCTGCGCAATGCAATTTATCTTGCAGCAGCTAATAAGCTTATTTCAGACTTAACCCTTCACTGCACGATTTTTTATATTTTCATGAAAAAAATTATATGTTACCTTTAAATAGCGCTGAGTTCAGGAAAAATGAAGAAAAAAATTAATCTTAAAAATTTGCACCAAAAATGATGTTTTAACTGTTTGTTATACATATGCCACAAAGCACATAGTATGTGATTATACTGATAAGTGTAATAATCTAGAATGTGTTTTGTGCCATAAGTGGAACAAACAAATTTCTGCCACTAAGTACAGCATATATATTTAAACATATTTAGAACAGAGAAAATAAGGATTCAGCACACTTTTTACCGAAATGCAGACATTCCATTTTTCAAAAGCAAGAACTGTAATACCTAGACTAGTGCAACTAACTAGTACATAAAAATCGCACTAAACTGTTATAGCAATGTTCCAGAAGGGGCACAAAGTTCAGTTTAACTGTATTTAAATATCAGAGGAATATATGAGGGTTTTCTTTGGTTTGTGCCGGATCAGGCACACCGTGCAGAGAAGGATTAAGCAATAATTTAACTACTTATACCTACTTATAATTGAACTCAACTAATTGATTCCCTTTCAATATGAACACCGTCATTTTATACAAATTCAATTCCTTAATCACGAATTGTTTGCAAATTGAAGTGTGGGTATACTATACTAATTCAGCTATTTGTATTGACTCAATATTTAATGAAAAGCAACTTAGTGTGAGTAATTACACAGGCAGAACACAGTCCGCTATTTATAATCTCATGAAAAGATGCAGATTTTTTTCTTAATTCAATGAGGTTTCAAATGATACAAAGAGGACAACTATGCTTCAATTAAGGAAAGCCAAAACAAAAGATATACTCAGATATCGTAGAAGCTCTTTTGGGGAAAAAATTATTAGAATTTGTGTGCTTTAAAAATGTAAAGAAATTTGATTCACAATTTGTGAGAGCTTTATCAATTAATTGCCTTTCTTCTTCTAAGTTTCCTTGTGTCAGCAGAAGAGAGAATAGAAAATGGGTAAGTGTCTGAAACCTAGTTCAATATTTTTATTTCATGATTTTCATATTTTTTTCTTTTTCCCTTTCTATAATTTAAGTACGTGATTCTTTAAAAAAAAAAATAAAGAAAAAAAGAAAAACTTAACTTTTGTGAAACATTTCATTGTTTTTTTTTCTTTTTTTGCATAATCAGCTTTCGATTCTGTTGAAAAATTGCGAAGTTTTCAATTCGCGAAATCTCCGATCTCATCATTTTGGAGAAAAGGTTCGGCTCACGAAACTTTTATTTTTGCGTTGCTAAAGATGTTTAGTGGCGCCATCTATATGTGATACATATAAACAGTCTCAATGTCAATTCCCAAGAGGAAAAATGGATATTGATTGAATAAACTGTACGTGCCAAAAAAAATATTTATAAGACAACAAAGTATAAAATTTTTGACAACTAGAATATTATGCAATATAATGCAATGAATTAACTAAATTTGTAACGGCATTTGTCGTGGAAATGGGAACTGAGTCTCAATTATGAAACTTCGTACGTACTAGCATAATGCATGATATTATTTCTTTGTAAGACTAGTGGTTAATGAATGAGCAGTTAAGTAACTATTTTAAAATCGATACTCTTGACACGTTTAACTTTTTGTTACAGTCATATATTTGTACACTTAAAGAAATATTTATTACAAAAAATATAATGATAAAATTCTTTTAACTGAAAGTATTTCCATGGAAACCATCCACTAATTTATAAGCATTTAAAATGGTACAATCTCATTAGTACTTTTAATTAAGTACTCAAAAGAATAGGCAGAGGGGAGGGTGGAAGAAAAAAATTCTGAGCGTTAAAAAAGGTTCTAACTAGAGATGGAACGAAGCTTCGGCCGGGCCGAAGCACGAGTTGTGATTCGGCCGCTTCGGCCTGAAATTTATGCAGCGAATGAAAGACAAGTAAAAAAGAATGCATGATAGGGTAAGTGCTCCAGTAGTCGGCCACAATGACATAAAACTCCTCATAAATAGTAATACATTTTTAATTCAAAATCAGATGTGACGCATTCACACATTCATGTACTTATCCTCAATCATCAATCAGTGGCAGTTAAGTTTTGGGTACTTTTTCTTGAATTAGTAATGAGTCATTTCATTTTGAATGGTGTGCCCGTCATCTAAGATTGCGATTCTGCTTATTTTTCAGGTAAGATGATTCTGTGGCCGACTACTGGAACATTTACTAGTGTTGACAACAGCTTGGATTTTAACATTTTTTTTTTTTAAATTTCTGAAACAAGTAGATGATTCACTATCAGAAATGTTCATCCTTGTAAAGTTTTACCTTGTTTTTGTTACTGTATTGATAGCTGAAAGTTCTAGGTTAGCCAAGATCAACAAAAGATCTCTTAAATGGCCGACTACTGGTGCTTTTACCCTACTATTTTTTCGAATTCACCAAAAACTGAAGCATTTTGCATTAAGAATATTAAGATAAATATATAACACAGCGTAAATAGTAGTAGATTGGGTAGTTCTATGGTATAATACATGATCATATCAGTTTCTTTATTATAAAACATCAACTGAATTGCAGACTGAGCTTTTCATGTTCCAAGTAGAGCTTCCTACTACTAATTTGCAAGACAAAAATAGTAATGTCGTCTTTTCTTGTACTAGCAGTACAAAGCAAAACAAAACAAGAAAACTTTTAATTAGTGAAATTAATTTAAAAATGACTCAGTAAGCTGAAAATGTTGTGTAATACTAAGAACATTAAAATAAAAACAACCAAAATAAAAATGAACTTTAATTAATAAGAATGCCACAGTAAGCTGAAAATATTGTGTAACGCTAACAATATTAAAACATATGGAGAAAAGTATAAAACTCTACGCATTTATTATGCATTTAATCCAAAAACTTCAATATGTACGCCAGCCGAAGCTTCGGCCATTAGTTGGCCGAAGCTTTGGTATTCGGCGCTTCGGCCAAATGCCGCTTCGTTCCATCTCTAGTTCTAACCTTTGAATTTCGTATTGTTTTTATTATTATAAGACTTGAAAAACTTTAAATACTGTCGGTCGACGCTCGATATAACGACCGTCTCCGTCCTACAGAAAACGGTCTTTATAACGAGTGGTCGCTATAAGAGGTAGAGCATAGAGTATATTGGGATGCAGTTGGGGTTTTTCTCACCGGTCGTTATATTAGGATGGTCTTTATAACGTGTGGTCGTTATAACGAGCGTCGACTGTATTAATAATCTAACTGAGTGTTTCAGCAAAATTTAAACTATCTAAAGACAGGTTTTAAAAACGTTTAATTTTGACACCAATAAAGGTCTAAAGTACAGTATCTAGTTATTTTTAAATAATAAATAATAGTTGAGACCGACTTCTGATTAGAAAATAAATTAACAAAGAGATCTGGAGCTTAAAAGCGACTTAGAATATTTTACAAAATGAAAATCACTATTCTACTTTGCTTAACAAAGTGTCAACAACAAATTAAACTAACATATCACAGTCATTTAAATAATATTTGAAAAATATCATTGATTCTAAAATAATGTTCAGAAGAGAAATAAGTAAATATTTATCTAACTGATCTTTAGCTAAGGTTAAACTTCTGTCTTTTGATCTTAAAAATTTATTTTGAACAATTTCACGTAAAAGTGTATAAAAATGGATGCTAAATTAAAATAACGCAGAAAAATCAATCCCTACATTCTTTATGGGGGTATAAATTTTGAAAGTTGGACTTTGATGAAAATTGAAATTTTTTGAAATAAGCTTATTTCCTTTTACCGTGTCAAAGCACTCCTAGATGGCAGCACTACCGGCGCTTCTAGTTAAATTCACCCAGAGCTGGCTAGTGGCTATCATTCGCAGAAAATGAAGATAGATGCCCATGACCACTCGCAACTGGATGATCTTCCTTCACTCTAGCAGGTGAAGGAAAAAAAGATTTCCAACGAAAGAGAATGTTGAAACTAGTAAGCAAAAGAAAAAAATACGGGAGGAGGAAAACTAGAATGGATCTCGTAGAGGGGGAAAGCGGATAAAAATACGGAAAGTCCGGTTCTAATTTTGGGTCAGTAGTTCCACACTTCAGAACTCAATTTTCAGAAGACAGCTATTAATTATAGAAGGGCACGTTTCCACGTTGGAACGAAACATTAGCCCAGAAAAGCAAGAAACGTAAAACTCAAGGAGTTACAATTAATTACGTAACGCACAAAACAAAGTTTTCGCGAAATTTAACATTTAAATTTCAAAAGACAGTAGTTACTCGAGAGTATTCTTAAACTCAGAAACGACAAGTATCCACCGAAAAATTAAATTATTCAAAACAAATAAAAATTTGTCTTGTTAAGTTATTGATCAACAGTTTCGTTAGGGGATGGTTTCCATCTATAACAGTGGTTTCAAGGCAATATATTAGCAATTCTCCCCCCCCCTCCCCCTAAAAACCCTTCTTTTATTTAAAAATAATTAGTTATTGCATTTTTTTCTAGAAATTACGAAAAGAAATACTATTCACTTTAATGTGTTAATTTTAATCATTCAGATAAAGAAAACTTTTTTTTTTAATTCAATTTGTTAAAAAAATCAAGTAACAGTCAATATATCAGATATTTATTCTGCAAATTTCATGATATTTTGACATTTTCGAAGCACAATTTTCAAAAGATAAAAATTGTAATCACATGTTCATTTATTATTAAAAATAAACAAAGAGTACACTATACTATGAAGTATTGACACATTCAATACACCGCCAACTCGACCATTTCGATCCATGGACAGCTGTTTCGAGCTTATTCTGCTCTCATCAGCATGGAATACGAAATTAGTCGAGTTGGAGGCAAAAATCCGTTTTTTTAGCAAAGAGAGCCTAAAAAACTGGTAGCTAATGTGAAATTAGAAATACCAGCGAGCGACCGTACTTAGTACGGTACAACTCGTAAATTTTTTGGGCAGAGCGCAAGGTATAAAGCAGTGAGTAACCGCTTCTAAGCAAGGGCTAAGGCAAAAACATGCAAAAAAAAAAGAGTTGTACCGTACTAAGTGCGGTCGCTCGCTGGTATTTCTAATTTCACATTAGCTACCAGTTTTTTAGGCTCTCTTTGCTATATAAGAGGATTTTTGCCTCCAACTCGACTAATTTCGTATTCCATGCTGATGAGAGCAGAATAAGCTCGAAACAGCTGTCCATGGATCGAAATGGTCGAGTTGGCGGTGTATTGCATGTTTCTGCCTTAGCCTTTGCTTAGAGGCGGTTACTCACTGCTTTATTGACACATTGTTTCATTGATATACCGAAGAAATATGCTATTCCATTTTTATTTCATATTGATTAAGGTATTAGTAATCTAACAGTTTTAATGCAGATTAAAAGTGCCTGGTTGAATATTAACTGTTGGTCGGAAAAAAAGAACATGTCTTATGTGTAATGAACTGATGCACATTTCTTATTTCTGAATTTCATAATTGTGTAAAAGTAACTAGCAAAAGAAAAGGAGTAAAGCAACTAATGCTAAATTTACTCAATTGAAATCGAAAAAATGGAAGCAAAATATTAATTATACAATGTATAAAAATATTACAATAATTAAAAAATTATACTATTGTTAAAAATGGTTTTAACTTTTACATGCTTCAATTTTACAGGATACTTTATTCTTTTATATTATGATGCTGTATAGTTTTTGCTGTGATTTTTACAGATCACATGTACCATCTGTTTTACAGAGCTTTTAAACAAAAAGTTCACATATTATATTTGAGCCAATATCAAATAAGTTGTGTTACATTCCATTTTAATAGCACGTAATAATTAGAAACTCTATAGCAAAAGGTCGTCGACCCAAAAGTCACAAGGGAGCCATTACTCATTCTCAGTCACCCAAAGATTACATTATATAGGTTAGTTAGCAAGCAATTAGAACTTTAATTTGAAGCAAACATCTACATTAAAAACCTATTTCAGCATTTGATTATAAATATATTTCAATGAATTGGTGCTACCTGTTCAGAAGAAGAGTTCACATTCGGCCAATATACTAACAAACTATGAATTAAAAATGAAGGCCTTTAGGTCTCGACAGAGAGAAGCCGTTTCAGAAGCAGCAGGAGGCTTCGTGAACGGAGCACTCAAATAACAATAGTAATTAACTTTCGAAACGGCGTGTTTGCATGGAGTAAACTGGCCCTCATCCACGATCCATTCAATGTTATACATTACTATTGGGTTCCATCTTAAACATAATATCGCACTATGATATGAAATTAACTGCCTGAGTTAAACAGAATGTATTCTATCATTACTTCAGATTAGTAATGAAGTAAGAATTATCTTACGAGAACCGACACTGTGCTTAATCCATTTACGCAAATGAGCCTCTTGTAAATACATATATGTGATTTATTCCCAAAATTTTGAACTGTCTTTTAATAGGGTAGTTGTGACCTATTAAAAATCCCCATTTTGATCATTAAATATTGTTACTTGACCCTCAAAACTCCAAAATTCACCACTGCCGTATTTTAAAACACAACGATTGATTTTTAATGAATTTTTAAAAATCCGACGCGCAAAAGCGCGCTTTTTTGATACGTCACGAGTTACGTCACTCGGCCTCAATCCTCAGCTCTACGCGATGGTCCCGTGTTATCGCTACGGACATTTTGAGCGCGTAGTTATTTTTAATTTTTAGATATTTAATAATCCTTTTGATGCATGATGGAGACAGGATACGTCAAAGGACAGTCCAACAATCTCCCTCAAGTGACATCAATGATGGTTTTTGCCTATTTTCGAGAGAACGAGCGATTTAAATCTTCCACAATCACGAGGAGTTAATACTCTTCAAGTGCGTCTTCAACGTAGCCAAGCGTTTCCCTCGCTTCTCCCGGTCGGCTGAGGCGCGGCGGAAGTACCGATGACGTTTCTTCCGCAGCCGAGTGACGTCACATTTTCTTGAACTTTAAAAATTATTTTAAAAAAAACTACTTATCGTATCGCAAAAATTTTTTCACCGATGATGTTCACACATGTTACTCTATCATATAAAAATAAAATTGAAAAATCGAAAACTACCCTATTGTTATGTATTTGAATATAAGGAACCTTTGTGTATCATTTTTTTTATATAATGTAGTATCAACTTTCTGATAAGTTTTTCCTGTTTATAAAAAATAATGGCTTGTACGTGTTGCTGGCGTGACCTACTCTAGAGCGTAAAATTATTTTTCTTTTCCCCACTATTGGACCATAAAACTTATCTATGCTAGAAAGCAACTTAACTTGACACTGAACGTCACTACGGGAGGAGCCAATAAGAGCTCACAAGCAGCCAGCGATCTCCTCTCATTCGCCAAGTAGGCTGTGACGTTTTATGTAGTTCGTTTTTCATAGGCTAACGTCACGATGTTTTTGTCAAGAAAGGTTGCAGTCGAGTTTAGTGGTCAGAGAAGGCCGACACTGATGGAGAGGTTTCGGATTCAAATCCCGGCTAGGGGTTGTTCACTCCTGTCCTTGTCCTTTTCATGTGTGAATGTGTTGTTGTGCCGTAATTGGCTGCCCACTCTATAAACGGGTCCCTCGGTACAATTGGAAAAGGAAGGTAGCGCACCCCTAATTGCCACCCTAGACAGCACAAGACAGCAGCAACATCAGCCTTTTAGTTTTAAGGGCATTTTTTGTTGCTTAGGCAGGAATTCAAGTGAAACACGGACGATCGCAACTCACCAATGCAATCGCAAATTCCCAAATTTGGATACGTTGCAATCGCTACGAGATGCGATTCTAATGTACTTCGACTTCCAGTAGCGATTGAAATTTGCGATCGCTTCGAAGCGATTGCAACGGTGTTTCACTTGAATTCCTGCCTTAGGATACTTTCACAATATTGCCGTTCTTTTTCTGACTATGAACTGTTAACTGTTCCGCCTACGAGTGGCTTACTTTTCACATTACCAAACTGTTTTTTTATATTTTAACTTATACTTTGATTAAAAGCTTGTTAAGCTCGAAATCTCTTTGGTTACACTCTTGGTCAGGACTTAAGGTGACTTGGTGGTATCTGGAGCAGGGTTGGATAAAGCATGGGAAGTAGTCATAAGCAGCTATATTTTTCCTTAAATTAAATTTTTAAAGATTTGAGAAAGTTTTCACCAATGGTACTACACTTTATTCCATGCTAAGTACAAGATCTGAAATTTTTCAGGAAACAAACTTGAGAGGCATAAGTAACACTATACAGTTGAACGCATACTTTTTCTCAACACTCTTTTTCTCTTCGCGTTTTTTCCCCCTTTCACAGTTGTATGTTTATGCCACACAATATATTTAAATTATTTTACGGTTTGTTTTATTATTGCAATTATTCTTCTTTCTCCTTCCAATTGTAATTTCCCCCGATTATGTCCGGAACAAACTTTTGTGAGACATAAGTATATGACAACAAATCTTATTTTACGCTAGAAAAATAAAGATGAGATGAGATACATCCATTATAGCTTCTACTCTGATCAAAACAGAAATTCAAACCAATATTTAACCCTAAATTTCCCTAAAATAAAGCTTTAGAATTTTTATTATGACTTGGACCTTATTCATCCACTTGTAATTTCCTTGGATGACCTCCAGAACAAGTTTCTGTGGGAAAAGAGTATGTGAAGAACAGTTAAAATCTCATTTCACGCTAATAAAAGAAAGGTGAACTATCTTTATTAGTTTCTATTGATTAAAACATGTTTTAACTGCTACGGATGACCTTCTGAACAAGTTTTTGTGAGTAAAAGGTAGGTGAAACACAGACTCTCCTTTTACGCGGGTTTATTTTAAGCGGATCTGATTATACACGGTTTCAGACAGTGGTGCCCAACCAAAATCGAAAAGCAAGAAGCAAGACAATGTCACAAATTCGGAGCCAAATATTCAGAAATTGGTGTCTGAAAAACATTTATTCAGTAAAATAACCATCAAGTAATGATAGCAACAATTAGTGGTTGGTAATTTTCCATTCCTATCCCATATTCTCCCATGTTATTTAGAAAAGAATGACATATTTGAGAGTATGCAAATGTTCTGGCACTAGAGAAGAATTTTAGTGTGAGGTGATGTCCTAGGGAAGAAAAAGGTTTGGCACATCTGGTTTAAGATTTCATGTCTTTATTTTGTTATACGCTGCTGAGCTTTGATTTTATGCTAATGTGGCATTGCAAACATGTAATATTTCTCCCTCTTTCAAAATGATAATTCCCGAGATTGAAGAGAACATGCAATGAACTGCGTCCAACTCGTCGTCCCAGGTTCGATCCTAGCCGATCAAACATCCACCGGTACACCGGGATCAAACAACCACTTCATTAATGGTGGCTGGGGGACGTCAAAAATGTTCGTGGTCGCACAGTCCTCCTAGTGAAACGATACCTCTGGGAGTACTGGACAAGGGAGTTACTCGGCTTCTGGTCTGGTTCAAAAGAACAGAGCTCTTTTCAGGGTCCCATCCCGGTTAAACCACGAGTTGTGGTGGGTACGGGGGACCCTGGAGTGTGAAATGATAAGGGAGCTCGGGTAAGAGGGGGCATTTTTTTTTGCGATAGGTTATTACGGAAGCCGTACCACTTCTGCCTTAAAACCGGGTAGATACATCCACTCGAGCTTGGATAAACAAGTGGTATCAGTAACAACATCTCAAACATTAAGTCTTGATTTACACTGCATTTCTTTGGAAATCAACCCCCGCGGAAAACAAGGATTTATAGTGCTCCTCTGGTAAGTTGAATTCTGACATAGACAATGCTTCCTCTTTTGCGGGCTACAGGACAGGGCAATTGCCACTGAATTAACCCTACACTGCATGATTTTTTATTTTTCGTAGAAAAAAATATATGTGTTTGTCAATGTAATAGAAAACATGGAAAAAAATTAAAAAAAATTTAACTCTAAATTTTCACCCCTTTCTAATTAAAAATAGTTTTGTTGCCAAATGGCTACACCATGCATTCAACAGATAAAAATGATTGTAAATGATAGTCTTGAAATTAGTTCTTTTTTGTAAAAAAATAGAGGAATTGAACATTTGGTGCACTGTACTCTTGTAATCCTTTACATTTTGACATTTTACATTATTTTTTATATGTACTTGTACTTTCCGATGATCAATTCTGTCAAACTTATTGGTTTGTAACTAGTTCCTCTGTAGCTAATGGTCTCTTTTTAATACGCTTTTATTAATTTCACATGTGGGTTTGTTTGTATGTATGTATGTATGCAACTCTAAATAAAAGATAAATTTACGTTCTTTGCAAATATAAAAGTAATATATTTAATATTATTTTTAATACTAAAAGCTAAACTGTATTGCATATTGATGTATTATAAGTACATGTAAACTTAAGTGCGGATATTCAGTAGTTTTGAAAATCAGAGAGAAACCCGTGATGATCACAGCGCATTCCAATGTAAAAGCGTATTTTTTAGTTTTTTTTTAAACTATATTTTAAAATTATTAATGACTTTACTTGTCCGTGTAAGCACAACGTTTGTGCTAACTGAAATCTAAAATGAACACGTTTTAAAGGCTTTTCCCTATTGATTTTTTGTTTGTTCACTCTGTTGAACATCAACTAAGCATTGATAATTGCGAGGTCTTATAAACGGTAGAACAGCCGAAAGTACCACTTTTGGGTCAGCATGATTATATTATACCTTCCAAAAAGAGAAAGGAGCTAGCGCGAAACATAAACAAAGCACATACTTCATGAATTGTAGAGATGAATCGAAGTGTTCTCTGGATGCTTACTGCATAATGTTGCCAAATGGCTACAGACGTGTATTATGTCCTAGATTTTTTCCAAATAATTATTTTGATGTAAAACGCATCTTAAACGAAAGATAAATGTTTATTTTATTCATGTTATTTTTTTTTAAAGACGAAGAAAAATATTTCATTGTAAAAAATAATTTCAAAACATGGTAGGTTGAGTGATTTTAAAAACTATCCATATGGATTCATTTAAGAGCATGTAACAGACCAGTGCTGCCATGTATGGAGGATAAATGGTGATAATTGCTTTAAATATACCCAATACTTGCTTTTTATGCATTGAGTTGCCTTATGACTACATTCTGCTATTCATAAGGAGGACAAATTGTCCATGTAGCCAATTGGCAACACCATGCAGTGTAGGGTTAAGTTGGTTCACTTTCGCAGTCGCTCCAACTCAAATTCGCGGCAGTTATCTTTTCCTATTACCCGAAAAGAGAGAAATATAGTAAACTCCCGATTACCCGAGGGGCTTTTACACTTTCTTTTTTTTTACGGTAAAGATTTACTGATAGCAGAAAAATACGATTTTGTTTACTTTTGCCTTTTAAGATATTCTTCACATTCAATGTTGTCATTTTTAGCTACAATTCAAGTGTACATGTTGTGTTATTGACTCTTAAGCTATTGCATACACTAATATCGTTTCTACCCCATTATTCGATTATCCGCGATATTCGCTTATCCGTGATTCCCGTCTCACCCTGTTTCGCGGATAATCGGCAGTTGACTGCATTGTCAAGGTCATTGCTCAATTTTGCAGAGGAGCACTATACTGCCTTGCTAAGCGCAAAAGTGGTATCTGCACCTGAGCACAAACGGAGATAGAACTCTTTAAAGTTTTGCGCCACCATGTATTTGATCCAGATGACACTTTTTCAGATTTTTTTAAAAAATACTTCATGTTCTCAAATGACCATATAATTCTGTATTCAGGTAAAATACGTCACAAAGAGCCACGTGGTGATGATAACTCAATTCTGTTAAAAAATTCAGATACGACTTTTATGCTTAAAAATTTCGTTCACTGCTAACAAAAAATAGATAAGCCATATCCATCAGCTTCAACCGATCAAAACGTAAATTTTAACAAGCATCTTCCTCCGACACTAAACGTTCTTAAAATAACCGCTCCAAACAAAACCAAGTTTACTATACGAGTAAGTTATCACTCCTTCTTATCCGCCCTGCATCATAAACCGAAATCTATTACAGGAAACCGATACGGAGCAACAATTGTTTAGAGAGAGAGAGAGAGAGAGAGAGAGAGATGCTGCTGGGATGAGTACTGCAGAGTAAACAACGCGCGTCTCCTTTCCCAAGCCAGCTGCTCCACTTACGCCACTAAAAATCACGCATCTCCATTGTTTACACGGCTCTAATGGTGGGAAAAACTCATAGCCCAGTAAACGTGGAGATGTTAACGACTTAATTGCGAGCCCCGCTATTGTACCTCGGCTTGCTGGTGACGTGGGCGAGTGATCACCAGGTTTTTTGGAGTCTGTGCACACAGAGAGTTATTTCGAGCAATTTGGTGTAACTGGAGCCAGAATTATGTGTATTGACTAGAGAAGTTCAGATGTAAACTCGAGTTATATGTAGAACTTCGAGAAAATTGTAGAAGTTCGTCCAGAACTAGACGAGCGTCCGTAGTACCAGTATTTTGCAACATTAGAAAATTCTCTCACGTGAATTTGTTCCTCTCATTAAACTTAACTAGGTCAAAAGTTATTTCACATATAATAGCTCTATAGTTAAATGAATTACAGTTAAATGCCGAATATCTGATACTATTTTACAGAAAACTCTTGGTCAGCCAAAGCTCATTTTTTCCTTTATGAATTGACAATTATAATATATAATAAAATTTAAATGTACGTAAATAAATGCTATTGTACTAATTTAACTTTCTTTATTGCTATAGTCGAAAAATGCTTTTCTGTAGCGAGAAACAGCATATTAGTGTGTGCGTAGACAGACTATTAAAACATTCTCGGTTACCCGAAAGGTGCTTGCAGTATAGCACTTAAAATAAAATTTTGATATTGAATAAATAAGTAAAAAAGAAGAATCTGAAATCTAAGTAGAAATTGAATGAATATTTTAATAATTATGAGGAAAATAGTTGAATGATACTGCTCTTTTATATTTTTTCAACAATATTTAAAATGTCAATGCCGCGTATGCAAA
This sequence comes from Uloborus plumipes, assembly GCA_038373865.1. Taxonomy (NCBI): domain Eukaryota; kingdom Metazoa; phylum Arthropoda; class Arachnida; order Araneae; family Uloboridae; genus Uloborus; species Uloborus plumipes. The sequence goes on from JAXGGA010000126.1 coordinate 294,444, forward strand.
TTAGCTGAAACGTGATTGATTTTAAAAAAATGGCGAAAAACTTGATTACGTGGTCTTTTTTTGCAAGAACACTCAATCCCATTAGAATAGTTTTAATGTCATTCTTCCGTAAAATCAACTTAATAATTTAATCTTACATTGAATTGGATTTCTTAGCAAGAATTAAAAACTATCAAATAAAAAAGACACTACTCTCCGTGTGCAGTTTTTTTCCTGTCAGTACAGAGATATCCCGATAAAACGAATTTCAAAGACCACAAATTTTGTTCGTTGTAACGAAAATTTCGTTGAATATGAATTCAAGCAGAGTTGTGGAAAATTAAACCGGCATTGAATTTTTTTTCCCTTTAAAATGCATATTTCGTTGCAACAGGACTTCAATGCATTTAGGAAATAACTCGTATACACACCAAAGAAAAGAATAAAAATGTCGAAAAGAAGTTACGAAATGTATAAACACTGGAGAAAAAGGAAAGAGAAAAACCTCAGCAAACAGGGAAAAATTGTTCATTCCCGGGACCCTGGGAGAACGAGTGACTCATCCAGTGTGTGTGCTCTTATAAAAGGACTTGTGTATGTTTACAAAGATGGCGGCTATGTATATTTTGCCAGTTGAATACACACGAAAATCAGGCCGCACTCTCACAGAATGTGGGACAGCAGGCTGCAGAGAGCTCGAGGTTTAAGAACAGCGCCTGAAGCTGGATTCCCGGAATGGAATTCACTTTCCATGTTGTGTTTGTTTGAATGGCAAACGCTTAAGAGTCGTCGCGAATGTGCGATTGCAATGGAAAGTGCTTGTCTCGACATCACGTTCTTTTTCACGACTTTCCAGAAAGTCTTCCAGACCTCATTAGTTTGCTTTTTCCTCTGTTTGAATGCTCGTTCGCAGCTGGAGAAGTTTTCATGCTCGAGGAAAGATGTCTGGATTTGTTGGCAGACGAGTTGTAAGATTTATAAAACATTCAGTGGAAGATAAATGACAGTAAAATAATGCCATTGGTTATTTAATTTTTCATCCTGAGAATGTGGGGCAGAGTGAAGTAGTTAACCCAAATATTTTATTTCTTTGAAAGGTTACTCAAAAAATATACTTTGAGTTAGTAAAAAAAAAAATTCAAGTTATAGCCTTCTTCTTTCTTCTTTTTAAAAGTAAATTTTGCTTCAATATACAGGGTGTCCACTCCAATCGTGGACCAATAGCTAATTTCTAAACCGTTAGAGATAAGCATATAGTTTATTTAGGAAAAAATCTCCAAATTACGAAAGGAATTTTGGGTCTATTCAATGTTTTTCAAAAAATCAAATTTTGAAAGAGTTACGAAATTTAAATTTTTATACAGCCCCCCAGTCCTATCAATCATAGTTAGTAAAACATTCTTGACACTGTAACGTTTAAAACTAAAAAAAAATCACTCTTCTACCACAAAAATTGACCGAGTTATGACGTTTTGAAAAATCAAGATTTTGAAGGATTTCGCATACGGTCCATAAAGGATTCGCTCGATGACGTCATGAAATAATGCAAAATCTTGATTTTTCAAAACGTCATAACTCGGTCAATTTTTGTTGTAGAAGAGTGATTTTTTTTTAGTTTTAAACGTTACAGTGTCAAGAATGTTTTACTAAATATGATTGATAGGACTGGGGGGCTGTATAAAAATTTAAATTTCGTAACTCTTTCAAAATTTGATTTTTTGAAAAACATTGAATAGACCCGAAATTCCTTTCGTAATTTGGAGATTTTTTTCTAAATAAACTATATGCTTATCTCTAACGGTTTAGAAATTAGCTATTGGTCCACGATTGGAGTGGACACCCTGTATAGTTGAAAGTTCAGTGAGACTACACTTCAATTTGAAATTATATCCACTGTTGCAGAACTTATTTTTAGAAATTCTTACATTATGAAAACAGCCACTGCAGCGAGAGGGGGGGGGGGGGGCGCTTGTATAACACTTAGGAAAATTCGTTCAACGCAACCCTCGATTCAACCACAGCTTCAACTTTTCCTTCAACTACCTTCCAAAAACAGCGAAGCTCACGGATGTTTTCGGGCCGAAGTAGCCTGGGGAGCAGAAGTTGTGGTTGAATCGGCAGTTGGGTTGAACCACTGGTTGGCCCACTCCACGACCAAATATAGATTTTTAAAACATTATCAGAAAGCCTTCTTGTTTTAACCCATTAATCCCTGACATTTTTTCCCAAAGATATTTTGTATACTGGTTACAAATAGTGTTTAATAGACAGGAAAAATTAAAAAAAAAAAAATCATGTAGAAAATAATTTTTTTATTAAAAAAAATCGTCATTAAAAAGGGACGCTAGGCACCAGAGGATACATTTTTTTTTTGATAAAATTTTTTTTCTGCCTACGATATAATATTTAATAAAATATTTTTGGAAAAAAAAATTGAACCGACTTCGGAACTTCACTCGGCAAGTGCTCTAAAAAGTAAAAAATAATTTTATTCTTTGAATACCATCGACACTACATTTAAACATAAGTTTTGAAGTCGGTGCAAAAACACTATATAGAATCATACGAAACTATAATTTAACTATATATATAAATTGCAATGAATCCAGGTTCTTTAATCGCATTTGCATACACTACATTGAAAACCACATATTTATGCAATGGTACAAATATTCAGCTCTTAATTTTCAATTGTTTCTCTGAAAAATGTTGGCAAAATGTAGATAAACATCATTTCACCTATAGTTTTTGCACCGACTTCAAAACTTATGTTTAAATGTAGTGTCGATGGTGTTCAAAGAATAAAATTATTTTTTACTTTTTAGAGCACTTGCCGAGTGAAGTTGCGAAGTCGGTTCAATTTTTTTTTCCAAAAATATTTTATTTTATTCTTTTTAGTGTAAATGTACATATGAAATAAGGTAATGTTTCCATTACAAAACTTCACCTAATTTGCTTAAGCAAATGCTTTATAAAATAAACTATGTAAGGAAAAAAAAGAAAGAAAGTATCAACCCGTCTAAAATTTTAAACGATTGACACTAAAAAATAATCCTTGTTATTCTCTGGTATTTATTTGTGTACTAGTTTAATCAAAGGCTAAATATTAACGGCTTTTCAACTAATTTATATTTCAAAACAACACTAGATGCTGGCGGTTCATAAAATTTTATGACGTATTACGTACGTGGCACGCTAATGAGTTTCATGTTTGTTTCAGTTAAGCCTTCATTCAAAATTTTCATTATCATTATAATAACTGTTTCATATCAATCACGTTTTGTAACAATGTATTTCATATTTAATCATTTAGGACAAATCGCTTTAAATTTGAGCAAAAATTTGGAGATTTTCCTCACTTTCTTCAGAATTCCTTTATCAAACCTTATGTAAATTAAGACTAATAAAACCTGAAATATTACGAATCAATTAGTACCTGGTACGACTTTCAGTTCGTTGGAGTTAAGGAGAAAAAAGCAGGACATAGAAAGATACTTGGTTTAAAATTTTCAAAAAGACCATAGAAAGGAGTTTCATTATGCAATCCAGAGAAGCCTGGCGTTCAAAATGGTCATTATTACGATTACTGTGATACCAATTTCTTTTTCGAAAGATTTCTGCAGGTTCCCGTTATCGAACCCGGACCACGAGAGGATGGGACCAATCGGAAAGAAAGACCTTTCTAACAAAAAAAGAATTTTTGAAATCGATCCAGGCATCTTTGAGTCTTCTTGTAACATACCGAAAAAAAAAAATTCTCCGACGAATTGTATAACCTCCTCCTTTGTTGAAGTCGGTTAAAAAGACATTTTATAAAAAAAAAAATAAAAGCAGCCAATAACATAAACTGGGAAGCTGGGAAAAATTTTAAAAACTTAGCTTTTTGTTCTTGAGATTGTGAACGATGTCATTCTTGATAAAGATCATAATAAAACGGCTACAGAGCACACTTTACAATGGTTATGTGCTTCAATCTGTTAATAATGAATTGAAACAATACCAAAATAATAATTGAACACTATCATTTGGTTGAAATGAACATTTTTGGTACATTCAGACACACTTTTAGGACCTTTCCTGAAAAGGGACGCTTAGGCATTAATTTGTTAAAACTACGACTGAATTCAATTTTGAATTCATCGGAGTAAATTCGTGAATAAAAAATGATTCAAAACATGAGATCAACAAATTAAGCTTACCATACAAAAGTAAATGCGAAAGCAAAAAGCGACATACCTGTAACAGAAAGAAAAAAAGATGTTAGATGCATAATAATCATGTATACATACACATGTAACAGTCAACAAGGTACGAAACCGATAACAAATATTACAAACAAAAGTTATAGTTATTACAATTTTATTTATTTGTTTATTTATTTATTTTTGAAAAAAATAAATAAGGAAAAGTCGCTAAAAACAACTTTACTTCCTAGGGTGTTTCAAAATAGGAAAAATAAACACTGTTTCAATAGGAAAATTTTGTTGAAACTAAAAATTCAGTATAGTATAGTTCGTTTTCTAGCCATTGTCCACTTTAATATGACATCATGGATTAGGGGCAATAAAAAGGTCAAACAGGATCCTTGGATTGCTGTTAAGAACCACTTAAGATTTTCATTGGTACACTTTCTCAATGCCCAATGTCTTTTATTGAACAAATAAAAATTGTTAAAATTATTGTAATTTTTAACATAATCAAAGTTTGGATACTAGAGTGCTGGATTTAATTTTTATTGGTAAAATTTTTATTGTTATGTTCTTTGTTAACTTTAAAGCATTCTCTCAAAATTCCCTATGAAAAATATGTATATTCGTGCATAACTTGAAGACCAATTTCAATAAAAATTAGGTGTTATAAAACTGCATTTTCAGCAGACCAAAAACAATAAAAAATGTACTAAGAAAATAGAAATACTGTGCTTAGAAAAATACAGCGAAATACATATCCAATTCAGCGAAATAAATTTGTAGTCCTAACGTACTTGCCGGCACATGGCTTGATTTCTATTACAACAAAGTTTCCGTTTTAACGAATAAAATTTGCAGTCTTTTGAAGTTCGTTGTAACTGACTTTCACAATATTACAAATGCTATTTGAAATGCTAGATACATACGATGAAGTTTTTGATTGATCCTGATAGTGATTTGTGGGAAAAAAACACGAGTATCACTATTTGAACTTTGTGCAAAAAAATTCGCAGACTTCAGTAATGTTTCTAAAATATCAGTAACTTTAGCACAGTAAAAATCATAAATAAAATAAATATTGAATATACGTAATAAATCTTGAGCATGAACAATAAACAAACGCAAGATGTAAAAAGAAATAATGTTTCAAATTTTAATGTTTTTTATTTCATTTTATTTTAGTATATGGGCGATTCTCTGTAAACTGGTAATTGGCTGTCCGGACCGAGTATTTTAAAAATAATAAAGTGTAATAAAGTAATTATAGCTCTTAATACAAGTAAAACATTAGTACTTTCTGGCCCAATTGCATTTGGAACGATAACAATTGAATTTTTTTTTCTAGAAACTATCTAAGCACCAAAATCACAGTCCCCTGGCTGTCCCAATCTCATAGTCTAACTGTTAAAGATAGTATTTCAAAAAACCTATTAACACTACATAAATTTGGCAATTAATATCTAAAAATAGAATAATGAAGCTATATTTTTCTTATGAAATAAGATATAATTACGTATTTCTAAAACTTAAAATTGTCATGTACATTCTGTCCGGAGTTTTTTCAAACAGTCCCCTGCAACAAATTCAAAGCTGTAATACGAAAAATCTATAACTTTTGCAAATTCTTTTTAGCATGAAGTTTAAAGTAATTAGTGTGAATTTGCCGAAATCGCCGAGAACGGTGTTGAAACGCTACTTTGCTTAGTTTGAGAGACTCATTTGTGATGAAAGTATGCATCAGGGTCGTTGCGAAAACAGTCCTCTGGGAAGTGATATTATTAATGTCAATTAATTTAATTATAAAACATATTAGTTATTATGTCCACGATTTGTGCCTAAATTTATAGGTAGTCTCGAAACTAATTATGTTCCAATAGTTTTGCAGATATTACGCAACAAAGAGCAAAAACATAGTCACCTGGCACAGTCCCCTGCTTAGTTATACTAGGCGGGGGACTTTCCCCCTATCATTATTTATCAGAAAAACACAAACTTCAATTAGTCCTCTTTCAAACCAAAGTGATAGATTCATTTTCTGAGCAATGGTATTATAATTATACGAACATTTCAAAAAACCGTGCCCGGACAGATTTCGTGTGAAAAATGACGAGTTTACAGAGAATCGCCCATATATATGTCAACTTCAATGTTCACCGCAAATAATAGTTCACGCTAAAGGATTAGCAATTATCAGTTAAAAGATGTACCTGTCTGTTTGCATTCTATGAGTGACACTGTTCAATACTGAATACGAAATTTCGTCAAAAAATCAAATGGACTTCCGTCTTTCAGATGAAAGTGGTAAAAGCGTCCTTTAATTGATAAATGGAAATCCGTCCGACGATTTTTTTCTAAAGACAGAATCCTGCAGAAAAGTGGTACCCACGTTGCATTCTAATCATTTAGTGCATTTTTGATATGTTCTACTGCTCAGATATTTATGAGTTGAGGGACTACTTTACCTTACTTTATTGTAACACATATTCAAAATGGCAACGGAAAGAAATAAAAGTCTTTGAATTTTAAATAGTTCAAAAATTAGAACTTAATTGTAACACGTATTCGAAGTGGCAACAGTAGATATGTTCTACTGTTCAGATATTTATGAGTTGAGGGACTACTTTACCCTACTTTATTGTAACACATGTTTATTAAATTTTTCAATAACTTGCTTCAAACAACAATCTTATGTTTAAAAAATAATAATTTTTCATATTACATTTCAAAGCATTTGGCACTTGTCGGAGTCGAACAGCAAAATTGTTTTTAAACAAGCAAACTAAAGCAATCATACTATTCTTGGATAATTGCAAAAGGCAATTATACTGGCAAACGCGTCCAACCTATGCCATTAGTGATGTGGACATGAACAAAAAAATTACTCCGGGCAATTTGTTACACTTCAATTAGTCCCGAGTCGTAAATAGAAGACAACAGACACACAATTGCAATTCAAGGCAGAGTTTGCTTTGATCCCGAGCGATAATTCAAAGACAGTAACAAGTAGTAACGTGTGTCGATGGTTTTCGAGCGATCAGTATGTCGGTCAAGTTGCAAAGACTGTTTCTTCCTGACAACAAGTACTGCAGAGAACGAATCTAATTAGAATGGGGAGATTTGTTTTACACAATACAAATGTGTTCCCGGATTTTCATCAAATTCAAAAGAAAACCTGTTATGTAAAGTTGGGCGTCGACAAACTACAATCATAATAGGCAAGGAAATAATAGTATATCTTGTAAAAAGATCCTGGATTTAAGAAACAAAGTAATATTTTTGTATTTTTGCTAGTGTATTGAGACAATGCAGATTAGTGGACAAAAGCCTTAAAAGGTGAGATTTTTTTTTTGTAATTTGAATGATGAGAAAATGTGTATTCAACCGCAACATTATATTCCTTGTGCACCCCAAAATATCAGCAAATTAAACTAAGACATTTGCATAAATTACAATTGAAACAGTAGCGTACGTACCATACATGTATTATAAAAGGTTCAATTCAAAAATTCCATTCTTCTGGGGTGTAATGAGGTACCACATCCAGAGCCCGATCATTTTGACATTGGACATGGGGCACATTTCTATTTTAGGTCCCCCCTCTCCTCTTCTCACATCAGTTACATGTTACGATAAAAAAAATTCTTACAATACCAGAATGAAATGAAAGTTTTCTGCAAAGATTAAACTTAAAAAAATAAATAAATATGCTATCAAATTATTAAGACAAAATTATACATCAACATACACAGTAGGCTTTTAGTATTAATAGTAAAATATACAGTAGGCATTTAGTAAAATATACAGAAGGCATTTAGTATATATGAGGTGTTGGATAAAGTAAGGGGATTTTGGGCCCTCCTGAAATCTAAGAGGAGGGGCCTGTGCCCCGTGTGCCCCTGCGGTAATCAGGCTCTGACCACACCTTATCACTTACGGGTGAACATTGTCCAAATTTAAGAAATTTTCAAATGCGTACGCACGAATATTTCTTCAAAAAAATTTCTACGGGTCAGTGCTTACACAAATAAAAATTAGTACGAAAAATATACTCCATCTCACCAGATAAAGCAGTGGTTTAAATGTTGTGAGGCGAGCCTCCATTGGTACTAAGGAGGCACGCAGATGCAACCAAAATTTTTGAAGAAAAATCAAATAAATATCAGAATATCAGACTAAGCAAAACTGAAATGTTATTATGTACTTCGGATTTGAGCGCTTGATATACCTTTTCACTGACAAAAAGGATTAAGAAAATTTGAGCTCTGAAACAAAACCCCCCAATCGAATTAACTAAGCACTTATTTTTATGTAATTCTGTACGATTTGTTAAACGTAGTAAAACTATCAATACGTTTAACACTACAACTCATGTATAAAGTGTACTCTACATAAAATATGGAATTGCTTTTCTAATCCAAATATCTTTTGGTAACACCAGAATATAATAAGAAGATTTTTTTCAAAAATTGAGGGGACAGGGAGAAGAATAAGAGTAATATGAAAAAAGTGTTTAGGTATAAAAAGTTAGGAAAACTTGCACTGTTAACACAAAGTGAGAAGGAACGCTTGACTACATTTTGGAGGCGTGTTTCTTATTTCCAATGCGTGAAATACGATTGTAAGGCGTTAAAAATATCTCTAAATTAGCATGTTACAGTTTTCTACCTGACGTGTCCATGCATTGCCTCTCAACACTCCTCATTTGAGCAACACAATGCCGGTATTGCACAATAAAGATTACTCAAGGGATTCTGTGATTCAGCGGAGCATAGAATCGAAAGGATAATTTAACAGACAGCATGACTCCAGCGGCAATATCTTTGCGTCAAGGTAAACTTGAGAAATCTAACACTTTAGTTATACTTTCCTCTAAAGTCGCGTTTCTCAGAACTGTAAGTCTCAAGCTTTTTCCTGTTAGTTACTGATTTTTATTTTGAATCATTCTTCTCTTGAGGATGGTATCATCTCTACCTGGTATGGAACTTTTTTTTTAAGTACATCCATAATAGTTTTAGTTCATGAATGTTACATAAAACCATCTCTTTACTGGAAGATATACGACAGTATAAAGCAGTGAGTAACCGCTTCTAAGTAAGGGCTAAGGCAGGTACATGCAATACACCGCCAACTCGGTTATTTCCATCCATGGACTGCAGTTTCGTGCTTATTATGCACTCATCAGCATAGAATAGGAAAGTAACCGAGTTTGTTCTGTAAGAAAGATTTTTGCCTCCAACTTGGTTACTTTCCTGTTCCATGCTGATGAGTGCATAATAAGCACGAAACTGCAGCCCACGGATAGAAATAACCGAGTTGGCGGTGCATTACACACACGACAGTATATGGTGTATATCCTCTAGTTCCCTCTAAAAGTAAGGTACAAGAACTGCTTTTAAATGAATTTCTCATTTTATAATTATTTACTTAGAAAGTAAGGGGTTAATGTTCATTTTATTCAAAATCTAATTTTAAGCACCACCGTATTCAATTTTTTATATTTTATTCAGATGTACAAACAATAAGGATTTGACAAATATCTTTTCATTTTAGAACTTAAATGACAACCCAGTAATACATATCATCACCAAAAGAAGAACTTAAATAAATATCTTGCTTAACTTAGTGACTTTAGAGATGAGGCAAATCTTAACCTCGCAGGGTCGTAAAAGTAGGATTAGTGTCTGCGTAGTCTTCACATTGCTGTCAAGTTTTGTTCGCCCCAGCTGTAGTGTCTCTTATCTCCCACGTACACAGATTTTGCTTTAATGATTTTTAAATATAGCAACATAAAAACTACCGCTAATCGATTAAAAAATCAATTAGTTTTTTAAATCGCAGTTTATAAAATTCGAACCTATTCTTTAGGGGGCAAAATCAAAATGAACGAAAGACTGCTGTAGTTCGAGGTAGAGAATGCGGGGAAACGCCTTTCTCCAATAGTTGGTTTATTATTGTAAAAATAATGCAATTTTGAAAAAAACTCGTTGCAAAGCATCTTTTTATTTGGAAATACACGTCTGCTTTTTGAATTATTTCAGGCATAAGTAATCTAAACTGACCTTCTTACGGCCTAATATCCTTAACCTTGACATCTACTCTAATAAAAGAGAGACGTGTGTTACTCCTTTTTTTTCTTCTAACCACTGCACTACAAACAGATGCTCTTTAATCAGATTGTGCATTTATTTTTTAAAGTCAGTTTTAAAGTTTGGAATTTGTCTAACTTTTTTGGAGGACCTACCTAAAAATATTTAAATGATTTAAGAAATTTTCAGTGAATAGATTGCCATCCATTTTGAAAATTATATAAATACTTAAAGACTATAATAATTAATTATAATATACTTTATTATAAAACACACAAGTATTTGCTACAACATACATAATTTATGGAAGACTACATCGCCTTCAATGAATTACATATGAGAGTGGAGTGGGTCAAGTACCTCATGTGTCGTGCCAAGTTCAACTTCGACCAAGCATAACAAACAAGCTATTTATATTTGGTTATAAAATTTTATTGCATTGCTTACCTTAAACGATATTATTTTTAGCAGTTGTGTGAGATGTTTTTCTTTTATTTCTTTAGAATTGTAATTAGTTATGTAGCTAGTTTCATCTAGAAAAAAACTTTCAAATCCGATTTAGGCACACCCCGCCAAACGGGGTAAAAATTCATGGTATTTGCTGCGTTTACACTGGTGATATCAAATGAATCATTTTGCTATGAAGTGATTGCTGGACGAAGTAAATCCAGGGGAAATCATGTCAAGTTTTGAAGTTGTTCACACGAAATTGCTTAATTTATGAAGAAGATCCCACTCATTGACTAACTACATTTTACACCTTTCCTCTTCCTGTAAACATGCTATGAACTGTGCTCTCTCCAATTTATACTTATGTGTCAAGTTTAAGGTGGATCTGTCAACAAAGCAGCGTAAGTACAAAATAGGAAAGAGTAGGGCGCCAACCTCCAAGTTAGAACGATCGTAGTCCCACTCATAGGAGGAATTAGTCAGTGAATCTTCATCGCAGAAAGATGATTTATGCGCCAAGAGACAATCACATGGCAGGTGGGCTTCGAAGAGTATGCGTATTGTGTATAACACCCATTATCGGGTAATTTTTCAAATTAAACGTGACCTTAAATGCAGATGTTGCGATTGCAGAGGTCTTTGGCTATTGAGATGAACCGGAAATTGTACTCGAAGAGTGAAAACTTTTCGTAACACTAATGGTAATTTAAAAGCTGAGCGGTTAAGTGTTGTCTTTTTGTTTATAATTTTGTCATAACTCACTTTAGAAAAGGTTGTACTCAACTCAAAACACAACGCACAAGTTTCTCGTATGGTCCGGTTTGTACATGGTTTTCTCTGTTCTTACACACTCTCTCTCCCTATTACACATTAACAGACAATTGCTTGCTCTTCAATGTAGGCTTCGCGATGATAGGCATGCAAATTAAATAATTGTGTGTGAAGTTTATTTTTTAAAGCATTTGTAATACATAACATGTTGCAGAACAGTGGTTCCAAATTTTGTAGTATCCCGAGGGCCGTATCTCATTTTAAAATTAATATCGTGGGACATAAAATAAAAACGTCTTAGATGAATTTATTTTTTCCCTTAGATAACATGAGAAAACATGGAAGAGGGAAAGAAATGATAACCCAGAAATAGCTATTATTATTGCTACATGCTTTTCTAATCAATACGAAGTTTCCATCTGTTTTCTAAAAACACATTTCAAGCTATTTGGCTCCAAATTTGTAACAATCGTTACGAAATACTGAATGATCGATTCTCTTGTAGAATTCCAGAACCTACTTTTCGATTCATAGCATTTAAGTAACATAACAACGGGTCACACAGATCAGCATTGTGGGCCACATACGGCAGGCCGGCAGTAGGTGAAACAACACTGTTGTAGAATATATATGTCGGTCACCTTGTATAGTGGTCAGAGACGTCTGACCGCAATGCGGTGGCAGCGGGTTCGAATCCTGGCTTGAGTATGGAACTTTCTCTCTCTGTCATTGTCCTTTCTATGTGTACTATGTGCGGTAAGTGTACTCAGAATGGATGCCTACCCTACAAATGGATCCTTATGGCATGTGTGTTGAGCTAAAACGGTCTTCCACCTTAATGGTGCTCGGAAGCCGCACCTATCTTGCCTTAAATCGAGTAGATTCCATCTACTCGGCCTCGGATACCCGAGTGGTTTTAGAAACAACAACAACATAACATAATATACAGGGTGTCCACTCCAATCGTGGACCAATAGCTAATTTCTAAACCGTTAGAGATAAGCATATAGTTTATTTAGGAAAAAATCTCCAAATTATGAAAGGAATTTTGGGTCTATTCAATGTTTTTCAAAAAATCAAATTTTGAAAGAGTTACGAAATTTAAATTTTTATACAGCCCCCCAGTCCTATCAATCATATTTAGTAAAACATTCTTGACACTGTAACGTTTAAAACTAAAAAAAAATCACTCTTCTACCACAAAAATTGACCGAGTTATGACGTTTTGAAAAATCAAGAATTTGCATTATTTCATGACGTCATCGAGAGATCGCTCAAGGGACCGTATGCGAAATCCTTCAAAATCTTGATTTTTCAAAACGTCATAACTCGGTCAATTTTTGTGGTAGAAGAGTGATTTTTTTTTAGTTTTAAACGTTACAGTGTCAAGAATGTTTTACTAAATATGATTGATAAGACTGGGGGGCTGTATAAAAATTCAAATTTCGTAACTCTTTCAAAATTTGATTTTTTGAAAAACATTGAATAGACCCAAAATTCCTTTCATAATTTGGAGATTTTTTCCTAAATAAACTATATGCTTATCTCTAACGGTTTAGAAATTAGCTATTGGTCCACAATTGGAGTGGACACCCTGTATATATAGAATATCTTCAGTTTTAGTGAATGTCAAATAACCCTTTTTCCTTAAATCAATTTCTACTATTTGGAGTGAAACGATGGTAAAGGTTTAGTGGTTTTACCTCTCCAGAATATCTAAGTCTCATTACCAATACAAGTATGATAATGTATATATACAATTGTACATCATTTGAAGGATATTTAAGTCCAAGAAAAAATTCTGGTTGTGCAAGTGTCCAGTCTACTTCCTTGGATTACGATGGTCTCAACACCGTTCCGAACTTGGTCAGATAGAGTAGAGTTCACAGACGTTTATCAGAGGAATCAGTATATTCATCAGTCACAATTAACACTTTGGTCGGAAACCAAAGTCACTAATGAGTGTGGCATGCAGGTCGAGCCATTGGACTGAGTCGACCACGCCGGAAGAACGATGGAAATCACACGAAAGTATGCTAGAAGGTAAGACACTGCATTATACGCTTGACTGGATGGAGCAGACCTCAAGAGTTTGGTGGCATCTGCATTGAGTGTCATCGGTTCGGGGAGGTTGCATGTCTTGTCGACAGGTTGCGGTTTGGAGACATTAAGATCATCATCTGGTGCTTTTATTGCAACGAAACTACAATAATACGCCATAAAAAGCATTCTTATTGCTATTCAGGAAGGGAATTGTCGAGTTTTATTTGCTCTAAGATGGTAGGAAGATTGTTACTAATGTGTTTTCTGGGGTTCACTGCGGTGCCTTCAACTTTTGGTGGGAATAATTATGCACAACAAGCTGATATGAGTAATTAGTGTTTTATTCTTGTTTATTGCATCTGCTATGATTTTAGCGGTGAACTTGAACCCGGTAGTCTGACTAGGGTTCCTTTTAAACGAGCGGGGCAGCTTAAGTGCTCAATTCGTTTTTTAGTTACCGTAAAAAACTACTTTGAAAAAAATATAATAATAAATGAAAAATCGAAATCAAAAGGCAGTCTTTGTTTAGAAAAATAAAGCTTCAAAGTGTCAGCAAAATCTAGCATTATGGCCAAGTTTATGTAAAAAACAATGACTTTACTTGTTACCTGGTGTCTGATTTTCGATAGCAGCCGTTTGCATTAAAAACTGAAGCAGACAAGTATCTCCACTGAACTATCCTACTTTGCACCTGCTGTAGGAACAGTTTATAGTTCTGCTTGAAATGATACGCCTACTTTCTTATTTTTATAGAGTTTTCTTACAGCGGTTTTAAGTACCCGTAATGAGGTCACATTTTGGTCAATGCGAACAAACTTCTGTGGGAACTAAAATGCCGTAAATCATAAATTTTGAACTGTTACTAAGCAAAAAAAGAAAAAAAAAAAAATCAGAAAAAGTATATTGTCTGAAAATAGCTGCTTAGCCTTGTAAATAGATTTCATTAAGTATTAAAGGCTTTCTACAGCGGGGGGGGGGACTATAAAATGAGTGAAGACGACAACAGGAAAAGATACGAAAGAAGTAAACCAGAAGCTAATGAATAACTTGGAACACCAATATTATGTAACAACATACAAATCTTAGTTTTTGAAAAAAAAAAAAGCGAGAAACCTTGAAAATGAATAAAAGTAATTAAAAATTGCAACTTCAACCATTAATAGTTTATTTTTTGAACAAAAATCTTCCCAAAGGACATTAAGCATTAAAACACAAAAACCACAACTTCGACCATCAAGACATCACGAGTGACACCGCGGGGCTCGTAATGTCAATATACAAAACGTCGTCGGCGTTAACAACCCGGAAGAATCGCGCGCCAAATCGACGCACGGCACGAATGTTTTCACATACGAACACATTAGTTTTTGATCCGCGGCGCACGCGAAACAAAGCAATTACGCGGCAAAAAAAGAAAAAAAAAAAGAGAGCCCCGTCACAGCCCGTGCGCGCAGAATGATGCACATGGGCGCACTTAGCGAGGGCATTAACGGTTGTTCGGTCGCACTTCATTGGGCGATTCGGTTAACCCATTTAATATGCGAGGTGTGACAAAAACGAAACTGAGTCTCCCCTTTTTTTTTTCCTCGTCAATTTCGACGAGTTTCGAATTTGAATTTCTCTAAGAGAAATTCATTTTGATGCCTTTTGTGCGATGGCAGAAATAGCCTGAACTATAATTTTTGGGAGGGGGAAAATTATGAATTGGCCGAATGAAGTTCCAATTTTACCGAATGATAAAATACAAGCATGCACATTGCCAGGGGTGCCCACAGGGGGGGGGGGGGGGATTATGGCGCAAGTTGCGCCATCAAAATTTTTGGGGGGATTTTTTAAAACTAATTTATTCATTTATTTAAATTATTTATTAATTTATTTTTTATTCAAATTATTTACTGATTTTTTTAAATAAAAATTATTCTTCAATTATTTTTTTAATTCAAATTATTTCTTTTTATTTATTTATTTATTTATTGTTTTATTTTGTGTGCGTGCGTGTGTGCTTGGAATGTTTGGAAGGGGAAAAAAAGCGGTTCTATTCTGCGCATAATTCGAACTTTTAAAATTTTAATAATACTATAAGAAATAATAGTTATAATTTAAAAAAATAAATAAAATTTAAAAAATAAAATAAAAAAGAGGGGTGAAAATAAAAAAAAAAACACAAGAGGGTTGTGAAATTTTTTTTTTTTTGGGGGGGGGGGGGAATTTGCGCCATTGAGCTTGGGGGGGGGGGGATGGGCACCCCTGCACATTGCACACATGCATAACATTTAGTGAGAAAAAATATTAGACATCTTTTAAAAAACAATTCTGAAAACTAAAAAGAACAAATAATCTCAACGTTGCAATATTGTCTTCAAAATGCCGAATCGTCAACAAAATGTGCCGAATAGGGAAATTATTGGGAGGTCACAGTGACCTCCCATCGGGGCGCGCCTGATCGGCGCAGTGTCGGATCCAAGGGAGGGGCGATCGCCTCTCCCTTGAGGACCCTCCATCAGTAAATTTATAACATTGAAGTTCAAAAAATTTAATTTTAGACAAGTTGTAATGACGTTGAAGGAAGGAAGTTTGGGCTCTCCCCGGAAATTTTTCGGAGTTGAAGTTTGAAACCAATGTGATCAATTTTTGCAAGCGAGTATTCATAGTAAAAAGTGAGAAATAAAATCAATCGCCCCTCCCTTGAAAATTTTCTGGATCCGCCCTTGGATCGGCGCAGTGGTGCCTACGAGAGGATTTATGGTGCAGACAGTGCATTTAAAATTGTAAAAGGGGGGATGGTCAAATTTTGTAAGGATCTAGCTTTGGGGAAAGGGGTAGTTTGTAACTTTAGAGGGTGTTGAGCCATCTTCATTTTTGGAGGGTTGGTACGAAAAATGGAAAGAAAATATTGAATATTCCAGTTTTAAAAGGATGGTTGATTTTTATTTTCCGACTGTTGTTAAACACTAATCTGTTTCCGATTAAAAAGGTTATCCTTTATAAACCATGTTATGGACAAAAGCCTAGGGAATATTTGCAAAGACTTAAGCATGAATTTTGAGTAGAAGTTACCCATTTTTTTTTATAAAACTATTAAATTTCTAACCCAAACTACTTTATAACCCCCCCCCCCTGTTTTTAATGAGAATTTTTTGTGAAAAGGTATCGGCTAAAAGACCCAAGGACCGATCAAAATTTTCAGCGGAATGTTGCTGCTCCGGAAGATCAACAATTGAAAATTCCCGATTTAACCACTCTTTGCATCTACAATTTATTTAAGACCACCAACTTTAACTAACCAAAGTCCAATTAATCTATTGTTAATTAAGATATTACACACATTAAAATTTCCCGAAGTGTGTACGATTAGGAAAAATTGTAATAACAATTAACAGATTAGTAAAACTGAGTGCTTAAGCTACGCTTTAATATCGGTCATGACACCAGTAAAAAAATCAAAGCGAAGGGTTAAAGAAAGCCTAAAATATACTGCTGAAGTAAGCATTCCTGTATACATTTAACTTACACTTAAAATTAAAAAATAAAGTAAGACTTACAGCATTTAGTGATTGCAGTTTTGTGAACAGTTCATTAGGAAAAGTACGACGTTCTGTATTTAGTACGCTAAGATGCAATATCACATCACACACAATCGAGGAACAATTATTTCCCCTTCATTTAGAGCATTTCAATAAATAAAAATGTGCTTTCACTTTATCTTCCTCCGATTTTTATCAACAACATCAAAATATTTTGACAGTTTTCTTACCATTTTTTTTGCTGACAGTTTGATAATGACATACATCCGGTTGCATGAGATAACTTTGCAAAAGAATATTTTTTTTAGCTTGCTAGGCAACAAACGGACTTCAAAATATACATTAGTGGAGTCTCTAAATATAAAGCCTGCATATGACTCTTACAAAATGCAAAGTCATTATCAATCCCCTTGCCCTCCGAACCAAAAATAGCTGTAAATGGAAAAATATCCCTCCTCCCAAGGAAAAAGTTATTTATTAAGTAAAAGAATCACTTTAAGTTCAGCCGGAGTGTCATTAGATTAGCATTTATTAAAAATGTATGATTTTGACAATTATCTTACAAGTAGGGGAGAGTGGTAATGAATGGGCCATGGTGATGAATGGGCCACTAACAAAATATGAAAAAGTATTTACATGAACTTTTTTTTGATGCCACCAATAGATGTAGCTATTTGTTCGACTAAACTCATCCAATTTTCATTCGTTTGCGCTGAGCCATTTTCAAACTAGAGTGGCATGGTCTAGAATCTGACTGAAAAGTAAGTTTTTCTCTTTTTAGTAAAACATTTCCTAGCTAAAATGTACCAAGTATTTCACTGCATACATATGCATAAGCTAGTCTTTCCATATCTATAAACTAATCTTAAGATGTATTTTGATGTTGTCTAAATTCAATGTACTCAAAAAACCTAAATGTATTCCAAAAGTATAGGTGGGGCTGAATGGGACACTATGTCATGGTAATGAATGGGCCACCTAAATATTGTTTTTCTTCCTTTTCTTTGGATTTTCGCATTAATATGAAACACAACTGACTGTCATAGATAGATTAAGATTACTGTCGTCAAAATAGGTTTGTAGTAACTTCTAAATATAATTTGCAGATCTATATTATATTCCTATAGTACAATAGACCTCTGGTCGCAGTGCGTGGCTTGAAAAAGCCCCCTCTCTCCTTGATATTATATTCCTCACAGTACAATTTCATTTTCTTTCTTGGTAACTTAAGTTAGATATTTCTTATTCCCGATGTCTAGTAAATTAAAAAAAAAATTTTTTGAACTTTGACAAGTTTGAAAATGAAGATGAAGTTTTTGAAAGTGATTTTTAACATTATTTTTGAAATATATAAATTTTGTTAAATCATAGTGTGCGTTATCTGTTATTTTTTTATATATATATTTGATGTTATTTATTTCTTACAATCTCATTATTTAGTCATTTTTCTGCTACAATTGGTATGCATCAGTTTTATTTTAATTGCATCAGTTTTGATGTTTATATAATTTTAAATCAGTATGATTTTGTATCATCATGTCAAGTGCCACATTTATTTTGTCATATTCAGCAAATAAAAGATTAAATCCACATGTTTCCATTGAATTCATCTAGTGGCCCATTCATTACCTTCGATGGCCCATTCAACCCCATAGGTGGGGTTGAATGGGCCAAATTTCAAAATTTTTATTTTCTATTATAATTTATTATAAACAGGTGCTAATCCAACTTTTATGACTTCATTAGATAGCCAGATAAGTAAAGTAACTAAAACACCAATTTAGAGTTAAAACAAAGTGTTAGAAAAAATTACAAAAATTCAAAACCAAAAAGTGGCCCATTCATTACCACTCTCCCCTAAATCTTACATGTAATATGAATGAATAAAATTATATCTTTGAAACATACACAGTATTAAATATACGTAGTTTTGTAGCTCAACATTTTGTTAAAATGAAGGCACGTGTTTCTTACTCTGTTTCTTTGGAATGATAAAATGAGTAAATTTATCCCCTTTAATATTTTTTTTTATTAAAAAAAAAAAAAAAAACATTTTGAAATAAAAGATCTTTTATCTTTTATTGTCAAATGACACTTTTTAAAACAGCAAATTCGGAACTTTTTTACAGAAGTGGAGAGGGCTTACAAACGAAAACACGTTTAGAAAAGTAATACGTGAAAGATCCTTCGTCTAATTTAATTGAAAGTTGGACCAAAAATACATGATGCAATTAAATTAAAAATGATTTTTTCCCACAGTATTTAAAAAAGTTTTTCATTTTTCTTTATGAACTTGCCGATATGCTGGTAAGTTCAGTGCCAATACAGTTGACCCCCCCCCCCCCAAAAAAAAAATCCTTGATGATTTTTGTGGATACAGTTTTCAATAGCAAATGCAACGGTTTCTAAGCCGACCCAGGGCAAACCGAGTCTAAATGCAGTCGAGTCACGATAACTCGAAGTCCCAAGGGACCGGCTAAACGCGTCAGAATTATTAAACTCCTTTCAAGATTTTGGGACCCTATGAAAGCTTCGAGATAAAGGAAGATTAGAGTTATAAGGCTTCGAGTTATCGAGCCTCCACTGTATGGAAGGAGATTAGGAAATAGCGAGGATACATTTGCTCAAAACTTTAACTATACAATTTTTTAAAAAAAAGGTATTAAAAGCTGTAAGCAAGGGGGAAAGAGAGAGAGATAAAAAAAAAAGAAGTCTGATGACATTTTTCAACAGCTTCCGTCAAACGAAACCATCAGCAAAAACCAAAACTTTGTTTCTTCCCGGAAGCCGACAATTTTTAAAACGTTTTTCCACAACAATGGTAACGTGTTTACCAAGACAACTGAAGATAAACGCTTTTGAATAAGTGAGATAAACACTATATTTAGGACAAGATTTGAAAAGTAATTCTGTCATGTAACTGAAGACAATTGTAAAATCGCCTCAGGGAGATTCAGGAATGTGTTGAATCGAGAAGTATTTCTGAACAGGAGAAATTGATTTCGGAACACTGAACATCATTTCATTACACAAAAACTACTATTAGCGAATATAAATGGTAGCTTATAAATAGTGCGAGATGTTAATGCTGCTTAATACTGCAACACTTTTAATTTAAATCAATTAGAAGTAAAAAAGGAAAGACAGGTGAAGTAAGAAAAGACATAGCAAAATCTTTAAAAAGTCCATTGTGTGCGAGACATGTTAAATTTGTACTCTACTTTTTTTTTTTTTTTTGTTTCAAGTTAATTTAAATCAAAGAGTCTAGAGAAAATTCACAGTGTACTGACGTCATATTTTTTTTTCAATGCACAAACGTTACTGTTGAAATGTAAAATTTATTTGTGCTCGTCATTTTACGAATACTAATGTGATTAGCATAAAAACTAAAATTAAAAAATTCTACTAAATAAGAGATTTATTAAAAAATTCAACTCGTCCAAAATTAAAGCTTTTCGGAACTTCAGTATCTAAAAATTACCGGTGGAAAGTTCCTCATAGGACGGGCGATCGCCTCTTCCTTTTATCCGTCCCTGTGATCTTCATACGGTAAATATCGCTGAAGAATCCTTTGACGGGGGGGGGGGGGGGGTGGATCTGATTGTTTTGATGAAAATTCGGAAGCTATTTACTTCATTCGAGAGCAGGTTTACCCACAGGGGGGGGGGGGGAATTATAGCGCAAGTTGCTCCATCAATTTTTTTTTTGTTTTTTTTTGGGGGGGAAGGGGATTTTTTAAAACTAATTTATTAATTTATTTAAATTATTTATCAATTAATTTTTTATTCAAATTATTTCCTGATTTTTTTAAAATTTAAATTATTTACTAGCTGCCAGGGCAGCTAGATTAGCTTCCTGCGGCATGTTGATGCATAACGTCCCCCTTCTCTAACGTTTACCTCATTCTGAAGTTATATTATTTGATATAATTTAATGTTCATTCGATTTCAAGACATACCACGCACGTGGCCCGGCGTTGCACGGGCACTTCGTGCCCTGAAAGTAGTGAGGAAAATGTCAAGAAACTACTCCCCGCCAAGGCGGCTCGCTAGCAGGCGCTTCACGCCTTTACTTTTTTCCTATATAAAAAAATCATTCGAATTATTGAGATACTTCGCGCCTTCAAGATGGTGAGGAAAGTTTCAGTAAGTTCAGCTCGCTCAAAGGAAAAAAGCAGACATAGATACTCAGTTTTTAATATAAGTAAATGGCTTTTCAACAAATGAATGTTTCAAAATATTACAAGTAGCTAGCGATAAAAATACTATGTAAGTGACCCGCTTATGAGTTTCGTGTTTGATTTAGTTAAGCCTTTATTCAAAATTCTCATTTTCATTGTTATCACTGTTTCATAGCAACCACGTTTCAACAATGGATTTCATATTTAATCATTTATTAGGCTTAATCGCTTTAAATTTGACTACTTATTAATTGATATCTTCGCTAATTAAAATCGTATAATTATATCAATTGAAACTAATGAAGCCTGAAAAATTACCTATCTATCGGTACTTGGTTCGACTTTCAGTTCATTGGCGTTCAGGAGAAAGAAGCGTGACATAGAAAGATAGAAAGAAAGATAGAAAGATAGTTAGAAAGATACTCAGTTTTTAATATAAGTAGATTAATTTATTTTTTCAATTTAAATTATTTTTTATTCCTTTATTTTTATTTATTTGCGTCTTGCGTGTGTGTGTGTGCTTGGAATGTCTCGAAAGGAGAAAAAGTGATTCTATTCTGCGCCATAATTAGTACTTTTAAAAAATTATTAATATGTAAAAAAAAAGTTATAATTAAAAAAATAGTTATAATTTAAAAAATAAATAAAATAAAAAAGAGGGGTAAAAATAAAAAGCATAAGATGGTTGTGAAAAGTGTTTTTTTTTTGGGGGGGGGGATTTGCGCCATTGCGCTTGGGGGGTGGGCAACCCTGTTTGAGAGAAGGCATCAAAATTCTGGAGTCCTCAAAGTGAACTGGACGAATTGGCTGCTACGGATAACACATTAAAACCTTTAAATGCAAACCCGCTGCTTGTGACAATTTCCAATCAAGAAGCAAAGGGGAAAAAAAGAGAAAAAAGGAAGTAATTAGCGACGTAATATTTTCATTAAGACAAAACGAGAGAGGGTTGACGACCTTCGTGGAAGAATAATAGAAGGTCCCCGTTCGAACGAAAACGAATGTAGGCGACACATAAAGAGCGATCGGAACTGACCTAGAGAATCACGAAATTGGAACTCGCGAATCACGCCAAGACAGGTGGTTAGAGGAAGGAGAGAAGGGGGTATTCGAGATTTTTTCCAGGGAAAGGCGCGGTTTCTAAACGGAGTAATGATGTAACGCGTGATTCTATTACCGACCGTGAACCAGTTTTTAATCGAGAGAAGAAGCAAGATCTAAATCGAGCTTTAGTTTCTCAATTTACGATCATATGAAAAGCAAGAAAATTTAATCGTTTTTCCGAAATGGCAGCATCTCTATTTTGGATCTCGTTTGAAAAGAGAGCAACTGACAATTTTGATTTCTTGTTTATGTCGCAAAATGCAGGGGCCTCCAACCCTTTTTAGTTAAGGGAAACATTGTAAATTTTTGGAGATGAGATTAGCCAACATTTCAGCAATTTTTTAGTTCAGATGGTTTAGTTGGAAATAGTTCCCGTCCCCCGCTCACCCCCTTACATTGCACATAGTACTTTTAACGACCGCCACTGAGTGCTTGAATAACTTTTTTCATTCAAGCATTCAGTGGCGTTTTGATGTTTTCATGGCTTATTTTTTTTTAAAGGCTTTATTTGAAGAATTTCAGCTAAGGAAAATTATTAAATTCTTTTTCCGAGGTTTGTCAAAATTATTGACAGCAAAATGTATTTATGTTTTTTGAAAGCTACTTATTTTATATAATTAAGTAGAGTGAAAATAAGAGCACCAAATATTATATAATCACATTTTTGAAATGTTCATTGCTTAATTTTAAGCTCACATCTTCACAAAATTTATAGTTGTGGGGAGAGTTTATTTTATTCTTCTAATTTTGCTTTTTTTTATATAAAACAAAACTTCACAATGATAAAAACTTCTACCTGTAAGAGGAACCAACGATTTTAACAAAAGTTAAAAATAAAAAGTTCCAAGAAAGAACAAATTCGAACAATATCGCATGAACAAAAGCATTCCTATTTAGTGCATATAAATACCACCAGATAAAGCTACTTTTAGCGGAAGATTTTACGACGAAGACGGGAAAAAGCTTTTTAAAATATCTCCAAGATAGGAATTACTTGAAGATCTTTTTGATAAGTTGAAGAGACAAAAACCTTCTTGCGTAATTATGTACGCTGAACGCATAAAGTGAAAGTAATTCAGATAACTCGAGGTGTAATGTTTCGTTTTTTAAATACCCTTTATGCGAATGAGCATTTATAAATTCTTGTTCATTTAGATGCTTTTAACTTCTCAAACACGCACAGCAGAGGTGCATAGTGGAATGGAAATTGATGCAACTGATTGTGGCGAAGTTGATACGTAAGTGAGAAATCACATTTCGAAGGAAAAAAAAAAACATTTCAAAATGTGCTCTTTCAAACAGATCCAATTATTAAGTAACTCCAAATATCGTTTTGCTATGAATAAGATGAAAAATACTATGTAAATAAGCAAATTTTATTGTGTTCATTTGAAACAATTTTTTCTGACAATTTGTGCCTTATTTACGTTGTTATTTTCATTGTATTCATATTTTTCAACGTGAAGACATTTTATATATATATATCAGGCACGTGCCGTCAAAGAATGCCTAGGGTAGGCAGATGCGAAGAATTGTGGAATAATATATTTCATTAAAAACGCATGAAATGTAAAAAGCAATAAAATAATGTGAATATGAAAGATGTTTACTTATTATACAAATTATATACATATATGCAGGAATATTCGCCTTCATATATGTATATGATTTTTAAATTATCTCATATCCATATTGGATACAGTTTCAACTTAATCCTACGAAAAAGCAGGACACAAAAAAACACAAAGCATTTGAAAATTACTATATTTCATGAAAAAGAAAACACGATAATGGAGATAGCAAACTGCAAGTACTCAACAGTACTGTACAAAAGACGGCATGAAGACGTCTAGACTGTAAAAACGTCACAGACTCCACAGGCATGGTTCTGCGCATGAAGCAGTCAAGTTTCGGCGGAGAACAGAAGAAACCGCAAAGGCACTTTTCGGACAGCCTTTCTTCGCCGCTTTTCGAACATTAGGGGAGAAAAGTGTGGGGCACGTGCACTTCCTAAGACGATGCATGGTATAGATGCAGTGGTCGAAAAGCACTGGTAGTCGATGCTTTTTTAAGGAAGAAAAATGAAAATTTCCGTGTTTTTTCTGCTATATTCACTGTTTAATGCTTTAATATTTTCCAATCAGCGCATTTTATGTCATTAAATGAAACTAAAAAATTGGTATGTTTTCTTCATGGGTAGGCACTGCCTACCTTGCCTACCCAGACGGCACGTCTCTGATATATATATATAATTTTTTTTTTCATTTTTCATTTTTGTATAGAAACTTGAAATTTGCATTATTATTTTGAATTTCCCGAGAATTGTTCATTTTGTTGCAAACATTTTTACTTAGCGTAAATAAAATAGATCAGAAATTCAATGTAAATTTACACTAAGTTTTCGGACAATTAAAAAAAATAAAATAAAAAAAAAATAATAATTTAGATGGCTATCATTCTGAAAAGGATTAATAGGAGAAAAGTTCACATGATCCATAGATAACACAGTAAAGATAGTTGTATAGACCAACATCTCACAATAATGTTAAACCAAGCATTTTTTAAACACGTGAGACTGAGCCTCGAGCAAAAATTGAAAAAATAACACATGAAGTAAAAAATACCAAAAGCTTACACCGGGTATTAGTTTTGGTTTAATTAGTTTAGTAAAGTCATTCGGGCTAATTTTGAGCCACAATTTCTGTCTTCCAAATTGCTCCACTTAAATGTGAACTGTTTTGCTATACTTCTTGGTACAGCACGGAAGAAACATTTCTAAACTATTGCATAGTCACCTAAAATTAAGAAATAGTACAGTGAACTCTCCCTTATACACCGCCTCATTTATGTGCCTTTTTCACGTATACGACGATTTTCAGTGGTCCCGGGACATTTCATAGTAAAATAATGATAATTTCATTCGTTTATACGTCGCTCAAAAGATAAATATTTCACTTATGCGCCGAATTTTTCGTTAAATGCAAATAAACTTATTTTCTTAAAAAATGAGCATGTTTCTTCAGTTTCCTCTTTAACATTTCGCTTTTATTGCTCACAGAAGGCATTTTTCCACATGAACTAGAGTTCGGAGAGGGATAATTATCTATTTTGGATCGTTTGAAAGGGACCAGTTTGTGACTAAGTATGCTACAATTTTTGTTTTCTCCTTCTCATTGTAGTTAGGTTACAGTAGTTGCCAAACCGTAGTCATATGACCATTTTCTATAGAAACATTCTTATTCATGCTCTCATTAGAACTTATATAGCATTTTAGACTTTTAAATAGGCTTGTTCACTTATGCGTCTCTCACACTTATGCGCCTTTTTCTATTGGTCCCTTGGGCCGGCGCATAAGTGAAAGTTCACTGTAGTTATTTAATCCACTTAAAATGGATAACCATTCTGCCAATTAGGATCACTTAGATTTTTCAAGCAATGACTGTCTGAAAAATCGTCTTTTTTTTTGCAACATGAACAGTACAAAATTTGGTTGAGTGTGAGTGAAATTAAGTGTAGGAAAGAGTTTGCTAGAGAAGTGTCCAATGTTAGAGGTTCTGTACTTTTTCAAAGCCAAACATACTAAAAAATTTGAAGCGGCATCAAGTCAACTGACATGGCTCCAAGTTAAAATGTCGTGGTCACAAAGTCCTCCAAGTGAAACGATACCTCTGGGGGTGCTGGGCCTATTGTTTGCTCGACCCTAGGTTCTGGTTCAAAATTAAGATCAGAGCGCTCTTCAGTAGGGTGGGGCGAAAAATAAAAAGGTTTTCAGATCAACTTCTAATAGTTGCCAAAAGTTGTCTTTGGTGATAGTTAGCTTTTGTGCAAAATTTGAAAAAAAGCGGTGAATATCTTAAAGGGGCGCTGCAATCGCAAAGTTTTATCATGGCTTTTATCGGGATTTTATGGTTAAAATATGAAAAATAATGCCGTTAGCTAATCTCATTGCATTTTTTTACTCATAAGATATATTCATGCATTCAAAGCATGTGAAATAACTCACAAAAAATTATTTTATACGATATATTTATATTTCAAGCATTTAAAAAGAAACAAAAACGTGAGAAAAAGTGATTCTTTTTTAAATATAAATGTATCATATAAAATAATGTTTGGGATCATTTCATATGCTTTTAATACATGAAAACATCTTTTGAGTAAAAAAAACGCAAAGAGACTAGCTAAAGGCATTCTTTTTTGATATTTTAACCATAAAATCCATAACAAAGCTATGGTTAAACTTTGCGATCGCAGCGCCCCCTGCAGATATTAACCGATTTTTTTCAAATTTTGCACAAAAGCTAACTATCACCAAAGACAACTTTTGGCAACTATTAGAAGTTGATCTGAAAAACTTTTTATTTTGCTCCCCACCCTACTCTTCAGGGCCCTATCCCGGTTAAACCACGAAGCTGTGGTAGGCACGGGGGACCCTGGAGGTGTGAAATGAAATGGCTCGAAGTTTGCTGAATGACGGTACTGTGAGCAATGAATGATAAAAAGTTGGCGACGAGTTCTTCCACCAATGAACGAAATTATTACTTTATTTAATACATTTATCTTAATATTGGTAATAAAATTCAGACAGTTTTCAAATGGCAAAATAATTTGCAAAAGAATCATCGAGTTACACTTTCAAAACTGATGTCAACTTTTAACCAATTACACAAGAAATGATTTTTATCTATTAGCTTTTTAAATAAAGCTACGTCTTACAAGTGGAAGGTAAAAATCACCAGTTCAAAAGCTCTGCAGATTTTGAAGATATTTAATGGCTACTGGAAGCATATTGAGTGGCTAATGTTTGTGTTATTGTACGTGGTTTACTATTGTAACTTTGTTGCAAAGAGGTATTTATTCATTTCACACATGGATGATTTTGTGACATCACAATAAAATTGTTTTATGTTTCGCTTGAATAATGTTACATAAACTTTAAAAGTTGCGTAACATTATTGCGATTTTGATACATGTTTTATTACACTACTTTTAAAAAAATAAAAACACGGTCAATTTACATACTTCGAACGCGTTATTTAAGGTGTGCAAGTTGGTGTTCTAAATTTTATCCAGATTGAAGACAATCATTTTTTTAAGGAAGTTCAAGACCACTCAGTAAGTAACTACATCGCTATCGAAAATCAGTTTCCCTTTTTTGAAATCGAACCAATCGGCTTTTCAAGGTTTGTGACACAACGTGCAATTTTCTGCCGAAAACAATCCTTTAAATTTCGAAAATTCGGGTCACGTGCACAAGGAAATAATCCAGCGAACGTGCTCGTGACCGCACGTGCAGGAATTTTCTTATGACAGGCGGCACAAAGTTTCTCTTTCGGAAAATTTGTTACATTAGGGAAGAAAAAGGTTTTGTTGCCGAAGAAATATAGATTTCATTTTGCAAATTCATATTTTGAGCGAGCGCTTCGTTGAAAATGATTCAAAATGACATTTTTCAATGATTTCTTTTCTTTGCTTTTCAGAATAGGACTTTTTACTGTGTAAAATATATTCACAAAGTATGAATCGAACGAATAAGAGATTTTATGAAGATTTGAATTGACAAGTGCATCTTTAAATCAGCCCAATGAAAATATACGTTATTTTTAATACGCTTTTATTAGTTTCACATGTGGGTTTGTTTGTCAATATGTATGTAATTCATACTGATAAAATTCACGTTCTTTACAAATATAAAAGCACTATGTTTAATACTATTATTAATACTAAAGGCTAAACTGCAGTACATGCTGATGTATTGCTAGTGTTTCAGTTGTTTGTGCATGTAACTCTAAATAAAAGATAAAATTCATGTTCTTGGGAAATATAAATGTAATATATTAAATACCATTATTGATACTAAAGGCTAAACTATATTACATGTTGAGGCATTATAAGTGCATGTAAACTTAGTGGATATTCAATAGTTTTAAAAATCAGAGTATCATAAAATATAGTTAAATCTTTACTATTAATAATGGTATTAAGTATATTATACTTAATACTATCCTACAACTTATATGAGGTAGTTTGATTAACTCTAAAAGCGTATTTTTTAGTTTTTTTAAAACTATAATTTAATTATTTTAAAACTTTAACTTACTTACGCTGCTTATAACTAATATCGTCATATTTCAGCAAAGCTTGTAGTATTATTACATCAACGCAATGTTGGAAAGTATGTTGCGATCTAATCTACTTACGCAGCGTTTCCCAACCAAGGTTAAGCAAGAAATCAAGCTTTGTTAGACTGAATAAGTAAAAATAAAACTATTGATAACTTTAATTGAGGTGAAAAACCTGGTGTCATAAAGCAAAACATACGCCGCTTATATTTTAACATTTTCGAAAACGCTCATTGAACCATTTATGTCCCAAATTAAGTTAATGAATTTTTATTTTTATGCATATTTTTGCTTTTTTTAGTTGAAAATACATCAAAAAACATTTTTAACAAGTGTAAAAATTTTGAAAATTTTGGGGATCTAAGGCCCTCTACGCCTTAGGGTCCCTAAGAACACCGTTTCTGATCACAGGTACCATCTGTTGGCTTCTTAGAAAAGGACAAGGAGTGGTATTTAAAAGCTTCAGTATGATTCCAGCCATTTAGGATTCACAATACTAAATTAATATAAGCGGGACTTCCAAGTCCCGTCGGGGCAAAAGAGTTGGGCATTTCGTTACAACACTATTCACGTTGTAGGGAATAAAACATTACGTTTGTTTTTATTCAAAGAGAAACTCTTTGTATTAGTTTCTATCAAATATTACTCTACTGTATTGACTCGTAAGATTTTTTTTGGAAGAAATATTAGAACACGGACTGGGAGGGTGGGGGGGAGTTGAGGTTTTTTTTCGTATTTAGAAATTGTTTAAAAAGCTCCGCAAGAACTTAAAAGTTGGAAAACAGTGGACTATGGATCGGTTTTGAGAGACTTGTAATTCCTAATAGAATAAATTTAATGCTTAACGAAAATAAAAGATAACAAAAAAAGCTCATATGCTGAAACTGAAAAGAAATGAAACTTAAAATGTTTTCTTCAATTTCTTCTTTCCTAAGGGCCCTGCTCCACATTGGCGTAAAGCAGAAAAATAAAGCAGAAACGTAAAATGGATTAAATGGTGTTCCTATGGAAAGTACCCGGATTTTCGGTTTCTGCCGTCGGTTTCGGTCGCGTTTTCCGCTGATGTGGAGCAGGGCCCTTACTCTTTGATTTCAAGCCAAACCTACAAATTTCAACACGGGCCAATCATTGGACATAGGAATTTCATATCTCATACTGTCCAAACGGAAACGACAGTCAAAGTGTTGCTATTTTAATGAACCACTATTTCTCATTTATTCCTTTTAGATACGTTATGCCTTACCCAAAAACCCACATCAAACAACGTCAGAAATAAAACAAAATGCAAGTCAAAATTTGCCGACGTAAATTCTGTGCATATTATCTTCATTAAAGAAAGAAATCCAAAGCTTAACAGCACAAATTCTCAAAGTTTAACTGAAAACATAAAAGATACAACTTCTTATCCAAGTTAGCTGTTCAAAGACTATGATACTAGTAACACAACAATTTAATTAAAAAAAAAATAAAACGAATAATATTGCTGTAGAAAGAAAATATCGGCAATAAAAAAAAAGAGCGATCAAAATTAAATTTAATATGTCTTATGTACGCTCAATGTTTTCCTATACCTGCTAATATAGTGACTGACACTAACCCATTCTAAGTATTTTTTAAAGATTACATGGTTTCTTAGTTAGAAGCACTTAGATGAGGTTCATAATTACCTTTCGCTGGAGCTGAACTTTCTCAATGATCTCCGGGCGGCATTTTTCCTGTCAACTGTTGCATAAGGCACTTTTAGGGGATCCGGATCACACAATAAAGGAGTTCGATCCTTAAATTTACGAGTGTACCGTAATTCCGCGAGTCTATCCAAAGAGCTAGACCGACGCACCAGTTTAGTTTTGCCTCGGCGTCTAGAACGACCAGAACTCAAATCTTCATCCAGGGTCATGGATAAAGGGTGGTGGTTCAGGGGAAGAGTTTTGGTTCTAACACTGTCTCCAAGAACCCACTCTTGACGATAACATACCGTCAAGTTATGATCTTGGTAATCCAAGGAATTAAAAACCAAAGCATCACGCCATGAAGATTTTCCACTCAGTTTAACGTTTACATCTTCGGTATCATCGGAATCTGTTGAACTTTGCCGATTCTTGCTGTTTTCTCGTTCCGGTAACTCAGTCGCCATGTTCACTGAAAAATGAACTCTTTTGATTGCTGCTTGTGGATTGCTTTGAAGAACGGTGGAAGACTCTTGAACTTCATCATCGTAAAAGTCCTCCAAGGAATCATAATCTGGTGTTGGTGTCTTCGGAGGAGAAGGGGACATGGAACCCACCCCCGAATCAGCTTGCACAACTACCCCCGTAACATTCGAGTCTGATTTTTCATCAGGTTTGTCAACAGTTGATGGTAATACTATGACAAGACTATACTTGTTGAAGCCAGAAGGAGAAGCATCTCGTTTGCTGGACTCGGGTAAACCTGCGTACCAGTCATCGTCGAAACTTTGGTAGTTGTTGACGTCTAGAGAAGAATCGAAACTTTTGAAGATACTTTTTTCTAAGGAAGATCCCAGCTTCTTGTAAGTGTTTTCATCAGTAGAAACAACCGTTTTGAAACTTGGAACTTCCAAGGGCGATTCGTAACTTTTGCTCATAAACACATTGTTTTCAAAAGTATGGCCATTTTTTTGACTGATGTCGATGGAGGAAACGAAATTTTTACTGTTATCCAGGGAAGGCATTTGTTTACCACGAAATTTGCTGCTATTTCTATAATCTTCCTGTAAACTTTGTAAAGTTTTGCAATACAGATTGCTCATTTCGGAATTACTTACAAAGTAGATCTGCAAGATCACTTAAACTTTTTTTTAAAGAACAATATCAAGATTTGTTTTCAAAACACATCCATCGTTCGAGATCTAGCTTTATCAGTCCAGAGCTTAATCATAAGTTGCACATGTTATCGATGTCATAAATCCTTCATTTTTCGACATCATAATTCATGGTAATCCGATACAGCAAATCCTTCAAAAGTCCTTGTAATAGATACGCCTATCACTCAAAATTCAACTAGAATTTTACTAGCTGCAGGTGAAAAAACAGTTTAAAGTTACCTCCAAACGAACGCAGAAGACGGTAAAATAATCACAAAATTATCCAGTGAAACTGAAACAAAACTAACTTTAGCCAAAGAGCAAACTTCTTCTGATGATGCACACACAGAAATAGAAAAATTAACGCACTGCAGAATCAAACACTTTCCAGAAGTAAAACTCCACTCCAGAAGTTATCCCAGGTGACACATTGGCACAGAAAATATTCGGACGAAATGTGCAATTACAGAATTGACAAACAGCAACAAAACGCGACACGGTGCCAGTTGCACTCCACTCCACGCGCACAAATCAGCTGTGATGGAATCGGAGAATGAGTCGAGCGTCGATTCGAGATCAGAAGACAGCCGATTTTTTTCTTCTTCTTCTTCGTTTTTATTTTTCCCCTGGCGGGATAACGCGTTGCGGTGATATTACGAGGAAGCTTGCTAAGCACAGATAGGTCACACGAATCTATCAAGTGGAACACGCACAGATCTCTCTCTCTCTATACCTCGTTCTGTTTAGGAAAAAGTTTGGCGCGATTTTTGCTTTTCCAAGGAGACAGCCGAGCTCGGATCCAGCAAGTCACGGTCTTCCGCCTTGCGCGTGCTCCGATTCAGCATTTGCATGACAGGCTCCGCCCACTTTGCATGTCACGACTGTGACGTGATGTTCAGCTGCTATAATCCAGTCGTATACACAGGTAAAATTGGCAGAAGAAAACGTAAAGCACATCTTTCCCCTCGAAAAACGGACTGAGTTAGATGAATTCGTTGCGTAAAGGAAAAAAATTAACAGCAACATATATCTCATGGAGGATTCCTTACGTAATATGGTCACATATACATTTTGTGTGATTGCTTAAATATTTGTCTTATGGTACTACGGAAAACTTGCATCTATATTTTAAATTCATTTCAAAATCTGAGTTTTTGGGAAAAGGGGAGTAGTTGACTTAAGCTTCGATGAGTTTGTAAATTTGGAATTGATGACTTTTTCAACAACAGGCAATTTATCAAGGTCAACAAACAATTTCTCAAAAATCTGAAACTTTAGTTTCGATAAATTTCCAAGAGAGATCTATAAATATCTTTATCAAATCTTAAAAGTAGCCAAAAAATGTATTTTTAAAACTCTAGTACTGATTT